>VXAY01001313.1:2325033-2359849 GCA_013399855.1 Oxyruncus cristatus | reverse complement strand
AGGTCCAGAGAAGAGCAACCAGGCTGGGGAAGGAACTTGAGCACAAGTCCTATGAGGAGAGGCTGAGGGAGCTGGGGTTGTTTAGCCTGGAGAAGAGAAGGCTCAGGGGAGACCTCATCACTCTACAACTATCTGAAAGGAGGTTGTAGCCAGGTGGGGGTTGGTCTCTTCTCCCAGGCAACCAGCAGGAAGACAAGAGGGCACGGCCTTTAGCTGTGCCAGGGGAGGTTTAGGTTAGATATCAGAAAGAAATTCTTTACAGAGAGAGTAATCAGCCATTGGAATGGGCTGCCCAGGGAAGTGGTGGATTCTCCATCCCTGGAGGTTTTCAAGATGAGGCTGGACGTGGCACTTAGTTCCATAGTCCAGTAACCGCGGTGGTGTTGGATCAAGGGTTGGACTTGATGATCTCAGAGGTCCTTTCCAACCCGTCTGATTCTATGATTCTATGATACATGAATACAGTAGCTGCCTAGTTAACTCAGAAAAATGCAGATTTTCTGCCACTGGCAGGTCCCAGGGAACTGCCAGAATATCTAAATTGGGTTCATTTAAACTGCATTCAGGAGGGAGGGGGCTGGAGGGGTAGAGGTGGTCACCCTGCTAGCACAGAGTGCACAGAGGAACCAACAGCTCTAAGAAGGACAGACAGACAGCAGGGACTCGCAGTGGCAAAGCTCCAGTCCGACGGACTTACTTTGAAGAGCAAACTCTACTCAGGCTGTGGATTCCTTTTTTCTTGTCTTACCACTCATCTCTAGTTACTACTTCCCTTCTCAGTAGTTCCAGTTTCTTCAGTTCCAGGGCCACATTCAACTCATTCCTTCACCTGTCTCTTCTTCTGATGCCAAAAACTTTCCAGGCACTTGACTTTCCCCTCTGTTCCTCTGATTCATTCCCACTCTGCCCCAACTGCTTTACCAGCTTTCAGCTGAATTGCTTTATTCATCTTAAATTACCTCTTTCTCACAAAGGACCGTGCTACCTGTTAAATACAGTATGTATTTAAGGAATGTAAGTTTGGAAGGTAACTTTAATTGAAGTAACATAACAGTTAAAGTAATTCAATTGCAATTAAGTACCTGATCATAAAAGGACTCATCCATACAGACCATGGGCTGAATACTTGACCATTCACTCCAGCTTCCAGTTACTTCTTTCCTGCTCTTTCACTTCCTCCAGCCATCCGCATGTCACTTCTGCAGGGTGGCTTGTTCAGCTAATCATACCTTTACTTCAGTTTATGAAACAGAACTTGTTTTAAAAGGTTCTGTAAATTCAGATCATGGTACAGACAAGGCCTAGGGTGGTATGAGACATACAGTTAAAATAAAAAAAACAGCAACCAAAAAAAACCCAAAACCAAACCAAAACAAAAAAAAAATCACACACAAAAAACCCACAAAACAAACAAACAAAAACAAACAAAACAAACCCCAAACAAACAAACAACAACAACAAAAACAAACAAACAAACAAAAAAAACCCCCAGGGGCAATAACCTTCAGCATCTGAGACTTGGGGCGGGAGCAAAGGGGAAAAGCGTGTGGTGCTCACAACATGTCTTGTGTGCAGTGTCAGAGTTCGAGGCAGCTGAGAGCTCTCTTAACCAGAGATGAGAGAGGTTTCAGAAGCAGAATTAATCCTTTTCAGATAAAATATAGTCCTGAACAAAAGGCTTTTTATTAGAAATCTGTGCACAGTGAAAATACACCGTAGACCCATATGGCAGCCTGGAAGATGCTTCAGTTAACAGCCTCAAGAATGCTACTGGAAAACTTAGCCAGAGTTGCTGTAACCCAGAGAGAGTTTGAAAATCTGAGTATATTGCTTTTACAGGACTATTACAGCTGTGAAATGTGAATTTTGTAAAGGGAAAGCAGCCATTTCAAATTTCCAAATCCTACTTCAAAGTTCATGTCCAAAGACAGGAATTCATTAAGGAAAACCTTTTCAACAAATTCACATGTGAGGAAAAAACCCCACAGCACCCTGTGAAAAGCAAACATGACACCACCTGTGGCAAATTTGGGGCTTGGTGGGTTTGTCTGTGGAACAGAAGGTATATGAGCAAGAACATCTCATTGAATGGAGATCCCTTCCAAACCCACAGAGACTGATTTACGAAATAAAATGAACTGGCTGAACAAGCACATCACTTTCCAGTCTCTGGACACCAAGTTTTCCAGGTAGCAAGAGGGGAAATAAGAGCCTGAGATATGGTTCAAGCACATTTATCCAATCTTTGAGGCAACAAAATTGTTCAAAATCACTGAAGTAAAAACACACCTAACATGAAAGCTAATTTTTAAAATTAATTTTATGCCTGCATTCCCTTGAGTTTTAATAAACAATCATTAAGTTATTCTAGCAAGGTATTAAAAATGCAAAGAATTATGTAACATTCAACCACTGCATGTCATATAATTCTTCACATGGATATTACAGTGATTTGGCCTTCCTATAAATCTGGTCAAAACTCTCTGATTAGTTCAGCATCCCACTGGTCTTTCCAGCACTTCTGGGCTATTCTTGGATCCTTATGGCAAAAAGAATTTTTAATATTTTGTGAGGCTTATAGAACTTCAGAAATACTACCCTGAAATAGTCTGAAGGAAACAAGACATCACCCAGAAATAGTACAGACTTAAACATCAACTGGCTCATTTCGGTACTGATCTAACCTGGTTGGTTGGTTGTGTAGGCAGGTAGAATAACGAGCGAGTGCTGCTGCCACTAATGGCAAAAACTCTTGATTAACCTTCCATTTCCAGTCTGACAGAAAATATACAATGAATCTATATAATTTAAAAAAAAAAAAAAAAAAAAAACAAAACACAACCAAACCCCGCAACACTAGAAATCTACAACTGCTTTTCTTTAAGTCAGGTCACCCTCCTTTATGAGGAAAAAAAAAAAAATTCTTTATCAGAGCCATACAACTTTCCACTTACTGACACCGGAGTTTTATTTCATGAACTAGCTAGAAGTTAAATACAAGGACTAGGCCTAGCATAGGGACATAATTTTTTTGCAGAACAGAGACAGCTGCTTTTCCAGGTTCTTAAACAAGTTGTCTACTTGAGAGGTATCAGAGAACTGTTCACATCATTTGGCCCCTTTACACAGCAGGGGAGAATCTGCACCCTAGAACAACCAGAGCTTTCCCTTCTGAGCACACACCCTGAACAGGTGGTATCTGAAGGACTTGTTTCACTATTTCACAACTGCCTTTGTTGCACATTTTTGCTTTCATCATCTTCAGTTTCCTGCTGCCATAAGACAAAATGTTCTACACGATCAAGCTCCTGAAAAATCACTGCCCCAGGGCATACTAGAAGTATTAGAGCACAAATAAATTCCTAAGTAAGGTGGGACTGCGCAGTACTAGACAGACAGACAGAATGCATTTTCCAGAATGACACAAGTCTGCATAACTCACAATGCCCCACGCTCTCCACAGCATCTAGTGACACAAGGAATTCATTATCAGGGCCATGAGAATCCAGGCATAAGCCTCGGCAGCAGGGCCAGAAAATTCCAGCAGGCTTTTACTTTGCCCTGGCAGATGTAATTTCCTATGGTAGAAAGAGTTGAAGCCTCCTGATTTCTTAGAGGGTATCCTGAGTATTTTATTTTGGCATGTGTAGTTGCATCATCTGGAATCATCTCCAGGACTCCACAGCCTGCTGTGTTGCGAGAGCAGGCTCTGCGCTCCCACTTCAATGTTCTTTACCAAGTGAGTCAGTAGAAGCGGACAAATCAGCTCACTCTCCAAACTTTGGAGCTAAAAGGAATCTGACAACAGCCTGCTGTTACAAGAAAAGCAGTTATATAGCAGGTGACCCTCAAAAGGAAAGCCATCAGCCTGCAGACGGTGACGAATCAAAGCCAGCAGTTCATTCAGCGCAGAGAGGTGGAGTCAGAATCTGACTTGTCAAGGTTTGTCAAATAACAACTGGGCTAAAGCCTTTGCTGCGCAACTCCTTTCATCGTATCCCACAGCTCTCCAAGTATCCAAAACCATTTATCTAAAAAATACCTTTGCATTTTAAGGCAGATGTAAAATTCAACTGTTTTACCTCGACTGTGGAGGTACCCATCCCAAAGCTCCTCCAACCGCAATCTCGGCTTCCTCTTGGGATAAAATTAACAGTCTCCTGATGCATTTGACATCCTTGGAAGCATAGAGCTAGTTGGGATACGACTGACTTCATAAGCCTTCCTGAGCTGCAAAAATTTATCAAGCCCCCCAAAACTTGGCTCTGTGCTGTTCAGCTATCAGGCAAATTTCACAGTCACCTTTCCCAGCGCGCTCCAGATCCTCGCTGGGCCGTACTTGCCACCTGGCTAATAGGTTGCCTTGCGTGGATGGAAGCAACAATAAAATTTGATCACTTGGCACACAGACTCCGAGGCGCGCATTCTTATCATAATACTGATCCTGGGAATGCTGCCCAGACTGCCATTTCTCTCTGACAAAAGAGCCAATGAAATTTAGCTTCTGCCTGTCCCGCGGGACGTATTAGACCACATTCTGATAGGTGATCCTCTTCTCCCTCCCTCTGTGATTCCTGCAAAAGGTCAAGTATTTCTCCAATTTGTCCTTTTTACAGGTAATTCAAATGGTGAGAAAGACTTTCAGGAACCCTCTGAGTTAAAAAGAAAAACATTTCTGCTACAACTATAGAATCTCATGGTCTTGTGCACTATCAAAATACTATAGAGCAATTTCAAAACTACACTAATGTTCTATCACATTGCCTTATACCTCTATGTGTGTAGAATTAATAATTATTTTCTTTCCTTTCTAAATTTAAATGTTAAATTAAAATTTTTAACTTTTTTAATAGTGTGGTGGGTTGACCCAGGCTGGATGCCAGGTGCCCACCAAAGCTACTCTGTCACTGCCCTCCTCAGGTAAATAGGGAGAAGAAATACAACAAAAGGCTCATGGATCGAGATAAGGACAGGGAGAGATCACTCACTAAATCCATGTCACAGGCAAAACAGACTCAACTTGGGAAAATTAGTTTAATATATTACCAAAGAAACTGGAGTAGGATAATGAGAAATAAAACTAAATCTTGAAAACAGTTTCACTTCAATTCATTCCCCCATCCCTTCTTGGGTTCAACTTTACTCCCAAACTCTTTTGCCTCCTCTTCTCCCTGCAAGTGGCACAGGGGAACAGGGAATGGGGACTGCAGTCAGTTCACACACATTGTCTCTGCCAATCCTTCTCAGGGGGAGGACTCCTCACTCTTCCCCTGTTCCCTGCTACCAAAACCTTGCTGTGCGAACCAAACACACCCAGCTGGGCAGAATCTCAAACACAGGTTGCAGGGTTGCTAACTTCTGACAAGGAACACAAGTCACAGGAACACAGAGCTGGGAACCAGAAAACTTTCCAAGAAGATCACTGCCTTCAGCAAACCACTAAGTCACAGCCATCATCTCAACAGCTCTGAACACATGGAGGCACGACAGATTCTTTAAGGAAATCAGGAGACACCTCAGACACCACCCCCCCACATCACCAAATGGTTAAAAGCTTTCACCATAAGCAGACCTATCAAGTACAGAAGTTTTCCTACAGAAACTACATGGACTACACTCTAACATTCAAGAAAGTAAAATAACACTCCTGGGGGAACCAACACAACATGTGCCAGAGCTAAAAAAACTTTTTCATTCAGATATGAGAACACAAACTTATCTCGACATTTTGGCAGTTTAAACAGACTTCAAGCACTATGAGTCCTTATAATTAACGTTCTTCTGAAAAATGATAAAACAACTTTATTAGCTCAAAAGTGTTGCTCTCTACAAGCAAAACAAACACCTGTGGCTCTGTCATATTTTGGTCTTTCACAACAGAACACGAAGTATGAATGCTTTCCCCTGTTGGGTCTGACAGACACAACACAGTCAAAGGCCAGCCATCAAACATTTTAGTTGTCAGCAATGACAACTATTCAAAAAGAGTATGGAAACCTTTAGGTCCAGAACTTAGCAGCTGACACAGACACGCAGTTGAACTTCTTCCCTTCCTGGAGTCATAAAAACCTGCATATTCTATTAAATGGCCTGTACTGAAACAAAAATCCTACTGGCATAGAAGCACAAAGGCACAGAATAATTGCCTCCCCCAATAAAATCTGTTGGAAGTTCTGTTGAAACATATAAACCTTAAAATTTGCATTTGTTTCCACCATTGTAAAGTAAAATGGAAGAATCAGTCAACTAAATAAATTTTAAAATCGGCGGTGACTACAAAAGCAAGGGAGGTACATTTTGATGACATCTGTGCAATGTGCCTCATCCAAGAACACAGAGAAGAGGGCTTGTACTTACACACTAAACCCTAAATTTAGGCTCTTATTGATGTAGTCCTTAGTGATAAAAAAGATAACACATGCTTTATTTTCCATAACTGATCTGTCATTCTTCAATCAACACTAGAGTTTTATTAAAATGTACTGTGAAGTGTTTTCCTTCAGACTAGTTGTGACTTATCAATACTGTTTTGGGAAAAAGTGACTATGAGGAAGCTCAAATAGGAAGCAGATGGGGAAGTTTAGAATGCTGCAAACTATCTGTGCATCCTTTGGAAATTCGCTTTACATCCCGTCTCCTGCTTTTTTTCAAGTCACTAACTATACAATACTATGCAGCAAACCAAAAAGAAAGGTGTATAAAAATATTTCCAAGTATTCTAGACAACTTCAGAATTCATCTAGTCCAAGTATACTATCTAAGATTTAGGTATTTTCATAGAGCCTTTTGGATAAAACTTCAGACAGTCATAATCCCCCAGTTTTCTAATGCTCAGTGTTCTGTATGGTTATCTACAGGGATGTTCAGGTCTTCCACAATTAACTGAAGTTACAGACACAGCTGTAAGTCTTTGGCAGAGAAGACAAAGAACTAAGTGTTTAACTGTTTTTTGTAATTCAATTGTACAACCCCCCCACCTTTCTATATATAAAGAATACTTTATAATCCAGAAAACCATATGAAGTTACCTTGGTAGCATTTGATTGTATCTCATCTCAAGCAGAGTGAACTTTCCTTCATCTGTTTACAGGGTAGTACTTTTCCTGATACCGTAAGACCAATTTGATCTTCAGACAACTAAATACTATCCCCAGAAAACAAAAGTCATCTTTTTTTGCAAAAGTGGTTACACACCAGAAAGTGGTTACACAATTATAGAATCAGAACTCTTTTATTGAGATGTCTGTACTAGGGACTTATTCCTGCAGACTTAGTCCCTGAAATTTCTTCAGACATTGTTATTTCAGAGGAAAAAACCAAATTAATTAGGGAATTTAGAATCACGGAATATCCTGAGATGGAAGCAACCCACAAGGATGACTTAAGTCCAACTCCTGGCCCTGCACAGGACCATCCCCAAGAGTCACACCACGTGCCTGAGAGCATTGTCCGAACGCTTCTTGAACTGCCAGACTTGGTGCTGTGACCACTGCCCTGGGGAGTCTGTTCAGTGCCCAACCACTCTCTGGGTGAAGAACCTTTTCCCAGCATTCAACCCAAACCTCCCCATACACAACTTCAGGCCATTCCCTTTGTTTCTGTCAGTGGTCACCACAGAGAGAAGATCAGTGCCTGCCCCTCCTCTTCCCCTCATGAGCTGTACCTCCAGTGAGGTCTCCCATCAGTCTCCTCTTTTCCAGCTGAACAGACCAAGTGCCCTCAGCTGTTCCTCATACGGTTTCCCCTCACGACCCTTCATGTTTGCTGTCCTCCTTTGGCTGCTCTCTAATGGTTTTATATCCTTCTTGTATTGAGGTGCCCAAAACTCTGCACACAATATTCAAGGTGAGGCCATGCCAGCACAGAGCAAAGAGGGACAATCACCTCCCTCGACCAGCCAGCAATTCTGTGCCTGATGCACAGTTAGAAGAAAAATATCAAGCAATAAAACACACTGCATATTACTAAAGTATCCTTTGCTCATCAGGATTTTAGAAGACGTGACCATAAAAAAGAATTTACACCTTTACCATTTGGATGATGACACAGAACTTGCTTTGCCAGTCTAAACTCAGGCCGCCATGGCCTCAAAATCTGCCCCAGTCGAAGTGAACAGGTTGCAGTAAGGCAATGCTGCATCATGTAGCAATACACATGGGTAATTCAGGGTAGAGAGTTGGGTGCTCAAAAATCCTCAGCCATTTCAGCTACTAAGTCTAACAATTATTCATTTAGAACGCTAGAATGTTATACTGCTCGTAGTTCTTTGGCCACCAAATCACAGACCCTTTCAATTTGACCTAAGATTTCTAAAGACAGATTTCTGAAATTAGAAAAATAGACCTGAAGGGCACAGGAGAAGACAGGGCAGAAAAACTCAACACCAAGTTCTTGTACATGCTGTACACTTACCTAATATTTAATCCGGCCTCTCGCATTTCCTACCCAATTTACATATTCAGAAGTAATGGTAAAGAATTCCAGTTCAACTCATCTCAAACTCTCTTTTCCAAATGGACAGGAGTACTGGTGCCCTCGCCAAGGATTTGAAATAAAACTAAGCTGCCTTTCTTTTTTTTTTTCCTCCCTAGCAAAGGCATAATGAAAAAACATTGTGGTAAAAAGTGGTGACAGGCCACTTGCAGAGAACAATGCAGATCTCTTCCGGTTAACTACCTGGAAACAGGTTCATTTCATATAGCAACACCACCACCTGTGAACAAATAACTGAAAAACATGGGCTGTATTCTGAAAACAAAAGGACTTGAAAAAGAATAGTTAAATAAAATCATGTCTTCTTTGACCAGGGAGAGGTTTTTGTCAACAAAGCTCCATAGGCACCAAAGGTGATGCTCCCACCCATCTGCTTAAGCTGAGAACTCCGACACACCTGGTATTCTGCACATACCCCACAACACTGACATATGCTAACAAACCCAACTGACAGCTGCTTTCCTTCAGGCACATTTTAATACAATTATTTAGAAGTTAAGGCATCATCCTACAAGTTGTGGATGAACATGGTGTTCCTGATGGACCTGATCAGTACAAGTGATTGTTCTCTGCTGCACTTGCTAAAGATGTGTCACTTTACAGAGATGAGCACAAAGCTCATGGAAGAAGGGGTAAAAGGGAGAAGAGAGGCAAAATTTGGTTTTTAGCCAATTAAGCCCACTTGGGGTTGGGTTAAGACTCCTGAAATATGACCGGTTTTAATATCTGTTTTATAGCGAAATACACTCCAAATGAGAAGTTATCCTGGGAGTTAGAGAAAGTAAGTTAGACTTCACTGTCTGTGTTCCAGAATGGCACGAAAAATAATATAAAAGCTTTTCCATCAACATTGAGAGACACCATCAGAGAAATATGAGCAGCCATTTGTGATACTTATTGTTCAATAATGTTTCTGAAAAATTCATGTTTATTTTAGTTCTGGAAAGCTTGCACTGCTGCAAGAAACTTCAGATACTTGACATTGTTGCTTTAATGTGACTTCTAACAAAAAAAAGAACAAAAACAGACCCACAAAACCCAAACCCCTCTGACTCTAGCAGCTTTTTCTATTTACTGAAGGCACAAGAGCCAGCAGCTGACATTTGAATCTCATCTAAATTCAAACAGGAAATACACTTTAAAGAGTTATCAATTATAGAGTGATTCAGCCATGATGCAGTGGATTCTCCATCCTGAGAAGATTTCTAAAGGCACAGTTAAGTGTATTTATAGCCCACTGGGCTAGGAATTCACGTTGGTTTTCTTTTTCCCCAAAGTCAACGAACAGAGAACAATCACAAGCAGAATTCCATACACACTGCTCAGCCCAGCCAAGCAGAGCTCCCCAAATACTGAACCACTCTGAAATTAGTGGAGACAAAGTTCCATTGCACAGAGCATGGACCATCACATGAAGATCTTTTATCTTTCAGTAACTCTGCCATTTGTGGGTCATTAATAATAATTAAACTTAAAAAAAAAACCTTTGAAAAAAAGATGAAAGTAGAGCTATTTCAGATGGATAAATTATTACACCATGTAATGTGTATCTTTCAACAAAAAGCTAAAACAAGTTTTACAGATACACTTTAAGTTATTAATCACCTTTAGTAATTGCTGCTCCTTTTTTTTTCTGGTAGAAAGGAAAACGGAGCATCTTTATATGTTCCCTTATCTATTCCATTTCCTACTCAAATACGTGAATAAAATTCTTATGTTAGTCAAGGAAAAATGGAAAAAGAAGTTTGAATATAGAGGTAACCTCCATCTCTCTCTACACCGAGAATCAACTGGATTCTATTAAACCATCCAGAAAGTACCAGGGTCAACAGATAAATGAAAGAACTACCAAAATGTTTAACACTGGTAGCTTCTTTATTGGCTGTGCTAAAGCTCTGCGTGAACCTCAGACGATGTAACACTTGAGGTATCCGACATCCATCCATCTCTTCCTCAAAAGGAATTCAGCCACATCTAGCTACATGCTCAAGTAAAACTTGTAAATAACTTATAAACTTCACTACCAGGAGCACTCCTCAGAATACTTTCATACTTTAAATAGACAACAACAATGCAACTGAAGTGTCAGCCTTCAGATAGGCCTTTTCAATATAACATAATTTCCACTGAATAGAATGTCATTGAATTTCCCTACTCCTTGAAGAAACAAATTTCAGCCCACTAATGACTCACTGGAACTTCAACATTCCCTGTCTGAAAGAACGCAAGACACTTGCAAGTGCCGATGGATTTCAACACTGGATAGTTTCCAAGATTATTCACTGAAAAGAGGAAAGAATCCCAGTTCAGGGCTGCAGCTTCCTTATTCAGGTAAAGAAAGCTGAAAGGCTGTCCAGGAGCAAATTGAAAGTAAACAACAGAAAAAATTCAGGCTTTCCTGAAGGATTTTATAAGGGATGTATCGGTTATTTCACTGTGCCTGTTTTCTTTTTACAGCAAGGTACATAAATTAAAACTCCCATACATATACCATATAATGAAACAAGACTGTAAAAAGAAGAGATACATACACACTATCATTGCAACTTCTGCTTGTTCAAATCTGAAATGCAACTGTTGGAACAAACCACTGCAGGAAAAAGGTACAGGCTATGGATCTAAAATTTATAAGATTAGATGTCTTACAAAGTCAAGGAGGAACAAGTTCAACATTCCTAATTTTTTCAAATGTAAAAGAACATCCCTTCCTTATAAACCATAGAATGTTTGGAAGGATGAAACCATCTTCCACCTCTCTATAAGCAGTTTTGAAAATGACTTAAATTGGCACAGAATTCCATAGCCATGCAGCAGCAGGCTCTGTGAACAGGAGTATCTCTCACATTGCTCCACTGAAGTACACAGCTTTCCTAACAAACTCAGCCCAACCAACTCAGCCCAGGGTCAAAACTGGGTTACTTTCTGGAGATTGCATTAACAGTGCAAGATTCTGCAGAAGAAAACATATACCCCAGGTATGTCCCTGCATTTACTTCAAGTGATTTATTCAAGTATACGTGACTGCAAGTCAGGAAACAGCTTTCAAGCACACAAGGAAGTCTGGAAAGTCTGACTTGGTTCTGCTGTCTCTAGAAGAGTCACAAGATAAAACAACAAGAGTTACTAAAATGAGCAGAAATAAATGAGGATGTTTAAAGAGAAGTTCTGCTGAATAAAAGCAGTACACTTGCACATTCCTTCTAACATTAGTATATTCTCAAAACTAAAATAGAACAAATATTTGAGTATATTTAAACAGAACCACACAACAACTCAACAACAAGCTTACAGCTCTTTATATTTAAAAAGAAAACAGAACTTGAAAGATCTAAGCCATGCAACTAAATCTTGATCAAAGCAGCATGCAATCATATTCTGGCAGTCACTAGAGCAGATGCCTGCCATTAGTGTAATATAAGCATCTCCATAACCTAACTCATCCTTATTTAGAAAGAATATCTGGGGTAAGAACAAAAAAAAAAGTTTGGAGTTACAGGAAACACAGGAAAGGGCAAGCTCAGGATGCTGTAATACATCTTGCTGGTGCATGTATGTCTGGAAATCAGGTGAGACCCAGAAATTCTGAAGTTCTTTAAAATACAGGACGCCTGTCTCTAATAAACCAGAATGTTATATGATAAATCAGTGACCTGATTAAGCCAGTTTTAGACTTTCAAACTGCCAAAAACCCCATGTAGATCAGACTAAATGGGCCTTGGCCTTTCCTAAAACCAGAGAAGTGAGTGTGGAATATAGGGAGGAAACAATGATGACAGGGCACACAGAAATGTATGACCCCAAACAAAAACTCCTAGTAGTGTCCTTGGACAGGACTGCTCACTCTTGCCAAGGCTTGCAAAATGGCCTTGGGTTATTTTGTGTTTCCTGAGCTCAGCTGGGAGGGAGGGGGGGCAACCCTCCAATACCTACTCTTCAAAATACAGCTCAAAAAGCTTAAAAATTCAAGCACTCAAGAATTCTCCTGATGAATGAAGAGCTTCTGGGCTTTTCTTGTATAGAGACTCACTCGGGGTAGGGCTTATCTCTTTGTCAACAACCTCTGATGTTTTGCAATTTGTACAGTGGCAGTATCAGTTCTAGGCACAGAGTCCAGCACACTGCTTTGGCAGAGGCGGCTGTTGGGCAGTGGGTGTTTTCTTCTGTTCAATAAGCTGAGAGCTATTCACAGTTCCTCTTTGTTAAAAGCTGCAAAATATTTTAAGCTATCTCAAGAACAACATTCTTAGATACTGAAAAATAGCCGCAGTTTGGACACGTAATTCTTATCTCTCTACTTGTAACTTGATCCTAGAATCAACAAACTCAGAAGCAGCTTCAGAACTCTGTATCTGCCGCCAGGAGGGGGAGGACATTGGGGAGAAAAAAAAAAAAAAGGCATTTGATAATTTGAAAACTGCACGATCAAGATGCTCTTAAAGATGCAGACTATGTTACACCAAACAGAGTGAGAACAGCAGCAGGATGAAGCAATACCCCTATGTTTGAGCTGATAGATCGGACTTTCAAAGGTGTATCAAGAAGAGCATGAGGAACAAGAACTCACCCTCCATCAGCTTCAAAGGTCATGACAGAGAAAAAGTTTATCAGCAATGTATATAGGAAGACGTCCTGCAAAAATTAAATAAGAATATTTATACTTTGAATGGGATGAAGAGGAGGGAAATTGTTCGGAATAAAGAAAAGACGTGGAGAGAGACCAACTTTTTTTTTAGCTACTGCTCCTCTCCAGACAGAAGCTCTCCAGAATTCAGACTCCCCTTACAGCAAGGGAAGTGCTCATCCCCAAGCTCCTCAGCCTCACCATGCTGCTTCGGGCACACTGACTACACAGAGCAGCACTCAAAAAAACCCAAACTGCCTACTGTCATTATGTGAAGTATTGACAAACAACTTTTCCACTATTGCACAGCACCAGTACATTATTTTTTTACAGTTTTTTCAGAGCCTGGATTATTTTTTAAAGTATTTTTTACATTTTAAAAAATAATAATTTTAGACTTTTACAATGTTTAAACTCTTTAGTCAACTGCAAATGATAGAAGTTTTCAGAGCTTGAGGCCTAACTTTGGATCTAAAGTTCAGTGTATTTTTATGAGCTATAAGAGCTTATTTTTTCTTAAATCTATGACAGGATATGACCCTGAACAAACAGAAAAACCCATTTAATGATTCAGACTGTTCTCATGTTATGTTTTTAGGACAAATAATAGAGTGAAGAACCAATTATACAGCACCACCAGGATACACAGCTAACACTGAAAAGCAGATAAAGAGCTTTCCAAGCTACTGTCAGCAAGTAAAACTAAGATAGTTTATGGAGAATCTAGGAACTGCTAAATTTCAGCTACTGCAGTACTAAGAAACACCACACAACAATTATAATGGGAAGTTGCCTGTAATCTACTCTTATCTTTATTACATTTATCTGCCTATCTTTATTTCATCCTCCTTAAAAGGGCTTCCTTGGATGCTACCAAAAACATAAAAAAAGCCACTTTTTATATGAGAACATTTTCCGACACAGCTGTTACAAAGACTGTATCAGTGTAGGAACAATTTTCACTTTTTCTTTAGCTAATTCTCTGCAAGATAACTGCTATTTTCTGACAGCAATGATATTCAAATTGATCCGAGTTAAATGACACATAAAAACAAAGCCAAAAGACATGGAAAAGACCGAAATTCCAAGGAAATGGACTGAGCTTTTAAAGGCCAAATTAATGCAAGAGAAAACACAACAACAACAAAACACTAAATAAAAACCCACAATCGTATTTCCCTGATATTTTCTTGAGTCTGATAAAATTACAGCCATATTTGAGAAAGTTTTCCAGTTCACAGATACGTCCTGTTACTCGTTGGTGTTGCAATAAATCCTAATTAAAAACAGTAACAAAAAAAGAAGACATGAAATGTGCAGTTTAAAGTGAAAGCCAAGAAACACAGTAAATGCTTAGATTTCCACCTTCTAGTGACCTTTGGGGTGGAAAAAAAAAAGCAAGACTCAAAAAACAAGTAACAGTTGCAGAACTGCTATGAATGCACAAGGTTTTTGCAGGGCCTTCGTGACAGGGCAAGGGGTAACGGCTTTAAACTGATAAAGGGGGTAAATTCAGACTAGATACAAGGAACAATTTTTTACAGAGGGTGGTGAAACACTTGCCCAGAGAGGTTGTGGATGCCCCATTCCTGGAAACATTCCAGGACAGGTTGGACAGGGCTCTGAACAGCCTGATCCAGTTGATGTCCCTGCTCATCGCAAGGGGTTGGACTAGATGAGCTTGGGAGGCCCCTTCCAACACAAACCATTCTACAGTTCTATGAATGTTCTGGTTTGGGGCTTAACTTTATAGTCACCATCTTACAAGTAAACACGACTTGCAAGCTAGCACTAGTCCTTTGAAGTTATCTTCATGCATTTATGTGCAGTACAGAAATCGTCATTTTCAAGCAGCCAACATGGAAAGAAGTAGCAAAAAAAGTGGACAGGCTAAAAGATCTTACTTAATGCCAGGACACAGTTGACACCTGAAAAAAAAAAATACAAAGAATGGGGGGGAAAAGATTCCTTAGTATTTGGGGAATTTTCTTTAGTTTAATAATCTGCCTTAAGGCTTCTCCTCCTCTACCAAGTTCCAACGTGGTTTATTTAACACAAAAAGGATTCAGTGGAGTTGAGTGATACCACTCACATTTGATAACATAGCCAAGAAAAATCCATTAGGAAAAATAACAATTATTTACTTGTACAAGACTTGTAGATAGCCAGAACAACAATACAAAACCTGTCAGATTATTACATATTACTACAGAAATGATACCATTGTCCTCTCTTGAGTGTGAAAAGCTGAGGCACAACTTATGCTGAAAAAAAAAATTACTGTTGGTTTATATCTATATGAAAATAACTGCTTACAGGCTGACAGTTCTACTTGTAGACATTTCATATCCTTCATGGCAAATCCTTGCAAAAGGAAGGAAGAAAACTACTTACAGTTCACTTTGAAATAATCTCCCCCCTTCTAGGTCCTACAATAGGATTTTAACATTTGCAGAAAAATCAGGGGAACTCATGAGAAGTACATTAAGAGTTACTCCTTTGCTGGCAAATTGTGTGTCATGTCTGCAAAGCACTGCCAAATCTAACACTGACAGAAGAAACACTTCACAACTTCAACATTTTTTAAAGTCTTTCCATTGTTTCAAATATGCTCTTTGAAACAAACAACATTTAACATCCATCACATCGTGTTATCTTTCCCAGGTCACAAACACCCTTAAATTTGTTGTACCACAAGACTATGTACAACTACTTTTGCTAATACAAATGCTAAGATTTAAAATAAAATTGGAGCCCAAATCTATTTAGACAACCAAGTGGTCAGACCATAAAAAAAAAAATAAATAAAATGCCAGGCATCCACCCAATAGCTCCCACTGACAAAATATTCAGATTGAGATTTTCAGATAGCCTGTAGCACTAAACCACTTGGCAGCTCTCCTGGTTCAGTTCTCTGTATAAAGACAGACTTACATCAGGGAATAGGAGACTACCACAAATGAGGGATAAACAGAAAAAACAGTCTACAGAGTTTTTCATCCCCCTAGACCCTTAGAAAACTACAATGCAGGCTTAGTAACCTTAGTTACAAGTAACTAATTGTAGAAGTGAATAAAAAAAATTATTACGTCTCCTTTTAAAGAAAGGTCTACTAGAAAAGTTCACCAATCTGACCCTAAAAAAAAAGGGCCAGCATTCAGTCCCACATCCATCACCTGAGTTCTGCAAACTCTACACTGAAGTTCCAGTTTTCATTTACACCCCCTGATACACAGTACAAATTAAAATCTAACCCCTGCAGGCAGACAAACCAACATGGCTGGTATTAAACAAAGTCAGGCAATTTTTGCTCCAGTCCCCCCATTCACCAACTTTAACCTTATCAACCTGGGTTGAAAATCAGGTGCCAATACAATCTGTAAGAGCTCCACAGAAAAACAAGGTGACTTCTTCACAAGAATTGTCAGCCCCACAGACTCACATCGCTGCCAGATAGAACCATCAACTCCCACAGGTTGGAAGAGACCTCTAGAAGTCCAACCTCCTGCCCACCACAAAGCCAAATTGTTAAACTGCTCAGGACTTTAACAAGTATTATCTTGAATGTGTCCAAGAGAGGCAGTTCTGCAGCCTCTCACAGCAACATGTCCCAGTACCTCACCATTCTAATTATTTTTTTCTTTTTTTAATCCAGTAAGAAATTACCTTGCTGTAACTTGCAACCACTAATTTACCGGCCTTTCAACGTGCACTCCTGGGAAGACTGTAGCTCCACCTTCTCTAGAACACCCATCGGGGAGCTGAAGACAACAAACATCATTCCTCAGGCTTCGGCAGGCTGAGCAAACACACCTGGTGCTTGGCAGCCCTTCTGCTGCAGGCCAGCATTTCATCAGTCTCCCTCTCGTCCTGGGGGACCCAGACCTCAAAGACTGAGCCTGCAGCCTGCTGGCTGTGAGTTCTGTTCCAGTGCAGCAGAACACTGAGCTAAACCCAAAAGGTCTGGTCTTGATCCCACTATTGCCCCCCTGTTGGAGACCAGAGCTAGTACCCCATGTAGCCAAAGGATGAGGTTCCTCAAATAAACTATGTGATGGGTTTCATGCTGGGGTTTTTTGTTTTGTTTTTTGATAGGTTGGATTTCTGAGATCAGGACAATGAAATCACTTAATGTGGTCACAACTGCCACATGGAATATAACAGATGTAAAAGGCACAGATCCACCCATCGTCACTGCTCTATCAGACAGGTGAACAGGTAACAGCTTCACAGCAAGAGCAACACTCAACATACACCATATCCTCCATTTGCCAGGCTGTTAGCTCAAATACCAGGTTATTTCAGTGCCAAAATAATTTTGTTGCTTGCCACGGCAGATTAAGGGAAGTGTTTTCATGAAGATCTATGCAAACATTTTGCAAGGTAAGCATGCGTGGGCAGGAGGAGCAGAATTCAGATATGTGCCTTGCTCACTTACAGTGTACTCCAGCAGCTGTGCTCTGCCTCAGCTGAGGCAGAAATTGGGGCTTGGTGATAAACTTTTACCCAGAGTTGTGCATCTATTAATTTGCCCTGGATCTCAGCACAGCGGCTTCACCCTCACAGACTGCTTGAAGTTTCCAAACTGGCAGGAGGATCTAAGTAAAATACATTATAAGTGCATTTATAGTTCTTTTCTCCTTTCTAGGTATTACACACTCTGAGATCCCAGTATGAAAATGACGAAACAATCAGAACTGCACTGAAAACAATTACAGATGTACACACTGGAACAGAAACAAAAAGATGTGCTGGTTTTTCATATCAATTACCTTCATATATTCCAAACAGCAGTTGCATCCACTGCCTACTGCTTTTTGTGAATCAACCTTTTTTTTAACCAGCAACACACACATTTTAAATTATAGCACAAGGAGCAGTAAGTTGAGAAAACACTGAGAAGAATTTGGCTAAGGAGTACATGAGGCGATAAAATAATTTATTTTTACTACATACTGTATTAGTAAGAAAATGAGATTCAATCTCCATTTTCTTTTTTGTCTTTTTCATTTTTGCTATAATGGCCAAATTTTATTGATCTTATGGTAAACTTAATCTTACCAATAAGTTTATGTCCATACTTCAAACTCATGGTGCAGACAGTAACCAGTCAAGACTAGATTTGTCATGTTCAGGCTGAGGAGAAGAAAAACTTTCCAACCTGTAGCAGAGACACTTGTACAGGCTGGAGAGACACAAAAGACTCCCTGCAGAGAAAGAGAAAGAATCAGTTTGATCCCTTCAGTTTTGCGGAGCTCAGAGATGAAGCAGCAGCAACTCTCAGAAGGAAATTTCATCAGAACAAGATGTTTCATTCTAACTAAAACAACTGCAGAGGACTCCTCCTTTCAGCGGGTGATTGCCTTTATTTGTGGGAGGAGGGAGGGGAATAAAAGGAATTCCTTTGACAAGAGAGCTGCATTGCTAACCACAACCAGGATCATTTTACCTCTTTTGCTACAAAGAGGTTACATGCCATGAAGAAAAATCCCATATCTAACAGCTTTAAGTTATTTTACAACTAGTATGACTCCAAGTAGTTGCCAGAGAAGATATTTTTGTAGCTGATTTGCTTTTTACGTTTCACAGCACTTGATATACAGTATTCACCATTTAAGCTCTGATGAATGTGGTATCCCATACCCTTGCCGAGCCTTTCCACGAACGAAATCTAGAGTCATTATTTACCTCATGTTTCTGATAACATACAGGAGGTAGAGGAAAAAAAAGTCAACAGATATGGACACCTGACTGGTATACTGATTTACAACCTGAATTAAAAGCAGGGGAAGGACAACACACCAAACCCCACAACACGGTCAGAGTTTCAAAATGAGATTTCCTCCTTAGTTTCTTTCACCTGAAAATATTTATGCAGCCCCAAAGAAGGACACAAGATGTGCTAATGACCCCGCAGGAACAGTAGATATAAGCTGCTGTTGCTGTATCTCTGCTCTGTAACAACTACAGTAACTATTCCACAAAACATTCTATTCCAAAGTCAACTTCAAACACAAACACAGTTCTATTACAAAAGGCCTTAATTATGTTCTCCTGCAGGTTTTTTTTTTTTAATGGTGAAAGCTTTAAGAAGTGTGTACTAAGTATACAACCATTGTTCTGCCAAGGAACAACCGAGTGCTTCTGCAGTGCAAACAAGAAATGGGTATTACACGATCTATAAAACACATGGCTTCAAATCGCTATTTTGTATCTATGAGAAGAAAAGGGAAAACAAGCAAAATGCTTAAACCTCCATCTGCACGAAAAAAAGTCAATATTTACCTATAATTTACATAGTACTGTAAATACAGGTAACAGCTTGAAAAATGAGAAGGCAATAAATGCATCAGAGAATTAACTTTCTAGCTCTTAAGGAAATATTTGACACACAGTAGTCTTTTTCCAGAAAGTCCTTATAACCACTGCTACAGCACAGCGAAGCAAACAGAGCCACAAGGACTTCTGATCTCTAAAAATAGTTCAAAACCAAGTTCTTTCCTAATAAGTTCTTGTGCTTACTCTGAGCCAACCCAAACCCCCGAAATCCTCCAGAAATGAAAGGCACCGGGCGAGGCGGTGCGGGTCCCGCATCTGGAGCGGCCGCTCCGTGCCGGGCCCCTTCCCGCGCCCCTCCCGGCGCAGGGACAGCGGCGGCGCTGGAATGCGGAGCCGTAACCCGATCCCTCCGCCCCTCCTCCCGCTCCGCGGCGCTTGGAAAGACATTTAACCTCAAAATGGCATCCCCGCGAACCGAGCTGGTCGTGCCCTTCCCAGAATAGGGAAGCGAACCATCTACCCGGTGCGCGGCGTTCCCAGGGACGGTCCGTGCCCGGCCGTGTCCCCGCGCCCCGGCGGCCACCGGGAACCCGCTCCCGGGATCTACCGCTGCCCGGACAACTCCCCAGGGCTCCCTCCTCCTTCCATCCCAGCCCTGACTCAAAACTCACCCGGGCTGCACTTCCCTTGGAAGCGAACCCATCCAACTCACAGGCAAGGAATTAGCAAGAATAGCTCTTTTCCATCTTGCATCTCAGAACCAAAGCATCCATGTACATCCAGTAAGGCAGATTTCTAGAATGACACTTCATAAATACAAATGAAAGGGACAATTTTGTTATGAATTCACTTCATTTTTCACACTACAGGCACATAGTTTATTTAGGAAACAACAACACTACAATGTCTTAAGTTTTCAGGTCAGTTACACACACAGAGAAATAACAATCAAGTTACCCCTCAACAGAACGGGATGAGATGATCTTACAGATAAACTGCCTCCATCTATTTTCTCTAAAGGCAAGTAGTTCTGTATCATGAAAAAAGGCTGTTGCAATTTGGAATAGCTAAGTATTTCCCTGTAAACAAAACAGACAAGATTTTTACCATTCTGAACATACTGAAATGACTAAAATGCCATTATGCTACCAGATAAGAGACAGAGACCTGGAAAAAAAAAATATATATCTGTCATTCCAGTGACAGCATAGTGCAAGAAGAGAGAAAGAATGAGCTGAAAAACATTTTTTTCAGCAGTAGCAATTTTCCTCATTAAACACACTACCAAATGTTACTCTATCAGAACAGGAAAAAAAGCCCTCAAGGTGTCTCAGGAGGGTGCAAGTCTTTGGGCCATCACTGTGGAACCAGGAGCTCATAGACTTTCTTTTGTATGACTTCCATAGGAGTGGTTTGTACTTTTGTTGGCCTAACTAAACCTGAGACTAAAACACACCAGGGTAAGGGTGTGCAACTCTACCACAAAGAGACCTTTGGCCACTGTACACCCTATAGGTAGAATCACTCTGTTATGTTAAAAAAATACCTCACCAGCAATAGAGGCTGCCAGAAACTCTTCACTGTCATCAAGTTTTGGGCCTAGATCTTTAAATATACTTAAGAAGTCAAAAACAGAATTTCAGAGCAGAAGGACCTGTATCTACAGGTTCCTTCCACTCACACATTTTCCCCTGTATTGGTTCACAACTACAAAACAGGAACAAATTCTAAATGCTAAGAGATGTTGAACCAAAGCACTGCCTTCATGCTAAACCTCTAGAATCTAATGAGCAATGTCAAATACCACTACAGTGGGAGTGTCTAGAAGACTTTAAATCCGAGGAAAAAAAATAGCTGGAGTAGGCAGGATGATGAAAATAATCGCTCTTAGACATATACTAATCGACTTAAAAAAGCCTCCCCACTATGAACATTTCCTAACCTCACTTATTGCAGGCCAAGGACCAGAAGCACTAATAACTGGCTACTTTACCTCTATAATTCCAGGTAAAGCAAGCATAGGATTGATTTTGTTGTTGTTATGTATCAGAACAAAAACCCTACTTGGATGCCTTTTTTACCTACAGAATATGAGCACTTCAAATGTACCTTTTTTGTTTACTGCAAACAGACATATTTGCAAGATCTCACTTTGCAGAAAGCAAAATACTGTTACTTTGCTTCTATGCATCATATATGATAACATTTTGTCTTTCAGAAAACTCAGACTTTTAAATTGTTCCCCAAAGCAACTCTCTTACCTGTTAGTAATCAGCAGAATTTTATTTCCATTGTGGAATTTCTATCAGATAATCAAAATTTAAAGTATTTTCTGTTTTACTCAGCTTTTCTCTATCAACCTTAAGGTAACAGAAAATGTCACACATATTCCAACAAACTAACAGCTATTTTTCTTTTAGAATATATTTAATAATGCTTAGTCATTGGAATAAAATGTATTCAAACTGTCAGCTGGAAGTGGAAGAGCAAGTATGTTTACACATTAGAACTGAAGCTCAAAACACCATAACATGATTACCTGACAGCTATTAAATGGCCTGCAAGAAGTTATTAGTGTTGATTCTCTTTCAGAAGGCCAATATAACAGTTCCACCCTTAGCATCCTCCCTATAGTTTTACTTTGTTGTGTCTTTTTTTAACATAAACTTCCCCTGTCACTCCTCCAGGTTGTGGTTTGGTCTTGAGACCTATTATTGGGATATTTCACACAACAACTATATATAAATAAAATTAAGGCAGTCCTAAAACTACAAAGTAATCCCAAAGGCTTTGACAGGAGTCGAACCCACTGTGCTAAAAATAACAAGATATTTACATATTCTACCGAGGATTCTGTTTTCCAAAAGAGCAGACAGAAAACACCACTGTGATGTTTTATAAGGACATTCACAAATACCTTTAGTACTTCTGTTCAGCACAAGTTTCATGTCAGCAGAGGTTACAACCAGTCACTGTGGGGCGGAGGGAGGGCCAACAAAAAACCCCAAACCCAAACCAACCAAAAAGTCCAACAACCCCAAACTTGCATTTTCATTGCAAACTAATTTTAAGGAATGAAAAGTAGTGCCATGAAATACACCTGCTTATAACAATTTTGATGCTTTCACAATCACAAACTTCTTTGAAAACTATATATCACAGAAACACACACAGGGTGAATCAATGATACAGAATAGACACAAAACAATTACATGAACTACTGTTTAAAAGTCCTGAAATGGAAAATGTCCTCCAACTTCATGTACTTCTCTTGGGTACACAAGCAACACGGAACCTGAAAGGTGTCATTCTAAACAAACTGTCCTTTTGAACACAATTTTGTATGAGAAATGTGTCTGTGAACTTTACTAATTGTTTTATCAAGTGCCATTTTAGACCCTGATCTCAACATATCTCTGGACAAGCAGTCCCACTGAGCCAAAGGAAGCTACGCCCGTGTTACTGCTTCCAGAAGAGAATCTTCTGAAAGATGTGTCAAAATTACTGGCCTAAATAAAGTTATTTTTTACGTATACTTTTAGAAACCTGAATTCTAAATTAAAATTAAAAACTCAACAGTATTGGCAAATTTCTTTGCACGACAATAATATATTTCCTAATACACTTTCCACAAGCACAGATTCTGGATGATAATGCTTCCTGTTGAACAGAAATCCAGCTCACAGGAGTAGAATTCAGCAAATCCAGCATTTTCAAAAACAAGTGAATTTGCAACAAGCAGTTTATAAAGAATCTGTTTTCTATTACAGTGTAATGAGTTCAGTAGGTGGAAGAGTGTGGACTGCAGACACAGTAATACATAAAGATGAGGCTGCATCGGGTACTCCTATGAGATGGTCACACATTTCAACACTGTATTTTTAGATTATTCTCTCATATCAACTGTGCTGTTATGACGGCATTGAATTCCATTACGTCCATTGTCAAAAAGGTAATCTATCTCCTTCTTCAACTGCAGCAGTTCTTTGAAAAAAACACATTTTTAAAGACTGTATTTAATTCTCAAATATACTTCCCCATTCATAGCCACAAGCCAGTTCAGTGTAGTGCAGAGAAAGGAACACTCATATTTCACTTGTTAGATGCTGTGTCACTTCGTGCTCCTTTTGACCAACTCTAAAAATCCTTGGATTTGGAAATAGCACACCTGTTGTTATATCTGTCCGTCCTATATAAAGATTCCGTTGTGTCTTCTCTCTGTTCTACTAAAGCCAAGGTTACATGAGGAAAACAGAAGCAAAAACTTGGCTGAATTGATCCCTTCTGCCCTGGCAGTGATGCCAAACACACACCTGCGGTATTTCTGGTTCTTAAAACTCAAGTGATTCTTTCGTCTCAAAATTTCCTCTTCATTCAGGGAAAAAAAAAGAAAGTCAATCACATATCAAACAAATTGCACCACGAGCAACAGACATAGGAAGGCCTGGTTTCCTACAGATTCATGTTCTATTTTGGTCTGTATCTTTTCTCAGTGTAATTGCCCCAGCTCACTCTATATATCCTGTATGATTTCACTCTCCCTGTCCTTCGCAATATATCCATTTCCAATTCTCTCTGCCTTTCCCTCCCACATCCTCTGGTGCCAAACATCATGTCTTGCTGGCCGGACAGCATGTGCCTATTGACCTCCCCCTTGTCAGGCATCACAAGTTTCCAGAACATTTCTGATCCTAACACTGAAGGATGTTACCATCTGGGGACATGAACGCACCTCAAGACCTTTGGAAAACAGTGTGACATCCACTCCATAATCTCAGTAGACATCTCATCTTCAAGCCTACTGATACACACAGCTTGTCTTTGAAGTTCTAGGTATTAGGAATTTGCCAAAATCCAAAACTACATCAGAGACAGAAACACTTAACAAAACCGTAAAACAAAGGGCTCAACTGCAAAAGAAGAGGAAAGAGGATTGTGAAGATGGGAAAGTAAAGACTCCGACTCATTTCTCCTTTGCGGACTCATTTCTCCTTTGGGGGTTTACTCGACATACACTAAGACGTTATATGGGATCACTAACGTTCAAGCTAATTAAAAAAAAAAAGTTGCAAAACAGGTAACATTCCCAACCACGCTACACCACAACTAAGCTGAGCCTGGAAGGGACACTCTTGTTCGGGATGCCAAAACTGACACTTGGTCTGCCCCCACAACTGCAGCTACTCTGGCAAGAAGTGAAGCATAATGGGGAGAGAAAAAGCAAAAAAAGTTAATTATCTCTCAGCCAGTTTCAATTCCTACAGCATCAGAGGAGTGCCAGCCAGTGCTGCTGCAGAGGAAAAGGCCAGGACGCACAAGGGTTGCGTGAACAAGGAGCAGAACTGGCCCTTCGAGTGTACCCGGCTGCTTGGTGGCTTATCTGCAGCACAGAACTGCCCTCTTCATCTGGCAGTTCATTATTCATCCAGCAGACATCAGTGAAGTCTACCTGGCTGCACTGCTCCAGTCCTTAGGAAATTATATTATCAATCTTTCCACACTAAGCAAAATAAAGTACCTGAACAGAAAATGTTCAAGATAAGGCAGTTACAAAAAAACATGTTCCTTCACGTTTGACGGCAGCATCATTAAAGCAAACCCAATGAATGTGTCAACCAAGGCAGCTGGGTGCCAGTGCAATATAAAAAAAAAGCTGTAGGCGTTACAGACACTACTAAATGCAAGAGCAGAGGAGCTGACGTGCCTGGGTGCGTGTGGGTGTGATAAAAGGCCTAGGAATTAGCCTCCTGCACCATGGCAGATGTCTAGCCAAGCACTCTGCTTGTGACACCGCCTGCTATCAGACCAGTCGGGGAAGAAGGAAGAACAGAGTCCTCCCTTGCTTCATCCAGAAACCTGTGTTAGTTCCTGACCTACAGCGAGACACAAGTGCCTGTGCCTATTGCCATCAGTGCACACATCGCCCAGCAAATCTGTGTGATCACAAATCTGCACAGTCCTTCCATCCACAGCCACGTGTTCTGGCAGTGACTCTTAGACTCAAGTATTCACTGCGAGGAAGGAAAGAAACAACCCACTTTACTGTCCTTGTAAACCTGCCATTCCCTCACATTGTGGAGGAAAAAAAAAAACACCAGTGAAACACTATTCATCAGTTTCTTAGTTTCATTTCAGGTTTGATAGATTAGCATCACCATTTCCCTCTCTACTGTTTCTCTTTCCCTAGCTGAAGAAGCCCAAGTCTATTTAGTATTGCATCCTATTTGTACTGCTGTGGGAAGGAAAAACCAAACCAGAACAAAAAAAAATTACCTTCTAGTTTTAATGGGACTGTTGAAATTGTGTTATCAGAAGGATATAACATACACTCCATCTATAAAGAGTGTGTACAGCTGCATAATCACATTTTTTAAAAACCTGAAATTACTCCATACAATGCTGCTTCAAAATTGGCTTAAATTCATTTAAGCCTGTGCTGATTGCAAGAAGGGAAGTGCTGGCCCTCCTCTCCCCTTACTCCTCATACGGTACCACAGTGAGCTGGAACTACTGAAAACTCACGGGATTTTTTTTTTAGGGTTAGTTTACAGCTAAATTAGCAAACAAATGCAACCTTCTACCTGGCCACAACTACAAAAGTGACAGTGGAAACACAACCAAAAAGATAAAAAGAGAGGAAAAAAAATTTCAACACCATAAGCAGATAGGTTCAATCTGAAATTGGAGCTTCAAAGCAAAGAGCTGTTGGAAAAATTATTCAGGATCTCTCCAAGTGTTAATACCTAATTTAGAGCCTATTACTGGTTTTCCTCAGTTTGAATTAAATTACACTGCACTTACTGTACTTCATCCGGTATTTTATCATCTGGGCATTCAGTGCTGCTACAGCCAGTTTGCAACACCTGTATCAGCTACAAGTTTCACCACCTCGCAATCCACTCCGCCTTCCACACTCTTTCCAAACACAGACAATAGAACATGCCTTGTTCACTTGCTTCCAGCGAGGCTGTCAGCACCTCTGTGCCACAGGGGTACCTGCCAAGCTCTTCCTGGGAGCCCAGAACCGGACAGAGCCTTCCAGATGTGTCTCACCAGTGCTGAGCTGAAGGGCATCATCACCTCCCTCAGCCTGCACACAACACCCACCCTAACACAGCCCAGCAGGCACCTCCCCAGGGACAGGACTTTGCATTTCCCTTGTTGAGCTCATGGGGTTCCTCTCCATTCACTTCTCCAGTCCATCCAGGTCCCTGAGAGGGGCTGCACAACCACCTGGCTGACCAAACACTTCTCCTAGTTCTATATTGCCTACAAACTTCTGAGCCTGTGTTCTGTCCCATCATCCAAGTCACTTGTGAAGATGTTGCACTGTACTGGAAACCCACAATATCCACTGCTCTGCACTCATCCACCGAGGTAATCATTTCACCACAGAGGGCAACCAGACACCCACCATCACCACCTGTGCCAACCTCAACCTGCTGCTAACCCTGACCCACAGCTCTCGACTGACTCCTCTTCACCCAAAAGCAAGAGCTTCAGGGATTCCCACGGCGCTCTCACAACAAAAAACTCCACAACACCCTGCACCCCTCACCACCCTATCCTGTCCTTCCTGGGGGGATATAACCAGCCCTTGCAGCACTCCAGCCATGCCAGCTGTCCCACCCCATCTCTGATCCCAACAAAACTGCAGCCACAAGACTGCACACAGGCCTCCAATTTCTCCCGTTTGTCTTCTCCACAGCATACGGAAAACAGAGTGAACTCCAAATAAAGTATTCGACTTAGTCAGTGCAGATACAAACTTCATACTGGCTACACTTTGACAGCCTGAAACCTCATTTCACACCATGACAAAGTTACAGATGCTGGAGGGAAAAACCAATAGTGACCATGGAGTAATAACTTGTGGATGGATACATTCGGACAGAGGTGCTATGCAGTTATATAGAGAAGGGTGATTAACAGCTCTGTTGCTCCTACCCCAGGTAAGAAAACCTGTTAAAAGAGAGCTCTGGGTTCCTCTCCACGGCTCAAACCCAGCAAGCCTTTCTCACCATGCCACTGCTCCTCTGCCCATACTCCCTGATACCTGAGCCCCAAGCCCCTCTCCTGCTCTTTCAAATCCTCAGGAGACACTATGATCAGTATTTACAGCACACTCACAGCTTCTCTTTTCAGCAAAGGAGATTTATTTTATTGTTGGTTGTTCCAAGTATACATAGTAAAAAATATCTTCCTATAAACAATTACTTCTTCCAAAAGCAGAAACAGTTTGAAAACAATATTCAAAATTTCTGACATTTATCTTACAGAATCTCAAACTTTTAATTTTTGCCTAAAATTCTTCGAAGCAAGAGTGTCCTTGGTTGTTACCTTTTTACAAAGCAAGAAAACATTTTAGCCTCCTACATTAACTAAATCACTCTTTATATCAGCATTCAGAACAACCAAGAAAGAAAATCACAGAATTTCACTGATGCAAACAACCATACACGCTACAGATGCTTAAGGACAAAGAAAGAAATTCTTATATCAGCTCTTCCCTCCACCTCTATTCTCCCCCCTCTACCCCAGGCTCCTAAGACTATTACTGACAGAACCAGAGAGATGTAAATATTATACAACAGCATTTGAAACTTTGAGAAAAACTTGAGAAATGCCATTTCTGCAGCGGAACCTCTGGCTAAGGAATGCACAGCTGCTGAGCAGATGTATAATTTCAGCATTTAGATTCCATTATTTCAAGGTTTGTTTTTTTTTTTACTAGATGTTTTCAGATTTTCTATTTCCATCTGGTTTTTGACCTCCCTCAGTTTAGTCCACTCTTCCCTGTTTTAGTTCATTACACCAAAATAATTTTCTAAATTAGAAACATCTCGACATTTAAAAACTTGTGAATTTGAAGAGAGGTGGGGGAGTGAAACAGGGGCGGAACAAAAACAGACAGTTCAACAGAGGTTTGGGTTTGAATAAAAACTGTCCTGTCTGGGTCGGGTTTTATTCCACAGTTCCTGGTGTAACCCAACTTGGCAAGTCCCTAACTGCATTCCTTCCATGAAATTTTAAGAGCAGGGAACTGAAGAATATCAGCTATATGGGAATGTTTCTACACTTCACCAGAGCCCTCTGCCATAAACTTCTGAGTAAAACAACATTCCAGGTTTTGATTCTTTTTGGAGTTATAATAAATTAATTGTAGTTTTAAGTTCAAAAAAAAACCCCCAAACCTCACCGTGTACTATGAGAGCTTTACAAAACATGCAGAGATTAGTGTAAACCAGTATCAGGAAAGAATTTATTAATGCAAAAGTAATAAAATCTTTAAAAATATATACATGGAGTTAGCATTGTTTAAAAAAATTTCCATTCATCTAAGCAAAGTAGAAGACCAGGGCATACAATACAGTCTGTCTTAAACTTCAGGCCACACTATGAGATTTAAAGAAGAATTATCCCTAGAAGGACCATTGGTTCAGCTCAGCAAATGTGACAGATGGGCCACAAAGCCTATACAATTTTTAATTTAATTTTAGGTTCACAATAATAATTTGCCTGGGTGGGAAAGGGCATAATCTTCGATCTTAATAAATGGCATACACTTCAAAATACTCGTACAGAAAATTTCCCATAGGACATTTTCACAAAAAAAAAAAAAGATTGTGAATTAGTAAATGTGGAAGATAAAATTAGAAAAATACATCTATACATTAAAACAAAAAAAAAAGCACTTTTTTTTCCTGTGAGTTTTATTGTTTGCTTTGTCTTCAAGAAAGGAGACATGCAAAACAAGTTTTTTAAAAAAAAGGCTTTAAAGTAAAACTTTGCCTGTCTTCTAACAGCAGGGACATTTCTGCCCAATGCTCAGTACTACTACTGCATTTTTCATTACTGCTAAAATCCCTCCAATCATCTGGACAGAAGAAGTTTTGGGCACTGAGTCTAAGAAGGGCTGCACCTCATTAGCTGGCAGTGCCTTCCTGTGCCCTGCCCCAATCCCCCCTTGTAATTAACTCTCAGTTGTCCAAACCAGTTTCTGACAACTGCAGGGCCTGTTCCTTGGACAACACAGGGAGGGGTACAGGAGGGTTTCTGAAACCCTCTCCAAGGCACTCTCTTACAGACTAATTTCTCTTCCACAAAGGAGGATATGCAGCCAGAAGGAGCACATTTTACACAGCTTTCTGGATTTCCCACTCTCATTTCCTGTCACCGAGGTTAGTCCTGCCTTCTTCTAACAAATCACGCTTGTTCTCATAGTACTCTCCAAGTTCTTTCATTCCCAGCATAGGGGACAAGGGGATGATACAGTTCTTCATATTTCCAGTATCCGTTTTTCCAGCTGAACGATTACTCACAACTTTTCTGTTCATGTTTCCTTTTTAAACCCTCTATAGCCCTGCACAAAAACATGCGACATGGCCTGTGCCTCTGCCTGACCACTGCACTGCGAGTTTCCAACTGAACACAGAATAGGAAAAACAATGATTAATTTAGAAAAAGATATCTGAGCTACCACTCCCATATGGCTGAAATTCTGACTCTGAGCACATAATGTACTAATTTGCACAACAAATCTCCAGAGCAGAGTATTGATTCTCTGTGTAAGTGAAATCTCTGATGACTTCAGTCCTCCGAAGTCATTTGAGCTCTGTCCACTGATTTCCAGTCAAGTTTGGGATCAGGCTCTCACAGAGGAAGTATCAAGGCCTACAAATGGCTTTAGGTGGTGTTTTCTCAAATCAAGAAAAAACTCTTAGTCATTAACACTATGAAGACAAGAGAAAAGCAAATGGCTTCTATGATCCAGGTTTATATCCTGGTACATATCTTCTGAGACTTTGATATTTCTTTAACTTATCTCTGCTACATCTGCTTGCATTTTTATCAACCAAAACATGGCAAGACTGACAGTTTTCTCTTTAAGATGGTGAACTGAGGGAATACAGACACAAAGAATTGCTATTTGCTTCCACATCTTATGCTAATAAAGTTGACTGAAGCCATCATGTAATGCAATTATCTGAGGAGGCACTGGGAAAACTTAAGTGATCTTTAATTTTTGTAAAAAGTATTGCTGCTGCTATGATGGGTATTATGCTACAATACTGCAGAGCTGCATGCACAGACAACTCATCACATACTAAAATTGCATTTAAACCTACTATATTTTCCTCTGTATTTTGGGAAATTCTATTTTGAGGGAGAAGCAAGCATCAGAGCAATCAGCCACATGCTGCAGATATGCACTCCCTGAACTGTTACTACACAGATTTTTGGCCTATCAAAACCTTTCGAAACATTTCAAGTTCACACCTTTCTTGCTACTCAGAGCACTTTTCCCCCTCCCCAGTGAAGAGTCACCTGTGAATTCGGTACAGAACACAGGCACCAGACTCAGCTGGTGACTCACAGAAGAGCTCCATCAAGGCAATCACTTTCCCTGCAAGAACACGTGTCACTGCAGAAATTTCGAGGCAGTAACACACCTGACCTTCAATAAAGGACTTGTTGTGGCTCCTCCTCTTACTGTGCCTATACAGTCTGTGAATGTAATCACAATCCTGAAGCAGAGTTTATTTTCCCACTCCAATACGTGTTTTGAATTTGCTAACCAGACCATCACCAAACAGTAGCAATCCCGACTAAAACGCACAGAACTCAAATGAAATGGGGTAGCAACTACAAGACACCTGTCAGAAAAATGGCAAGCAATCAAACTACCTGAATTATAAACCTGAAACAGAATGACCATATGTCTCGCACCATTTGTGCACAGCTGAAACACCTGGGTCATAACCAGAAACCTGTGCATCTTATCACCATCATGACACGAAGTTCTTCTCAATATATCAAGTACTCAACAACTAAAGTGCTTCAGTGTCGTGAACCTACAACAATGAATTTCAAAGTATATAGTGAAGACTAGTAGAATAATTGCTTTGTTTTGCTTTGGGGAGGGGTGGGAAATGGACATCAAATACTAATATGCTTTGTAAACAAACCCCGCGAGGTGCTGGGAAGCCAATTCACAACTAAGACCATCCTGGCAAGTTGGCAGCTTGTCCCCTGGTTGATTGCCTGGTCTGTGTTGGGCCAGCTACTTGTTTTATCAAGAAAAATCTCTTGGGATTTACACACCCTGAGTACAATGTACTGTACAGATGCTGCTGGACCGAATCCCTCACAAAATAGCTATTCCATAGCTCTTCTCAATAAGAGCATTCAGGAAGCTAAAATCATGTTTTCTGTAAAACAAAGAAAAATGAGGTGACTATTTCAACTTTTTACCCAATTCCAAGGATCACCTAGTGTAGTCTCTGCACTATTGTTAAAGGACATCATACAGCCAGTTAAGTTTTACATTCATTGTCAGTTTTAAACATTTTTAAGTACAAGTCAAACTACTTTCTGCCTGACAGTAGCAAGCCCTCAACAGACTCCACAGCAACTTCCAAGGGATTGCAATAAAACCAGGCAGAAAGCAATCCCGTTTTCCCTTTGAAGCAACAACCATCGTGGAAGGCACAGAAGACAACGTGGCAACTGGGAACCATCAGCACGAGTGTGGTGGGGCAACTGCAGAAGGTTCTGCAGATCTTGCCCAAGAAAAAAGTGGAACCCCTGAGACAGCAGCAGTGAAAGGAAAAATCTGTTGTGAGGCACATTCTGTGCCCACCCCCAAGTGCTGCATTTGGGGAACATGAAACAAATGAAACAAAGCTACAAGTATTCCATCTGTACCCACACAGGACTCTGATGTGATATACTTTTAAATTACTGAGTTCCTTCTGTCGTTTATTTACAGATGACTAAGAGAAGATATCTTACAGTAAGATAAGAAACAGAAGATAAGTGAAGAAGTCCCAGGCACTGAAAACATGCCCTCTTTTCACTGAAGAACCAAGAAATACCTGATGCTTTCCCAGACATCCAGATAGAAAGGACAGTTCTTCAACTGATTGATGCTTGACATAAGCAGGGAGAAACAAACACTTGTAAAACTTCCCCTAGTCTCACTCATCCACCTATGCTTTTCAGCAATTTATGAAAGAAATTACCATCTGTTAGACCTTCACCTGCCCTTAGAAAGAGGTACTGTCCTAGTCATGAAAGTTACAAGCCACAATGGTCACCAAGAAAGAAAAGGAGGGAATCTTTTCCTTTGGTTTGCTTGCTTTTAAGGGCTTTGGGGAAGGTGGGTTTGTTTCTCTTGGAAAACCTGGCTAAATCACTGCAAGCACTGATATCTATCTGTTCTTTGGTTCCTTCTGTGAAGGGGATATGCTCAAATCCTCCTATCTACGTGTTTGTGCCCCACCACAACTTGGAAGGCTGTCAAGTCTCAGCTACAATGACTGGTGTGCAATTCAAGAGAGATTCCATCAATTTGGACATATTTGAGATCACTATTTTCACAACCATCTTTTTGTTTTTAAATACTTAGAGACAGGGTTTAGTGAGGGGTTAATGGCTGGACTTGATAATCTTATTGGTCTTTTCCAACCCAAATGATTCTGTGATTCTACGAACATAGCCTGCATTTTTACTTTTTGTTGTAAAAATATAAGTTAATAAATATGTAACAAGTAATTTTCTACTTTTTTCATATTCCACAGCCACAGAATCTGTATACTGCTTCTTGAACAAACCCAGTGTTAGCATAATTCACAATTCTAAACCCATGGAAAACAAATAAATATTTTTTTTTAAAATCGTCTGTTATCTGCCTGCCTTTCAGGACTCTGGGAAGTAGACAAAGCTGTTTATTGCTTCTTCGAAATCTTTTCCCCTTTGCAATACTCCACGGCATTTCATACCAGAGTGGCGCTCATCCCTGGCAAACACAAGTCCATTTTGGAAGAAGTTAGCAGACATTGCTTACTGCACACGTGAACGAGCACCGTATCAAAATTTTGATTAAAAATTTGTTAGCCCTGACTTGGAGCAGTTCAATAAATACAACAACTACTACAAAAAACAAAGTTATTACTTCGGTTATATCACTTACAGTTTAGATCCTTAATTCCTAAATGCTGGTATCCAAATACAGCCCATGCACCATTCACACACTCTGCCATAGTCAGTACTTTTGATTCTCATAACAAAGCACACAATTTTCACCGTGAGGATCTTGCACAGTAGTATCCAAAGCAGTAGGATTTGGGTCTCATACACTGACTTTAAGAAGTTCTGTGCTCCAGCTCCATAGTGTTTCAGTAAACACGTATTTGCTCAGTGAATTCCCAGTAAAGTTCTATTTCAGGACTGAAATTTACCAACAGCTTCCTGCTCTGCCTTGAGCAGGGGCTCGAACAGGTGACATCCTGAGCTCCCTTTCAAACCTAAATTACTTCACAACTGAAGGAACAAAAATAATTCAGCCACACGCATTCATCGTCCCTGGAACAGAGCAGCCAGCAGGGCATTCTGGGGACTGGCAGTTGAATCATTTCCAACCAGAATTCAAAGCCTACCAGGTTGTATGTCTCCATATAAATAAATATAAAATACACAAACACACTCCCCAAAACGTGGTGCATAACCTAAGAAAAAGTTACAAAAGGAACAAAAGTACAAGAACAAAAGACCAACACATTGCCAGCAAGAGTTTTATCCAGAGTGCTACAAATGCCACAACATGGGGTATTTCTGGCTATGGACTGGACAAAGTCTCTGAACGTACATCGTCTCATGTTAACTTTTTTATTCCAGAACTAGGTTCTACTACAAACCAGGCAAGCCTTGCAGTTCAGGCAAGTCTTCCTTGTCTACAAAAGCAGCTTCTCTATCCCTGCAGGTAACAGGTCTGAACAATCCCTAGCGCACTAACTTGATAAAAGAACTCAAAGATAATTACCTGTAAGCAGAGAACAGAATATGTAAATTCGGAGGGAATCAATTTACACTGGGAAGAATCATCACACTACTTTTTGACATAAAGTAACAGGCAACTGCTGAAAGGAAATACCACAACTTACTGCCATTCCCTGCTGCTGAATTCACTCTTAATTTTACCAAAACAACATCAGAGGGTGGTTGATTGAAAGGTGGTAAAAAGCCATTCATGCTTTTGAACCCCGTTCAATAGATTTTGTAATCAGTTATGAAAACAGCGTTGTTAGACGGTCCTCAACAGCACCATCTTTCACTACCAAGGTACGGGCGAGAATTAGGGGTTATTATTTCTTCAGACGGCTTTTTGTTGCACGTCGGCAAAACCTGACCGGGAAAGCAGGCGCCCGGCTCTGCCCAAGGCTCGCACAAAAGGGAGGCGAAGCACCGCGTTCCTCGTACCCTTCCCACGACGCCCGGTCCGGCCGGGGCCGCTCGGCAGCGGGTCCGGGATTACAACACCGGGAAGGGAGGCAGGGAAACAGGGAAGGAGCGCAGGGCCGGGGAGCGCCGCGCCGGCCCTGCCCACGCAGGACCCGCCGGGCCCGGCGGCGCCCCCGGCCC
>VXAY01001313.1:2193094-2309586 GCA_013399855.1 Oxyruncus cristatus | reverse complement strand
CTACCACCTCCACAGAAAACTGGGTAGGTAAGGCAAATGAACAATCAAAAAAAGAATATGAAATATTCAGAGAAACTGTCTTTCATAAGTGATCAATATTTATAAGTGGTTAATAGCTCTCAGTTCGTGAAGGAAACTCTCTTCCTGTGCTAGAATATCCAAAAGATTTCAGTTTTCACAAGACACTTTTGTGTCACTCACTTCCATGTACCCCAAGAGACCAGTAGCTAGTTTAGCTTTAGATATTTATAAACATTTCTATACTTTCAACCCTTCAACCTAAATTTTAGAGTTAAACAAACATTAGAAATTGTCACTGTCAGTTTGGCGTGGCCAACATACTATTTTTAGCTAATTAGAAGTTCCAGATATTATTACTTTAGGAATACTATGTTGTAGAGCTGCACAGCAGTATTAGAACCAGATGAAAGTACTTTTATCATACGGATTTTTCTGCTTTGTGTGCAGAGTGTGGGAATATGGCCACCCTCTATAGCTGTGTGCATACCACAGGTTGATGAATTTGACCAACTTCTATGCTAACTACTATTCATCCTCTCTAAACAGACTCCTTTTTGCAAATTTCAACAAGCATTCTGCATGGAAATACAAACTTTGCTGCTTTGTAAGTAAGATTATGGTTATACTGTTCAGTATGGTGTTAATTTATTTTCAGTCTTGCTCTGTCTTTATTTGGTAAACACTGGAAAGAATAACAGCAATAGTGGTATGTATTGCTGTATGTACTCTCTAAAACTGGATGTTTTATTAGAAAACACTCACTTGTGATGGTCAAATTTCACAATACTAGTAAAAGTTTATGGAGGAGAAATGACTCCCATCCTTCTCCACCTGAAAGTGAAAACCGAAATTCCATCCCTCCACATCCTTAGGCATATGTTAGTCATTCCTGCTTTCAGGTTTTCTGATGTTACTACACAATTTAGGAGTATAAAGGGATGAGATAGTATTTGGTATAGAACCTACAGCACAAATGAAGCAGGTATCATGCCAAGTGTGTCCAAGAGCTTCAATGAATTTATCTCCAGCTTCAACAGGATAATCACAGCCATGGCATTTTGTGCTGAACAAAGCAATATAATCTAAAATAAAACAGAAAGCAAACTTAGAACAAACTCTTAATGTCATTGTATTAAATCCAAGAGAAACAGAAAGTTTCCAGACAATGAATCTTTTGATTGTTTTTGCTAAGTTTCCAGCTACATTCACTGGAACACTCATACTGAAATTTGATTCTTTTCTTTCATTATTTCAATACAAACTCAGTTCAAAACCCCACGTCAGTATGACATTTGTCATCACAAATGTAGAAGACAAACAAAAAAATTCATGGAATTTGAAGTTATGTTTCTCACATTACTCTTAAATTAGCTTTAATGTATGTGGAATCTATTAATAAGGACAAATATGGTCATACAAAAGAGTCTAATGGCCAGGGAATGTTACAAGTTTTCATCACTGGATTTACGTTCTTTCTGCATTGAGAGAATATTATGATAACCCCATACTGGCTGATTAATACATTTTTACTTTGATTATCAAGTGCACTCAGGAAAGGCTTGACATTGAAAAGGATCAGTGGGAATTCTAAAGGTATATGGAATTCGTGAGAGTCACTAGATGTTACGATAAAACCTCCAATTTTAAAAGGTAGGTACCCACTCAGTTCAGCTGTGTGGTTTTTTACTCTTCGCTGAGAGTTACTCTGATTTGTAAACTTTGAATTGCATAAACATAAGGAAGGAATCTCCAGAGAGAATATACCAGAGGCTCTTTGAATGGACAAGGGGATACAGAGGAAATATCACTTAAACCCTAACCTCCCTCCTGACTGCATCAAGCAGCTCATTTGCATGGCAAGTACCATTTCTTAAACCGTATTACCCTTTCCATAGTTTGGGAAAACTTGGCCTTTTCCTTTGTTAGTTGGCAAGAAGCAGTTCATTTGTTGCAGCGGCCAGAAAACAAAATCTGCACTACCATGTGTTGCACATCTGTGCAGAGCTATCTTTTCAGATATGGTGATTGAACAATTTTAGGGCGAGGCAGCAGCAGCAGAGGTCATAACTCAAGCAACTCAGTAGAGAGATTGTGGGCAGACCTAGAGGAATAATTTTTTATTTCTAGTGCACAGAATCTGCCAAGGAAGGGAGTGGGACAGGGGAAAAGGTGTAGGAAGAGAAATGCAAATTAAGTATCATAATACATAAGGGAGAGAAGTGAGGTGAGGCATTCTGGGACATTGAGGCAAAGACCAGCTATTCTATCATATAAACTGGAGAAAAATACAGAGACAGAAACATTTGTATACGTGGAGAGTGGAAACAAAATCTGTGCTGGATGGGTAAACTGATTTTAGCTTGTTCATCAGCTGCTTTATTCTTATGTTTCTTCCATGAACATGAAGCACATGATTATGAGCAGAACTTTCCAGTTTGCCATACCTTTCTCACAGTAAGGTTCCCCGTCCTCCATGTGAAACAGGCTATTCCCAAATGGCATCTTACAAGCAGCACAGACAAAGCAACTTGTGTGCCAAGTCTGTCTTAGGGCATGCATCACTTCCTGTAAAACAAACAAACAAAATTGTCCAGCAGAAGAGCAAGCCCTGCCACAACCTACTGGAGAACTAACACAAGGCAGAGATGCTCTAAATTCTTCCCTTCTGTATCAGCCAATTCCCTTCCTCAAAAGAAAGAATTACGACAGCATTGGACTCCTTTTGGAAAGAAAGATGAAACAGAACTGCAAACTTTCTAGAACAATGTATTTGCCAAAATGAAACAACATGGTTCAGCCAGCTGTTTGTATCAACATGCCCAGTCGCTGTTGCAGGAGAGTTTCTGCCCAAAGATTCTGATTATTTTCTCCCTTGTTTTGTCATGACTAGTACGAACTCTTCAGTGCAAGGGTATGATTTTTTGAATAAATTATAAAGAGTGATTTTCTCTCTAAGACCAGAAATAAGTGATTTAAGTCTGTTGTTTCAAAGCAATTTAGATTATGTAGCAATTTCTTTATGCTTCTTACAAGAATGATTCACAAAATAATGTGAAAATCTAAAACAAAAAAAAAGTCTTAGATTTTAACTAATGTGATTAGTAAAAATGAGCCTGTGTGTCTTCCTATACCATATGTTTAGCACAAAACTCCCTAATTCTGTGCAACTGATGTTCTCTTAAAATGAGCATCTCGATTTTATCAGCTTCTGACTTCTGTACAGAGCACTCCCTATTACGGCTTCATTCTGTTGTCATACAGAAGCCTTCCAAGCCCCAAAGCTGCTGTACTGAGCTCTAATGCACAGTTACCTGCTAATTTGTCAATCTTACATGTGCCAAGGATGACGTTTGACAGTGTATCTCTGTCAAACAGTCCAGATTTCAAAGGACCAGCTGTGTAACTGGTGTAAATTAACTCTGTTAACTTCAGTGAAACAGCTCTGATTTATACCAGCTGAGAATCTCCAGCCTGTTTTATGCTGCTTCCAGTTATATACATAGACTCTGATTCTCTTTTAAAGATTATTTTTAATGTCCATTGATTATGACAAAACGGATAGAAGTCCTCTTCCATGCTTCCAATCCAGTGAATAGGCAAAACAGTTTAATTTAGGTTTGCTGTATATCTTAGAGAATCACCATTTGAGATTCATTAACTTCTGTTACTGTTTGCAAAACAACTATCACTGATAAATAGGTTTGGATCCATTTATGAACCTCAGTGAGTAAGAAGCAAAAAATAGCTTGAGAAATCTTATTAATATAAATAGAGGCAGCTGGCATCTTTGCTGTTTTCCTGATGAAAATCCATAATGGGAAACTGCTTTGTGCCAGCATTCATTAGGTAAGTTAAATCAGTACTCTGCTGTAAAATTACTCCTACTGCTGCAGTAGCAAACGAGGCTTGGTTTGGTTGGAGCCAGAGCTTCACCAGCAATGTCTGATGCTGCCATCCCTAACTGGCAATTGCAGAGAAGGGCATCTAGACTGTCAGTGCCAACATTTAGACAGATGTCAACGGTGACATCTAAGCAGTAAAAAACCAGCTTTTCTGGAATTCAGTCTTTGTATTTGTTCTGTATTTTCTTAACTATAAGAAGCCACCTGTGTTGGTAACTACCAGTGAGGTGCAGCAAGAGCAATGGGCCTCCTCCCAACATCACTGACTTCTCCACTGAAATTTTGACTAAGCCCTGTGTAAGAAATAAAAACCCAGTTCAAGTCTCTTACTACAAATATAAGGAACAGAGGGGTAAAAAGTAACATATTGTGTATTGGATAGCAAAAAACTATCCAGAAAGTGTTACTTACTTTACACTCAGTGAGATGGTAACTGGATTACATATTCTGTGAGCTGAATAAGCTACAGAAATATCCAAGAGTTCAGACAGATAAAAATTATTATAAAATAATATGTTTCTCATTCTGAGATAATCAACGAGCTGGGAAATAATTCTTAAATAGGAGGAAATAATAAAAATCTACATTCATTGCTTACAGTCTAAACTATTTCAGTACTTCAGTGATCCACACAGCTGGAGAAAGGCTTAATGTTTTTTTCTTACCCCCATGATCTTGGTGTGGCACCTGGCGCAGGTTGGTGCAAAGAACTGTTCATAGCAGCGCTCACAGTACACACTATTCTGCTCCTCCACAAAGCACATATCAGCCAAGGATGTCTTGCAGTAAGCACAGTTGAATTCCTCTGGGTGCCAAGAGCGACCCATGGCTACCAGAAAAGGACCTCTGCAAACAGTCACAGTTACCTTATTTGTATTGCAAAAAGATTGAAAGACCCTGATTGCAAACCCACCTGGTCAGACACCACGTACATGTGTAAGAAGCATTGCACTTGAACCACGAAGTGCACATTAAAAACATCCAGAAATGGTCTTTTTCAAGATCATTACTCAAATACACTGCTAATTGGTTAAAACATTTCATTTCTGCTTGGTCACATACACTGGATTTACAGACAACTGTTGGAAAAATCATCAATTGTTTTCATATCTGCATAGCTATAACAGGCCTTTGTAAGCAGCTGCAAAGACAACAGGAAAAGGCCAAGGGTTGCAACACAGAAGATAATGCTACTATTCAAAAGCATCAAATAACAAGCAACTTTCTAGACCTACACACCCACACCTCACAATAGCTCCTAAAGTCTCCTGCCTTCTTTTCATCTGAGAGCACTGCATGTAGCATGCTCTGGAAATGCCAGACTATCAGATGACAACCTGCTGTGGAAGACACATTAAATTCGTTTTGGTGATTGACTCTCCATTGTAGTCAGATACAGAGATTATTACTGGAGTACTTCCATTTCGGAATACATAAAGAGCAATAATTAGCATTTCCACATCACCAAACTAGCTCGTTTTAGTGGGGAAGACTGTCATTAAACATGGATTACTTAAAGTTGGATAGCAGTCCACAGGGTAACAGTAGGCACTGGTCCAGCAGAATGAATTGGGAGAGGAGAAGGGAGAGGCACGCTATGAATCACTGGTAATAGAGTGTAGGCATTATCTTTCTCCAGACACAAAAGCAACAATTACATTTGGCTGCTGTTCCAAAATGATGCCTCGTTCCTTTTCTGTCCATAATCCCCCCTCTCTGCCTCCAGCCCCCCAACTCTCCCAATTAAGTTGCACAAACCTCCTTCAAAGGGTTACCTTAGGACCAGAAACCTGTTTAAAAAACAAGCAGTGATTTGCCACGACATCCAGGAGACCAACAATTAGCATGTATAACTTTACAGTGATAAAAAGTGAACCGCACAATAGCTAAATGAGCTCTGGAAATGTTAAATTAATGAAGCAGACAACAGACATCCCTGCTGGGTAATTTAGGAGAGTCTTAGGCTCTGGTACTGTATATTAATGTACAATAACCAGTCCCTCCGATATTTTTTTTTCTGCTTCATCCCTCTTGAAGACCTCATGCCCTTACCGAATGATGCTGTTGCAGTGCCCACAGAGAGGAGTTCGGCTGCTGGCTGGGAAACGCTCAGCCCTCTGAACTGTTCCCCGGGCTATTGGAGGCTGGGAAGAGGGTGGAACTGGAGATGAGTAAGCAGAGGTTGAAGCAGGAGATGGCACTGGAGCACCCCTTGGTAGGATGTGCTTTGTGACAGTGGTGGTGGATTTTCCAGGTGCAAATTTCTGGGAAAAGGAGTCATCTGTTACCCAGGGAGGGCGACTTGCAGGCTCCGTGTTGGCTGGGGTGTAGGAATGAACTGGTGCTGGTGCTGGTGCTGTTTTAAGTATCCCAAAAGAAACCAAGAAGTATTTTAAAGTCTTTTTCTTCTGATGGCAATACAGCAATACTTACCAAAGGGTACTCCACGACACACAAAAACTAAAACCTTCAGATGATACATAAATATTGTCTGTCCCATTACTGCTCATTTATTCTGGAGTGAAGCCCAGGATATCAGCACAATTACTGACTTTTAATCCACATGAATTACAGAAGTCATTGCCTACTGGCTTTTACAGATTTTATGGAGACCATTTTCAAGGTCATCTCTTCATTTTCTAGTAGGAATGGACACGACAATTCTGTGTTAATTTCAAAGGCTGCCATATAATCTGTTTAAGATAGGTTAAAACCAGAAAGGCCAGATCACATAATAAAGTTTTAGATGGAATTCCCCAGAATTTCCATAAGTTATGCTTAATTTTTGTTCTCATTATATTCATTCAAATGCAATGTTTTCTACAGATGTCACCGTTACCTATCATTCATGAGTTTATTCCTTGGTTTCTGAAGAAAAGCAGGCTCATGCAGGGAACACAGAGGTAGAGAGCACTGGAAGCAATATTGAGGGAGCCAATTCAGCTCACATGACCAGCAAGACAAAGCCAATAGCACTTAGAGGAAGGCCAGGCTTGTGGTTATGACTGATCTCAGTTCAGTTCTTGGCTCTGCCACAGACTTCCGGTATAACTTTGAGCAAAAGCGTAGTATCTCTGTGTCTCAGTTCCTGTGTATAAAATAGAATATTACACTTTCTTTTTTCTACCTTTTGACTATCAGATTGAATCTTCAGTGCAGACTGCCTCTTGTGTTTGTGTGCACCAGGCTCTGATCTTGGGTGGAGCTTTATCACGTAACAATAAGCAGGAGCTACAGCCTGCACATACCGACAAGTTTTCCCATTGCCCCGCTCTGTTTAAAACGTCAGATCTTGCATTATGTAGGACTGAAGTTACTGCCCAAGAAACAGCCTCACTTTGCCAAGTACAGGAGCACTAAAAGCAGTTTTCCTTTGCAAGGAAAACAAAGTGAATGATTGAAAAGAAGCTTGGACAGTTGAAGTGCTTTGCCCAAATGAGAGAGCACAGATTCAGGAACAGAAGCCAGCTCTGCAGCAGTCTAGGCAGACATTCTGCATAATAGATCCCAGCACCAATAAAATGATGACCAAATACAACATGGACAGTTTTAAGGGGCTTGCAGTTAGAAAGGTGTTTCAACCAAGAGAGTTCTGAGTGTAACATGGATCTTTCTGAATAATTAAGTGAGATATTAAGTGGTGAGATTATGTTCTACTTAACACTCCTCCCTTAGCCCACACCCTGCTACATGGAATAACTTGCACTGATTATTGGCAATTTGCAGGTGCTTAAATTGCATATATATCAATCCACTGCAATCACCCTCATGATCTTCTTTTTATCGAGGTCAGAGTTGAATCTAATGCATTTTCTTGATAAAACTTTCTTATGCCACAGTATCAACAAGTTTTTGCTTCATAAAACTGTATCCCACCTTAGCTTGAGGCTTCCTTTTTTTTTTCCACTTGATAAACAGTGTTTAAAGATTTCAGAACAGAGTTTATATGCAATCTCTTTAGATCCCGAGGCTGTTGCTATTTATGTATCATGGTATTAAGATAGGCAAAATTAGAAGGTAATATTTCATCTCTAATTGGTGAGTTCAAAAGGCTCCCACCTATGAGCCTCTCTGATTAAATAAGGTGACTTCTAGCTCACTTCATTTTGGGAAAGGATTCTCCCTCCCTCAAGAGTTGAGTTCTGGTTCATGCAGAGAGAGGAAGGCCGTGTATCCCACAGAGGGCCTAACAAAATGGGCAGATATTCAAACCCAGAGTTCCAGAAAGGAAGAACAAACGCAGTCCAGGTACCACTTTTAGGATGTCTTTTTCTATTATTGTCTTTACCAAATTCAGCTTACAGGCTCTTTGTTTGTTGTTTTTTCTTCCTTAATGTCACAGTTTTGGTGTTCTATTTTTCCAGTCTGTTTATTCCAGCCAATATAGACTGAATATGATTTATCTGGGTTCTGATTAATATAGACCTCTTTGAAGGATAAACACTGAGGAAAAGTCTTTGTCTTTCATTCCCACTACCTTCTATTTATTTTTACTCTATCTTTCTACTTGCTGTGGTAAAATAAAGCAATCAAATAGGGTTTTTTTTTTTTTCTCAGTTACTGAAAGAAAGTACCAGAGGAATTAATGCAAAATGACAAATGTTGTGTGGTTGCAACTGCTCTGAGTTCTCTTTTCAGCTGTTGTAATCTAATTTTACAGGCTTAATTTCTTACAATACATTTCCCCTCCTTGAACAAGCTGCAACCAGTATTGATTTAAAATAGTGTCATTGCAATGTATTACAAAGATTTCACTAACTTTGAGATTTTGGCAATTGTTATTAAGGGGGCATTATTATCTTATTATCTTAGAACTATACCCCTAAGCTTATACAAACAACTTTTTTGCCTTAGTAGTTCCTGCCATACACATTCACCTTACACGTTTATGTATTTCAAAGTCTTCCAGCACACATGCAGCAGAAAAAAGGGGCTGTTTGCTGCTAAAAAAGTACTAAGATTCAGTACATCAGAGAACATATTCTCAAAATATCAGTATTGTACAAGCTGACCACTACCTGTTAAAAAATTAATGCTTTTAATAATTCAGTGACCTAACCCCTATCATCTTGTTTCTCTCATCCCTCAGATTCTCTTAGAGGAGGAAAGAATGAATGGGATTATTTTTATCCTGAGAGAATGGCAGGAGAAGAGGTCTCTTAACAGCAGTAGGAACAAGCCAATTCCTTGCTTCTGGGGAATTTGGAATTCTCCCCATCAGCTCTTCATTTACGGTCAATAGCTATTTTCTCTCCAGACAAAAAGGTATGTTACCAAAGACTCATTTAGTAAAGATTTATATAGTCTCAAATGTTTTAGTCATAGACCAGCTCACACTGTGAGAACAATTTTCCTTTTTTCTTCTTTGTTAGTAGATGACAGAAGTTATTCTTTATTATTTTCAGTAACAAATGAAATTCATAACCACAACTGATTTGGCTTGTTCCAAACTTAGTGGCCACTTCCTTGAAGCTCAAAGTTTTCCTATACACTGTCACGGCATCTAGTAGATGACAGACAAAGCAGATGATGCTTTATAAGGAGACACTATTCTTATTCAGAAGAATTAAAAATTACATTATATGTAGGCTGCTGTTTTAGTAATGAAGGTGCTTGGGCTTCAACGTAAAGTTCATTAAGGTCTGTGGGAATCTGTCTACCAATTTCTAAAAGAGCAGATCAGGCCTTTATGCTTGACCACTTTGCATACACGAGTAGTCCTATTTGGACGTGGGGATTTAAAAGGAAAGACCTGCTTTCTTACACTGAGGTGTCATGTTCGTGACACAAAACTGGCGTTGGAGTTGCTCGGAACGTGAGAAAGCTATCCCAGTCTGGGAAAGCCTAGGGGAAAGGAATACCCAGGGATACCCTGCCATCTAGTGGACCTTGTTCAGAAGAGGCGTCTATGCTCCTTTTAAAATGGAATTTTAAAGAGTCATGAAATTTAGAAAAATGATTTTAGATTTCACAGCTTTCCCTATAGGAAGAAAACAAAGATTTTTAGCAGCAGAAAATTCCCACGTGAGTTAGGTTAGTCAAAGTTTAGACCTCCTGATTTCTCCCATCTCAGCCAGATACTCAACAGTGCCGTTTCATTTTGAGGTTTGTTTCAGTGTAAACAAGATTTAGCCTTTTTCTGCTTCGTGGTTTTTTGTGTTTGTTTTTTTTTTTTTTTCCCCCCCAATCTGAGATAGATTAAAAGAGTCTTGTAAATCCTCTTAGTGATTAAATCAGGTTTCTTCATATTGCATATATGGGCCTGTTGGTGGGTGTTGTAACCTGGAAGTTGGTGCCCCACATTTTAAGGGAAGCCAGTCATGTCACTCCTGTGGACACTGATGGCTGCATAAAGACATTCCACTTCTAATTTCTACACTGCAAATTCTCCCAGCAACCTCCACTCTTTCAGTCTTTTCACACAGTGGATTCACAAAAATAGATGTCTAAGAAATTATGTGCTAAAGTGAGAGTGCAGTTATTGCAAAAGCCTGAGTTTGCACTTAGATAGGAAGAAAACACATGTTTTCTGATCTCATGTCACAATTGGAGAACAGCTGGTCCTCTCAGACTGAGGTTGTATTTACAGTGCAGAACAGAACTTATATGTGTTGACAAAGCTGGGTGAGGAAGTTCTCTAACTGTCTGGATGGTTTGTTTCTAAGGTACTATTCATCTTTCAGGTCTGTGGCAGGAAATGTCATTACCTCCCCAGTGGCAATTTCCCATTTGCTCAGGACTGCAACTGTCTCCAGGGCCAACTCATGCTCCAAAACCAGTATGAAGTGCTACTACATCAAATATATAAAACTTAAAAAAGGTGCCCAAACAAACCCCAAATATCTTCAATAAAATACCTGTCTGGAATCTCTTTTGTAACTGAGTCACAGAGTCACAGAATATTCAAAGTTGGAAGGGACCCACAGTGACTTTGGTGTTCACTTATGAAAGTATTTCAGGATCGTTTATTGGATATTTCAAACTCCTAAACAATACAGGGAAGCTTAGTCTTTCTTTCCTTCTCTGCCAGCTACTTAAGCTTTTATTGGGAGGCAACAGGGCTCAAAATCAGCAATGTAAGGAACTTCAAAGTAAAACCAGCAATGTAAGGAAGTGCAAAGATGCCCAACCCAGGGGAAAACAAAAGGATTGCCTCTTATTCCACCTTGAATTCAACAGCCAGCTTTTTCTTTAACAGATCCAGCTAATAATTGCAAATAGGTGCAGATTTATTTCTGTGGTAGGTTTGCATATTGGGAACTGCAGTTCATACTTTACCCAAATGAGCACGGGGCTCAGTATCACTTATTGTATTTAGGAGATATTTTGACTTGCCACAGTTTTTGCATTATTGATATGAACCCTGTCTTCATTCTTCCTTTTACAAGTCAAAAATATTAACATGGGCCTTTGGTGAGAACACGGTATATGCTGACACACTTAACCAAAAGCAAATGAGGAAAAGCTGAAGGTTTATTTACTTTGAGATCCTTAAATAGCTGATGATAGCTCTTTTCTGACTTGGCTTTTTCCACCTTTATGTCTCAAAGATCAATCAATTGATTTGTCTGGCTGCTTTATGTCTAAGTAAAATTTCTACATTTGTTTCATTTCAGTAGATCCAGAGATAGCCCATTACAGAAGACAGAGTTTAAGACTCTTAGAATTCTTCGCCTTTTCATATTTACTTGACTGTCAAGTTATAAATCAACTTTTTAGTTCTCTTGCTAAGATCACAGAAATCTTAATTTGAAACAGAACTGTATTTAGACTTATATCACTGCCTCATTTAATTTGTTCATTTTGAAGGTTCACATTTTGGTCATCAGTGGTTTTAGAAGTCCACTCCATTTGTAACACATTAATACAAAGCAAATTAAAATAATATCAAGGAGCATTTTTTCCACATGAATGACTAACCAAATATATTCCTTCACTTACTAGACCTCTGGAAAATGGAAGCATAGCATTACAAAGTACATTAACACCTTATTCTTTAATTCAAACACAAGCCTGAGTTTGAGGAGTTCAATATATGGCCTTACCTATTTTGCAAATACATTCTACTCAAGCTAACTCCACTTATTTTATCTTATTCCTGAACTGTGCATTCTTAAGCTATTTTATCAATTCTGTAGTGTCACTGGGCTCCTCACTGGGCATACTCTGTTATTTTCCAGTTGTGTTTCTTCTGGAAAATCAGGCTACACATTTTTTTATTACAGACTTTTCCCTTGCTTTCATTCTTTCTCCTCCATTTGTTCCACATTTTACCTCTGAAGCAGAACACAAATTCAACAAAATCCTTGACCTTCAGATAATCTGAACCAAAACTAGCAGCAGGCAGCATTTAGTTCCATGTTTATAAATATTTTCTGATACGTCTCTGTCCTATTGCAAAATGTGCATTCTTCGCATTTTCTTTCTCTGAAAGAAATGTGTGTGTATGTTTTTCCCGGATCCTTTCAGTACTTTGAAGGCACCTTACCTGGCTGGTAGACAGAGGGTTTTATGCTGGCAGTAGTAACAACTCTCGTTTTTGAAGGACCAGAAGCAGCAGGACTTTCACCGTAGCTTCCAGAAACTGGCAATGGTGTATATGACTGGCTTGTGTTTCTAAAAGCAAAATGTAGGTGTGAACAACTTCATAAACAGCAAAAGTTACTGATAATGAAGTAGCAGATCTGGCAGCATCCAAAGCACTCCAAGAGGAACAGTCCGTGAGAGCTACGGAGAGAATACTGTGAGATTCATCAGTCTGTCATTGCTAAGAAAAGCTGGGACAATTGTATTAGCTGAATAAGGATTTTAAATAATGACAAGTTTGCTCTTGTTGTCACAGAAAATAGCTTACTGAGGGGACATGACAAATTTGGAACTCTCAGTTTAACAAGGGACGAGACTTCAGGAGACTGCCTACAAAGTTTGTGTTTTCTGTTCCTCTACAAACAAAAAGGCCTGGTCTTGTATAAGATAAATCAGTGAGAAATATCTTGACCTAAAAATATACTGGCTCAGCACAATTACTACTACTACAAATGCTAACTACTGTTTATATGCATTGTACTCCTTTCAAAAATATCGTAGTGACCTGAAAAAAAATTTCTAAAACTAACTCTTTTCCCCATTTAGACTGAAACCACAATTTACTTTAATTTTCCTAATGTTCAGGTTCAAAAAATATGTGATAGGCAATATTATGATGCAATTTCTGCATTCCTAGATTAAAAACATTTGCTCAGAATTCCAAACTTCCATAGGAAACAGTTCTTCTCTATTTCATGGCTTGGACGGTGATTCTCAGTTTGATTACAATAAAACATTGAAATGTATGCCTCTTCTATTTGCCTTGGGATGATTCTGTTTGTAGTGTCTGTGCTTCACAGACCAGTAAAAGAGCATCACAATCAAAGCAAGCAAGAGAGAAGAAAGAAGTACAAGGAGGGGAAGCGACAGATACCCAGATGTGTGCAGGAAGAACCATTCACTACACAACACCGCTCTTACTCACCCCAAAAACACAGTTTTATTTTCTTTTTCCCTTCAGTGTCACTCTCTGTGTGAACCACATCCCTATCCATTTGTGCTATTTACATAGAGGCTTTGTCTATAGGAAAACATTTGTCAGCACATGAAAACAAGTGTCCAGCTTTGCCAGACTCTTGGTCCCTCTTGACTTTTACTTCCTTTAACAGTGGAAATAGATGCCGTCTGGAGAAAAAACATTATAATTTTATGTGGCAAACGCAGCGAATTTCTTCCAGTACAGGTAAAACCCAAACATTCAGACAAACGGAAACTTCTGATTTTTAATTTTGAACAAAATAAACCTGTGCTCACAATGTAGCCTTTTGCTGCTCTGACAGTGCTTCTACTATAGGTCTAGTTTGCATACCATTGCTGCCTCAGGCTAATTTATTTTGTCTGTTTAGCAAGACCTAGAAACTTAGCTATTGCTACAATGGCTATAGCTAATTATTTCTGTACCTACTCTAGGGCTTAGGGCTGGATTTGGATCCACTATACCACGAGTGAACAGGACTCTCCAAGATAAACTATTTTAGCAGGTTTTTATTCACTGTAAGTTCTGTTGTGAACACTGCTGTGATTTTTTAACAGCCAAAGCTGTTCTAGGCACAGTAAAACTTTTTATTTTCCATTCTTACCATCTATTTCCTGTTGATACCTCCCCTGTAGTGTTCTGTAGTGCCTAAGAACACACTGTACTTGGGGTCAGTGGACAGAGGGTCATTGCTCCTACCGTAGCAAAGACAGGTACACTGGCTTCACATTCAGCTTTCAAAATGTCGTTACCTTAACACACTATCTAAAGAATTTTCCTTGGTTTAAAATCTACTATTCAAGGTAAACCAGACAGATCAGTGCCCAGTTTTTAAATCCCAGATGCACAGGTCCAGTGGCTGGAAAGACTCATTTTAATCTCCCTTAATGCACAAAACACATAAAGAAGTTCTGAGCCAGGTCAGTGATACTTCGACTGTCATGAAGAAAGAGGGTTAGTGAAAATTCAAGTGTTTCCCAAATGTGATAGCACAGTAAAACCATGCCAATGGATCTTCTTCTATGGTCAGAGAAATGAAGCTGACAAAAAAACCCCCACACAAACACCCACGCACTCACAGTACCAAAATCAAAGCAACATTAAAAGAAGTATTGAACTCTTTTACATGTTTATGATGCATATGAAATACAGTAAGAAAGATAAAAAGGCTTGTCAAAGAGAAATAAAGTGTTACACTACATCATTAAGGGTTTTAGTGAAATTAGAAGATTTATCAGAATTTCTCCTGAAGAGAAGGAAACGGCGTGTGATTAAAAAAAAGAAAAGAAAACAGAAAGAAGGTAATTAAGAAAGAATAAAAAGATGTCCTAAGGACCAAAGATGCTTTAATGGATCAGGAAGCACTGGCATCTCGAAAAGCAGTGAAAGCAACCTTACTGAATTTATCTGTAGCAGTCAATGGCATGTGACAGGCAGCACATTAAATACCGGCTCTGAAAACTATTAGTTGTCAGAAAAAGAAAGAGTAAATTTCTAAGCAGATCATTTTTATGTTAACGCTTTACTAGATGCTTACTAGCAGCAATAAATCGGTTTGTTAAGTGCTTTTAAGGTAGAGTAGCTGCACAAAACATTTTTATACCTCTTCTTTGACTGGTAGCTGATGGAGGTGGAAGAATGCCGGTTGAAACTAAAATGAGACAAAAGTTTTATTTGAAAAAATATACAAAAAAATTCGGGATATCTTGTCCTATCATAAATTTCCTATACATAAGACGTGCTCTTAAGTGCTAAAGTAAACAACACGTACATATTTATATGAATAAGAGGTGCTCCTAAGTGCTAAAGAAACCAACATGTACATATTTATAGTCATATAAGATCGGTATTACATTACTTCTTTTTTTTCTCATTTAAAGCTAGGAATCACAGTGAAACCTGACTAATGGTAGCACAAGTAAAGGAGGTTGCTTTATTGTTCCCTAAGTGCCTCTCATCAGGTCTGTTTGTTATTTGGTTGTGGAATTTCAATTCAACCACTGGACTGTTGGATTTGACATCCACCATTTACTTGTATTAGCACAAAAAAATAAGTACGAGGGGTTTTTTTGTGATTGCCATAAGCTTAAATTGCAGCAAATCTTAGAAGCAAACCTTGAATGAAACAAAGGCCAAAGGTAGGTAAGTTTCCAGCATATGAGGCAGCTGGGAGAACCCCACGGAAAGGACAAGCTGGAGCAGTTGAAGCAAAAACCCATCACGTTCAACTTTGCCCTTGCAGAACCATTAGGTAAAGAGGTAGATTTTTTCTTTTCTTTGGGAACAGCATCATTTCAGAACATAAATGAGTCATTTATGCCAATACAGGAAGTACTTAAAAGCCTGCACAATGTATGGTCTGAGAAACAGGATTCAGAATGAAACCAGCTCCTGTCTAAGTGCGGAGCAGTGCAGGGCTACATGGCATCAACCCCATCCCACGGGAGCACAGCCCACATTTGCCACAATTACCAGAAGCCTATCACATGCCAGTTATTTTCCTAACTTCTGGAGAAGTTTTTCTTCCCTTTACCACAGACACAGTCCTTGGATTAAAATCCCAGGATCAGAAGCTATACCTTCCTTGAAACCATAATCGTGACTCTTTCCACTGTTTCTCCTGGTTTTGTATTCCCAGAGTGCTGTCTCATGGCGTGCCCTGCTTCTACCCTCCAGATGGAACAACAGATGCATAAAGAGCTTCCAGTTTATTTAAAACTCTCCTGCTATGCTTTGTTCTTTGTAAGCAAGATCAGAAGGGAAACAGTCAGATAACGTTTCAGATGTAAGAGTAACACAATCAGTTAAGGATTAATGACTTACTTCAAACATTTCTCTTTAGGAGCATTAGAACGATTTTACTCAGGTTAGGTGTTATGGATATGGCTTTGCTTACAGAAGCAAAATTACTATAGAACTAGATCTACCAAAGTTTGAAATCACATTGAAACAGTTAAGGATATTAAGATATCAAGAAATCCTGCTGCATTTTCTTGGTGGCTCTTTTTCAGCTATCTAGCAGGAAAAAAAATCCAACCCAAACACTGGAACAATGGTGGTAAAATCTCAGCCCCATCTTCTTGAGAATGTTTTACACTATGGTGACAGAGTTGCAACTAAGATCATCCATATTTTATTCTGGAATAAAATGATATGAAATGCTCAGTGCTTCTCTGGTGTATGTCAAGCTGCAGCTGCATTTTTAAATTCATATTTTGGCATCCTAAAGCATTGTTTAATTTCTAAATGAAAACTATCAGATGCTCAAAAACTTGGAAATTTATTTAGAAGCCAGTTTTGGTCCCTTATGTTTGAATACACTACCTATAACATACAACAGTTTTTAAAACAAACACAGAAGTAGTGCACAAAGATAAAGAACCTATTTCAGCTGCAACACAGCCCTCCAAAATCAACCAACCAACCAGAGTTTTCTCCTTGTACCTGATAATCAGGGAACCAAATTTTTACAGGCACTACAAGTTTCTGATTTGCCTTTACGTCCCAAGGCTTGCTGAAGCTCAGACAGTAACATTTGCCTGTTGGTAACAGCTTGAAGCGTATGTCAGCATCCAAACCTTGTGTCATCCACTGGCAGTAAGATTTCAGGGCAGCACCATATGAAGTTGATGTGCTGTAGATCTTAAGTCCTCGACTTAAATCACTGCCAGGCACCAGCAAGAGGGTTTAGTAGTCTGATTAAAGTATTGCTTTTGCAAAAAGGACAGCAATTTTTCATAGATTCACAGAATCTTTCAGGTTGGAAGAGACATCAGGAAGAGTCTTATCTAACCTCCTGCTGGAAGCAAGGCCAGCTCTGAGGTCAGATGAAGCTGCTCCATGTTTTATCCAGTGATGTCTTGAAAACCTTGAAGAATGGAGACACACAGCCTTCCCAGACAACCCATTTCCTTTTAAAGGGGCTGGAAAGAGGAAAATGGTCCATGCCAATCAAATGCCGGAAATTTACTTCCAATTCAAATGTCTTAATATCTCAAGGTGATCTTTTTATCCTCATTACTCATTAAAATTGTGTTTCACACTGATTAGTCCATGTCGATATATAAACACAAATGAATGTATAGTTTTAAGGCCTCATATTGCTTCCCTTCTCCCCATTAAATGGATATGAAATTAAAGGGAAACAAAAAATGCTCAAACAAGAAATACTATTACATTAGCTCTAAGATAGTCATGCAAGGAGTGACAGCAAATACTATCTTTATACTAATTTATTAGCTGTTCATATGTAAATTATGCCTAGTTGTTGCTTAAGCTGTTCCTACCTATTGCAGGGGTATTGAAACTAGATGACCTTTAAGGTACCTCCCAGCCCAAACCTCTCTACAATTCTATGATTTCCAAGACAGCAATGAAAACACAGCTCTTATGGAAGATTTATAGTGGTCCTAAGATGGAGAGTGGTGAAATGTGAATAGATGTGCTCTGTCTGGCCAGGGTAGTCACCAAAGCTTCAATTTAATTTCATCTTGTGACTGACGGATACATTTCAGTCTTCAGCTGAGAGAAACCCTCAAGATCAAGTGTTTTCTGTAGCTCAGAAGAAATAATAGGTTTTGCATGCCAGTGTTTGGTCAAGCTCAAATAAGCACAGTTATTAATGCTTCGAAAGCGAGGGACCTTACCTGAGGATAAGAGGCTTTTAACTGCCTCCTACAACAACTATGCAGAACCCTCTTTTCACAGAGGTGTGTGATCACTCCAACTGACTAAAAGAGATTTGTTAGTAAAACAAACAGTGAATTAACTACTTCTGGTGACATTTAAGAGTCGAACTGTACCAGAAGATTGAACGAAAAAGCAGTGTTAGGTGTGACTTCTGAAAAGCAGAGTACTCTCCTTCATGACAAGCAGCGTGACAAGAGCAAACAGCCTCAAGTTGTCCAGGGGAGATTCAGATCAGGTATTAGGAAAAAAATTTCTTCACCCAGAAAAAGGGCTACCAAGCATTGGAACAGGCTGCCCAGTGAAGTGGTGGAGTCACCAGCCCTGGTGGTATTTAAAACTGTGTAGATATGGCACTTAGGGATGTGGTTTGGTGGTCAACTTGGCAGTGCTGGCCCAACAGGTGGACTTGATCTTAGAGGTTCTTAAACAACTCTATGATTCTCATGATGTGAAAATTAGGTCCTCCTAATGGATACCTCTAAATAGCTCATCTCTTTGGAATTTTGAAAGTTGACACATAAAACTAGAAGTCAATGGCAATAAAAACCCCTGCATCTGTCTTACCTTCTATTCCCAGTAACGTTCTGGTGATGCTCACCAGCTCCTTGAAACTAGTTATGACTAGTGTACTTCCACTCAAATAAATGGAATTACATCAGCAGTTAATTTTATTTCTTATGTTTTATTAGCTCCATACTGGAATTACTTCCCCTGTGTAAATTCCCATGGCTGTAAACAAGCACGTTTACATTCTAAAGCTGAAAACTCTCATGTTGTGTTCTGTAGCTGTTTCATTCTTGCATTGGTTTCAGTGATGTGAAGCCCACCAAACTGCTTTCAAGTACTACCTATACACAGCACTGAACTGCCATTTTCTGTGATTTTCTGTGAAAGATCATTATACTTCTTGATGTGAAGCCATCAAACCTGCACGCTTTGTTCATTCCAAACATACCCTTAGGGTGATTCCTAACTACATTCCTATATAAAGATAAGAGGGACATGGATAATTACAACCCCAAAAGTATTGCTAGTTTTTTGTTATTTCTGAAGACTGTTCAAATGAATCTTAAAATCTGCTGCTTTCTCCTCTGTTAGTGTTGTGTTAATGAAAGCAGTGAAAAGGCTTAGAAGTGAGGCAGTACAGCAGCATCCTCTCTTTCTAGTGACAGAAGCAACCTTTCCCTATCACTGGTCTTTCACTAGTCACAATTAAGAGCAGAATAAAAGGTTTGTGATTCCTGTGAGCCTGTGTTTTCACAAAGGAAAAAAAAAGGGTCCTTCATTCTCACCCAGTGTAACTAGACAAATATTTTGCTTTTAGGATGGCAAAAGCAGCACAAACCAACCAACTGAAATACCTCTATTCCAACAGGACCTTTTGGTCACATTATCCTGTATCTAAAACTTAGTTGTTTCCCAGCTTGGTTTTCATGTGAAAGATAAGGAAGGAGGCTACTGCTTTAAACACATCGTGCTTTCAACAGTCTCTGCCAAGTCAATCTCTTGAGAAACTGAAAACCTTAAATCAGAGAGCATAAGACAAAACCAAACCAAATTAAGTTAAGAGAGCTTTACAGATATACCTAGACTGAGTTGAGATAGCAGATGAAATAGTGGAAGCTGCTAATGACACGTTCTTGGACCCATGGAAAGGCTTAGGCTGTGAAAGAGAGCAGCTGGGGGCTGCAAGTGCTCTGCAGAAGACACAGTAAAAGCATGAAAGCATGAACAAAATGATTGAACAGGGACAAAAATCATGACATCACAACCAAGCTGTGTCGGAGTTCAGATACAGCAGGACTGCTGCATAGTTACCAGGAGCAGGTTTTCTGTAGCATACATCTGCAGACTTACAGAATAGCACAACCAAGCACATTCCTACAGAACACAAGACAAAATGCACACATTATGTAAAAATCTTAAAACCAGACTCTACTGATAACTAAGAAAGACAATATTACAGGACAGGACTTTGTCAATGATACATGCTTTTATCTGCAGGATCTGAAGATGTTTGAATCTGAATACAAGATAAGAATTTTAATATGCAAACAGTACCAGACGGAAGATTCTCCTATTTAAAACAGAAGTAATTGGAACGATTAGTTTTGTAGGGGCATTTTTTTGTTTGAAGTACATACTGGTTAATCCATTTTCTTCATGCTACAATTTCAATTGAGGGATAAAAGTTACTTAAACCTTATCATTATTTCACGTGAAAGTGCCTTACAGCCCAGTTCTGAATTACCTTATTCAAACCTTCTCTGCTGGCTGATTGATTTTCTTGCACTGGAATAAAAACACTGGATCCTGGTAGGCCATGATTAATAAAAAACTGATAAAAGTAAGTAGTTGGTATACATACGTAATGCAAGCCAACTAGCAAAAATTAATCAAGAAGTAGAGCCAAGAGAACATTTGCAATTCCATTTACACACATCTAAGATGATTGGCTACAACTGAGGTCTTGATTAAAGTAGTTTACACTACTGGAAGTGTGCTTTTCCTTGGATTTTTAAAGCATGCTAAAACATAGAGCTTTTCAGAATATTTCTGTAGCAAACCCCAAAGATGAAAGAATAATATTCACCAAAGGAGTTCACTCTTACTATCTCTAAAATTACTGTAATGTAAGTGACAGCTGTAAAAATCCCACAGGTTTAATATACAACTGTAACTCCCACTGTGCTACAAGCATTACAGCTGCTCACCTCCTTGAAACTCACTTCATCTCTAACACTAATTCTCATTAGAGAAAAAATATTAGATGAATCTAATAGAAATTACTTTACTTACAGAGCAAGTCAATCATCAAATGCAGACCATGTTTTCCTGACATCTGCTATGATAGGGTGAGCTCAATCACGTGAGTAAAAGACATTTTTTAATTTTCCTTTTCACGTCCTACTGCAGAAAGACTATTAAAAGAACCTTCATTCACACTATTAAAAGGACCTCCACTCACTGCAACTATTATGAGGAGTTGTTTTTGCTTTATTACAAGTGGTGAAAAAAACATTTCTAGTTTTAAACCTAGACTTGCTCTCTGAAAACAAAGTTACATTTTGGGGGCAGTCGTATTTTGCAAATTCTTTGCAAACATGAACGATGTACCTCAAAAAAACCCCCCAAAAAACAACCCACCAAAATATATAAAAGCATATACAACAGGTTACAGCTTTTCATACCACATTCTGAAGTGAAGAATGTGTATGCCAGCATTTCCAGAGCCATATGGGGGGGAATAAAGCAATGAAGCATTACCTTTGGAAGGAGGATGAGAACGACTCCTGCACTACTGAGGTGGTTGCTGGCGGTGTCATCAGGCTGGTTGGATTTTGAGCAGCAGTAGCAGGCTGAGGTGCTGAAGCATGTGGTGCGGGAGCAGCAGAACTGGTAGGCACCGGAGCATGCTCGACAGGGGTACTAATTAGACTTAAATTAAATAAAACAAGAAGCATCTTAAGAAGGCACACGTTTAAATGTAGAGCACAAAACCTACTATGTTTGAACCTGCAAACATAGTAGCAGGCTGGGTTACTGAGGGGAGAGCACAATTACGCAAAGAAAAAAAAAAAAGACATTTGTTCAGCCTTTTCCGTTGTGCAGTCCAGGCTGTAATGCAGTTTTGGTTCTGCTTGACTGAAATTTATCCCAGGTGTTACACAGCACTTCAGTCCTGCTCCCACTGAAGCCAGCGGTAGGAAGTGCAGCATGGAGGACTTAAATGGTTGCAAAGAGCGTGTCACAAGCTCTTTGAGCTTGGATAAATTTCATCCAATGTTTACTCCTGGAAGTGAAGCTTATATTAGTGTAAACTTTTTAATCAGATGAAGAAAAGCAATTTACAGGATATTATCACAGTCGTGTGCCAGCAGGTTTGCTGCAAATTCTGATAGTCTAGAAATACAGTCAGCACAGTTTTGTGTTGGGTTTTATCACTTTTGTGCAACCTGGGTAGTGGAAAGATGTTTAAAAGGAGTCCCTTCATCTCTCACCTAAAGTCAACCTACATTATGCTGCCCGGCACAAACAACGAGATGCCCTTTTAAACACGGAACAATGTACAAAATACAAGGGGATGATGTAGCATAAAATTTTACTATGCTAGTTTTAAAACCACTTGGGTGATGAGCATGAGTTGTTATCCTCATGGCCCTCTTGTACTATTGTGGCACAGATAACTTAGAGCAAAGGAATATTAGTATTTTCTTCATTTTTTCGTTATTTGATTGCAAATAAATCAATTTAAATGAACAATAATAATCTAGACTGGTATCCTGTGGCCATTTTAGTAACCTACTGAACTACCAGTGTCTCTCATCACCCAGGGCTTACGAACATACTTCAGCCTAAATTACTCATCTCTTACAGACAGACAAATGGGGGCAAGTTATCAGACAGCTTTGCAACATAGTTTAGTCAAAGTCATCCCCTGCTTAGAAAAGAACCAATTTTTTGGGAGGTTCAGTTTATTGTCTTCCATTAGCTCTTACATCAAATGAAAAAAACCCAAAATAAAATCACTGAAAACATTCAAGTTATTTGATGACTGTTGCACTGAACTTAATATCAACAGAATAATAATATTAATAACATGTCCATCCATAATTTGCTTGTCAATAAACCTAATAAAAATAATTTAAAGTCATTTAAAATTTAAAAAGGAGAAAGGCAGATTTTGCTGTGGATCTTATTAATTACTATCCACAGAACAAGTAAGCCACTGAAAAATAACAAATTGCAACACTACTTTGAGGTAGAAACTTTGATGACAATGCAAGCATATGTCCCCTAGGCACTTTTTCTTGATGCCATATTATTGTGCTGTAGATTCATTTCCTTTAGTAGTTATCCAAATATATACTTCTTTTTTTTTTTAAATTTAAATCAGAGCATTACTGTACATAGTTGTCTTGTCCATGAGCTGTGGCCTGAGAAAATAATAGATATATTTATACTTCTTTAGACCTAACTCATAAGTATATTGCCACATCTCTGTGTTCTTACTAATCACTCCTATCAGGGTGATGGAATTCTGTGTTTCTCTTGCACAAGGTACAAAAAATGCCCAAAATACTCCTTCCTAAGCACAGTAAGTATCAAATAGCAAAAGAAAGCTTATAGTTCCACAACTGTTTCTCAGCCAACCTTGGCCCTCAAGCATTTTTTCTCTCAGCACTTTTTCCTTAGCAGGTTTACCATCCATTGTGCAAATTTTCTCTGGTTCAGCCATTCCACCTCATATTTTCTTCTGCTTCTCTCAAAAGCACTAACTTGGCAAGTTACACTTGGAACTTCAGAATTCGTGATACCCCTTGTTCTTAAAGGGACTGTCCCATTTCCCCTGTCCTTCTCCTCTTCTTGTACGGCTCAGTAGTCTAAATGATGGTGTCTTAATTATTTTCGGTTGATTAGCTGAAACAGAAGCGTGGTTGTCATACCCATAAATTTCAAAGTAGAATGCAACCCACAACAAAAGCAGAAAATCAGTACTTTCTCCCTTATGAATTTCATCTGCAATTATGTACATAAGAAGTGAGGTCCCGAAAATACCCAGTTTGCAGTCCTGGATTTCGAATCATTACACCAAGTTTCGCAACGGTTTTGCAAAAGTTTGCCCGTCGTAACATGCGGTTGAAATTCAGGTCAGTTTTTCCATCCTGATGCATTTTATGATGTAAATTCTTCCAATTAACAAATGGACTATCAGTTACAAAGCCTACGTAGCAGAGTAGCTGAATATAACCCGTCACAACTATGGGTCACAGGAGAGTCTCTCACTGAATTTCAATACCCACAGGATTTTTTTCCCACTGTGCCACAGTGGGCACTGGAATTAGCACATTAAAAGGTGTGGAGTCACAATTTAGTACTTACATATCTTTGACTTGGCGAACAGGAAAGGAGAGAAACTATGCTGTACATAAAAATGGAACTTCATATATGTCTTAAAAACAAACCCAAACTAGGATTCCACTTATTTTGTCTATTTGCACTGATGTCAAAGGGAATTTGCTACAGATTTCAAAAGATTCATGACTTCCTACCTTAGAGAGAACAGTGAACTTACTTAATTGTAACAATCTCCAAAATGTTAATCAAAATACATATTCAGTGATATATATTGAAAAGAAAGTAAAAAACCCCAAAAACCTGTATGTGAGGACAAGGACCTGTGTGGAGACAGATTTGAACAGAACAACTCATGTAAATAAAATAAATGCAAATATACTGGAGTACCTCTTATAGTTTAAAGAAAATACAAACAAATTTTATCTTCCATGGTGTTTGCGATATTTGTTTTTATATGGTTAAAGTGTTAGGGGCTTGATTGCCTTCCCTCATGGTAGAATATTAGTTAACACAACAAGGAATAGGAAATAAATATAAATGAAGTAGATATAACCTTAAAAATAAGGGTGATTTTGTTACATAAATTATATGCAGTTGGTAACATTCTTAATTCAGTTTCAGAAAGATGTGAAGACTAATTTAACTGGTTTTAGTTTAACAACCATAAATTTTTAATAAATATTTAGATAGTCAAATAAAACAACCTAACTTCCCCCCCCCCAAGATTGCCTGCTTTCTAGATTTTCAGTCTCATGTTTTTTAGTTCTTCAAGTGCAGCAGAATTTAAGAACTTAATGTGAGTGCCGCTTTATAAAATAGATAACCTATTGTAACAGCTTCATTATAAGGTGTTACAGAGGGTTTTTTGTTTGGTTGGCCGGTTTTTAAATGCAGTCATTCTGTAGATTTTAAATCTTTACAGTACGCTGTATTTTAAGGAAAATCAAAGAAAATTGAAAAAAATCAAACATCTTCATATTTGTGGTAACAAACATAAAACTAAGTTAGGTGGATGAAAACAAACACACATCTCTTCTCAGCTGATTGTCACTCATGAGAAGGAACACAGATCAGTAGAGGTTAAGAGGATAATAATGGTTAACAACCATAATGAGAAAACACAGCAACAAATGCACTCTAAGATTTAAAAAAATAAGCGCAGATTATACTTCTTTCTCTCAGTAAAGTCCTAAGTTCTGAGACTTTCTATCTAAATAACAATTGAGTGGATTATTAAAGCAGGACTTAGTCTCCTTTATGTAACGCATGAAGGTTTTTTTGGTTTCTAATCCTCCAACGTATCACTTGTAAAGAACTGAATATATAGGGAACAAAAATTAAAATGGATAGGGAAAAAAATATCTCTTACTGTGGCATTTGTAGAAAAAAGTGCCTGAGAATACGTTTAGAGAAAGCCATAACATGGAAGAGTCTTACATTTGAGTCATACATATGGGAATGGTTGTAGAAACGCAGTGAAAATAGAGAAATATCAGCTGCTGTTTCTCTGTTAAAGGGGCTTTATGACTGTTGTCTGTATTTTATGTGTGCACCCCAAGAGAGCCACTGAAAATCTAACACCCACAAGAACTGGAAGTTGCTGCAGTTTGCAGAACTTGGACACTTTCCTTTTAGGCAATGGGCATTTCCACCTGAAGGAGTTAGAGGTTGTTATTACCAAACCACTCCAAAGCTCCAAACCAGGTCAGTTATGCAGTTACACGTCACAGTGTACCTTTGGTTACTGGATGAAGTAAGAGGGACTTTCTGGCCAGTAGTGGTCAACCTGGCCTCCCTCTGACTTGTACCCGCTCCAAGCCTCACAGAGCCCTTGGAGGCCACTGGCTTGGCACCGCCAGTGTTGGCATCCCTGGTGGAGGATTTAGGAGGATGCCAAATACTGGAGGTCACATACTGTGGCGCATGCGCAGTATCTGCAGGCCTGGGTAACAAAGATTACAAGGGGGTTTGTAAATGAGGCATTTCCTAGGGAATAGCAGGTATTTGAGGAAGAGACAGAATTCCAGCCACAGAAGAAGCTGGGGATTATCATGGTATTGCAGTTGAAGTAATGACAAATCTTGATAGTTCATTAGTTTATTACTGCTTGAGACCAGGAAAGGCTTGAAGAATTAAAAAAGGTACCTTGTGTTAAATCTGGAAACCATATTGCTATGAATATCAAAATAGGACACATAGCAAGGTTGTGATGATAATTGAGGTGGAGAAAAGCAATGATATGAAAAATCACACAAGATTAAGGCAAAGTAGTACGACACTAACATCAGTCATATATCAGAAATCATTCCCGGTAAAATAAAATAATAATTAAAAGAAAAGGAGATGTCAGTGGAGCAGCTGTAGATGGTTTTAAACTAATGAAACTGTCGGTGAAATGCTAACGTGTTCCTTGTTTTATACACTTTAATTTATATACAGGAATCAAGGCATTTATTTCCTTCCATTTTCATAATTAATTTAAAAATAAAAATCTATTTTCCCTACTGTTTCAAGGGCCAGTTGCCATTGCTTGTGTCACTAGTAACAAGTAACACTTGCACTCAGATTTTAACTCTATGCAACCTTTGTTCAAACGTGAGCAGTCGTATAAAAGAAAAAAATACGAAGTGGTTGCACATCTGAGGCAGGAACCAGTGAGGAAAGCAGTGAGACAGAATTTGTTTTGTGACAGACTAATACGAGGCATTTCTTTGCTCCACAAAACTATTGGTGAAATTCACTCAAGAAGTACTTGTGTATCAGTACTTGTGTGGTTTAGTGCATGAACTAATAGAAACCAGCAAATTTCTATCTGTAACTGCAAAAGGTGCTGAGATTCCTTTGGGAGAAAACAATGACATGAAAGAACTTACTTACAGAGAGGGTATGTTTTGAACCTCATAACCCACAGAGAATTAATCAATATACACAAGAATCTGACATGTAAATATTCTTAAAATATCAAAAAGATAATCTTAATTAGATTTTAAAAATATCTTGAACAATCTAGGCAAAGTTTAAAATGGAAATGGTTCTGAAAAGTCCATCACAAATTGACAATACTCCATTTCAAGAATATTTGCTAAAAACTTCTTATTTTTCAGGTTTGTAAGTTCTCAGAAACATGACCCCCACCTGTCCCATGTCATAGTGCTTCTTGAGGTCTGCATTAGAAAGAAATGCCTAGTGAACCCACTTAGCTGAAGCCTCCACAGTCATCATCTGCTCAAACAGTGCACAAATTTCGTGGTTTTGAGGAAAGAACAATATGGGGAAACTGGAGATAAACTTTTAATAGTAAGTAAGTCAAACACAGCAAACATTACCTGTTTTCTGATGCTGCTGCAACATTTTCCTTGTTTCTGTGAAAGGAGGGATACAGTATGAATGAAGTAAATGCAATTGCCAGTGGTGGCAAGAAAACCCACCCAAAAACAACCAAGGAGAAAGAAAATGGGCTGAGGAGAAATGTTTGGTTGCAAAAAGCATCCTAGAGTGGTTGCTCATACATATAGTTGTGAGAAATCTCTTCAGCTTTCCAGGTGAAACCCACCAAATATACAAGTTTACTGCATATTGCTTCTTATAATGTATATGCTTCTTATCAGTTTCAAACAACTTAGTTTCAATAATAAAGTAAAAGGAAAATTAACAGTTACAAATTAAATGTTGCACGTCTCTGTATAATGTCAGGAATAGTTTTGATTTCAGTATGTTCCCTTAAAAATAGAATTTCAACAATATTCCAGCAGAACATATTTTGATGCCAAATCCAAGCAGTAAAACTAATCAGACTTGGGCAATCCTCAAGGATCTGGTATTTTGAAGTGATAAAAACAGGTAACAAAGACTCCTGTAAGAAGGATTTCTTGTGCCTGATACCACTTCAAAATTCTCTCTCCTATCCAAGTGCTGGTTTTCTCAGTGTAAATCAGATTAGAAACAATTCCTTCATGGACAATTCCCTCAATTAGAAATCATTCCTCCACTGAGGTGAAGAGTAAATCAGCCTTGACTTCTCTGATAGAGAACTGGGCTGTTATTCTCAAAACACACACACGTGCTTACAGAAATAACTGATCAGTTTATGTGCAAGCAACTGTGTATCTGTAAGAAGTTAAGACAAAAGTATTTTCATAAAGAATAGAATCCATTAGCCTTAAACTCCTAAGTTTGAAATCCAGTTAGTTAAGTAACTGAGATAGTCTCAATATTTAGCAACTTCGTGGGTGGTTGTGTCCCTTCCTAAAGGCATTGTGCAGAAAAAGACAGGTTTTAAAGCTGAAATATGCCAAATGAGAACACTTTTCTTAACTGGGATATAAAATTACAAAACACAAAGCAAACGTCCTCATTTATTCAACTGCACCTTCTTTCTGAAGTGTCCTTTGGAGAAAGAAAAAATAAAAAAGGAATACATGTATTTATATGGATTTGCTGGGCACCAATCATTAACTTACATTATGTTTAGAAGGCTATTCTTAATATTTTCTCCATTATTAGCAGTATTTTCTATGTGTCTCTGTGTTTATGTACTTACAGATACATATAGATGTATAGTCACATACTCTTTCCTTAGTCCAGTTCTAACAAAGTTATGAAAACCAATCCAGTTTAGATCAGCAAAGGTGTGGGCATAGGTGTCCTCTACAAGTTTTTAAAACCTCTAACTGAAATGTAACCTCTAAAATATATGAAGTCAGATTTTCAACCCCAGAAGTGGATCTGAAATGCCCCTCAGACGCTGCTGCCTGACTATGAATGTTGCAGTGGTTGGTATGGAAGGGCCTGTCTTAAAAACAACCCCCCCGATGAGATCAACCAGCTCACCACTCTGAAGCAATGAGAAACCAAACACTGTCTTCGTGGCAAGTAAGTTGTGAGTTCATTGCAATGTCAGGTAGAGCAAAGCCAGGATGAGACAAGGTAGAGGAGGATGGATTAGAGACTTTGTGTGTGTGGGGGGGGAAGTATTAGTACACCAAGAGCCATAATCATGCGAGGATGTTAAAAAACACAGTCACAGCCTGTAAGGAATAAAGCACTGCTCATTCCCTGTGAGGGATTACAGCCAAGACCAAAAGGCAGGCAGTTGGGGTCCAGCTGAAGCAGCATTACGTCTCTGTTGTTATTACTAATCTGATCCAAACTTTTTGGCCCTGTTAGCTGTGGCTACACCAAAGAGGAGGACAAAAAAGTCACTTGACTTGGAGGTCAGGATTTCACAAAAGTTTTTTCCCCGAGTATACAAAACAGGACGACGTTGAGTGATGATGGCAGGGGAGTTTTGAAGGTGAAAAAGAGAGAGAAGTATAGTAACAATACTTCCACAGAATAAAGCAAAGGAAAAGGCAGAGAGTAGAGGGAAAGATGAGTTCAAAGGCACACAACACCACTTCATGGTGTGGCTTCCAGGAACTATTTCTCTTCCCAGTCAAGAGGAGTAATGCCCATTCGGTTAACAGTAAGAAAGGCTCAAGATGAGTTGTGCCTCTTATTTGGAATACTTGCATTTGAGGAACAGGCTATTGGATTTACCCCCTTTACAATCAAACATTTTCTCTAACTGAATGCAGAAACAATTTTACTTTTGAATCAAATACATCCCTGGGGCAGGCTCAGTAAAGTCAAAGTACCTTCACCACATAAAAAAATTTGGCTCAGAATATTATGAGCAGTTTATATCTCTGTGGCTACACAGGCTGCTCCAGTAACTGACAGTAGTGGGCAGCAGTTTTGAGCTATCTGGAAGAGATTTAAAATTAATGTGGGGTTTTTTTGTTTGTTTGGATATTTTTTTGTCTGCAGCCCTTTTATTCCCCACTGAAATGGCTTTTGATAGAAGGGCCTTAGTCAATGACCATTCTGAGAGAACAGTGCAACTCCCACAGACTTCATTACATGTTGGACATATATCTAAACAAAACTTACTTATGCAATTCACTGTCTTCCCAGGTACACGGTATATTATACAGTGGAAATCTTGGAATGTTTCCTTCTCATAAAAATATGCTACAGGATATGGTCATATAGACAGAGTGACTGTAATTACAGAAATAGAGTCCTTCCTCCCACACCAACAAGAATTGGTGTAACCAAACAAAATTCATCTGCAGGCCAAGCTTGTGTGTACTATTGGATCCTAAAAAGAGCCTGGAGACACTTAAGGGAGTTTCCAATGAGTTTGTCAAATCTGAGCTGTATGAACTGGACATGGGAATACTTTCCCATTCTACTTTGTTTTTGGAAACCATATGTAAAAGACTCCCAAACATGTATGTATAACAGGCAAGCTGAAATGTGGAGGTTGTATACCTTCCATCTGCCTTCTCTTTAGATGGCAACAGATATTTAATGAAGACCTAATGAAATAAGAAACATGAGGCATCCTGAGAGACCATATGGTCCTTCAGCTCTGTCTTTCAGGACTGAAGCAGTAAGTGAATACTGTAATTGAGTTTTTTCTCCATACTCCTATGGAGCAAGACTTTTTCTAATTTTACAAATGAGAAACTAAAACTTAATAGAGTTGCTCATGGTCACAAAGAAGGTCTACAGCAGGGCAAAGAACTGAAATAAGCTGTCCTGAATCCCAGAAGAGTATTTAAAATATCAGCTCACCCTCTTTAATGAGACAGTATAGATTTTTCAATAAATATATCTATTCAGTTTATTGGTATTTTCCTGTATTAGTCATCCAATAGTCTTCTATAGAGCCTGACAGAAATATACTGGTCTTTTTTCAAAGGGGAAGTAGACTTACAGATTATTAGGGTCTATATCTATTGAAATTAAAAATTCTGGTTTTCTAGTAGTATGGTGCAGATTTGTAGGACTTTGATTTACAATAGTTTTCATCCTAAAGTACTTATCTTTACATAAGCATAATTGCCTACAAATAAAATTTCCTTCTAAGCAGTAGAAGTTACAAAATAACTTTAAAAGAAATTTTTATAGGGTGTCTGGGAGTAAAGTTTTGTGAAAGTTATTTTGTAATTGCCTTTCAAACATTTTTTTGCCAATAAGGCATGAGACACTGACGCTGTTCAAAACTGGACACTGAGCTACATTAACTGCTGTTCTGATCCAGTGAGGCTATTTCTACCTTCCTGTGTTTGCAGCTGAGAACTTTTCCATGGTCAGATGACTGTAAAACTATTGAGGATGTTTGTCGTCTTCTCCCCATGCCATATTTTTGTTATTTCAACACAGACATCCTAAGACACACGAAGAAATCACAGGCAATTAACAGAGAGGACGGAAGACAACTATCGTGCTGGTTTAGTTAAAACTTTAGCTTGGAACCAGAAAAAAAAGGGGTAGAAGAGCCAGTCTCTCTTTTTCAGCCACTGTAGTTAAGAATGTGAGCAGCCCACGCCAAAACAATTGCGATATATCCTCCTAGTATGTCTGCTTTCCAAAACAGGGAAATACATTTCTCCAAGAAGGTATCCTGGTTTGTGCAGACAGTGCCACAGAACAGGAAAAGCATTATCATAGATTCAGTGGAAAACAACCAGCAACTCATTCTCAAGAAGTAGTGTGGAACTCAGTCCAAGCAGCTCGCTAAAATCAAAGCAAACACCTCCCATGAATGCATTTTAGTGGCACCTGCGGGTTTGCTGTTAAATGTAACAGACACGCAATAAATGCAGCTGGGCACACAGCAGCATTGGTGTTGGGGAAAGGTAAGGTCGCTCTTTTCCAAGATTTGCAGAATGATATTTGCCATGCAAGTATACATATTCCCATTTTCAATTTTATCACCAAAGACTACAGAGTTCTGAGCATGTGTAGCAATTTGAGCTGGGACTTAATTCACATAATTGTTCCCTATCTTGGCCTTAAGTGTGCAACTGGATTGAATGGAATGATTTAGTCCAGCTTTTTACAGCCCCACTGGTAAAAGTGCAGGTATCTGCCACCAGGCACCTGAGCACAGGATCTGGACTTTCAGGCTGTGTTTGTGACCATTACACACAAAGCCAGTGCACAACAAGTTTAGGTCTTGTAGGCCAGGAAACAATTCCCCTTTCACTGAAGTGTTCTTTCTCCTCATGACTTCACTTTTCTCCAGGGAAGCTGACAAAACAAGAACCCAGAGATCTAAATTTCCGCTGGTAGTTCTTTTAGACCTACTTTTTAGTTTGTGCACATTGATGATAAGAAAATTCATACTTCTTCTATGTGGCATTATGCTAAGTTTGCAGCTGCCTCTGAAATACAGCAATGTGTCTGTGCTGTTCAGTTCCTGCATCAAGTAACTAAGTGGTATGAATTAGAACACTTGTCACTCTTTCAGAATGGGGATTGCATTTTTTTTCATGAACTCCCTTAAGGATTTTCTTACCTCCCCTCTCTCTCATTTGTAATCATATAACATTCTGGGTCAGCTACAACAAATGCTTACATGGAAATGAACTATTAGGAAGTTATTAGTATTTAGGGTAATTTTGCTGACATTAATGCAATTTAGAAGCAGAATAAAAGGAAGCAGTGCCAGTGCTACGCTCCAGCTCACCCTAAGCAAGGCTCTGTGAGCCAGGCTGATGATGCACAGACCACAGCTGAGTGGTCTGAGCTACAGTGCTTGTTGGAAAGCCTGCTGTATGTTAGAACTGCTTTACCCTTGCTGGACTGAAGGCAATGCAAGGGACTAGTTGGAGAGAAAGGCAACACTGTGCACAGGTGTCTTGGTTAGAATGCCTGCATCAGCCGCAGGAGGCATATGAGACTTTTAAAGGTTGCATAGTAGGAACAAAAGTTAATGTTAACTCCTGCCCATGTGAAAGTTATGTGGTGAACAGGAACATGCAGGAGACTGAGATGGCAAAGACAAGATGTTACATACAGGTCAGCACACTCAACTCCCAAAATTGAATCTTAAGCTTTAACAAGCTCTGTTAGCTCATGCATTACTTTCTCTATGAGCTATTTTGAGAAAAGCTTTATGGTTTTTCTTAATTGCATTTGGAGCCCTCACTTGTTCAATTTGAAGTGGGTACATTCAAGTGGATAGACTGTACCCTACAGTCACTCACTATCTTTGATGAATTTGTTCTACAGGGAACTGGCTTGAAAACAAGGGATTTATGATCTCTAAATAGCTCTTTTCCCCACAGAACCGCCAGAAGTATACTGAGGAAGAAAGACTTTATATTTGATCAATTTTCCCTTCTGGTTTCACTCAGAATTCCACTGAGACAACTGAGTTATTTCACTATTCCTACGCTTTTGTCACTCTTGAGGTGCTAAAAGGTAAGCAGAGAACAGAATATACTAAATTGATGTGCTCATCATCCTTTGTTGCAGTTCTGTTCCTTAAGTGAGGAATCTACCTAGAGAAGTCTGCTTTATTTCATTGGCTGTTGTGGAAAGGTAGAGTATGTCTTTCAAAAGGATTTTGGTAATCTGAGCAGCATATAAATAGGAGCTTTTTGGCAACTGGGAAGGCCAGCAATGCTAATCATTGGAAATTTTGGCCAAGGAAGGGAATCAAGGTGCCTTAGCTCGTCTTCGTGGTGTAAGATGGCTTTGACAAGCTGCAGTCGAACAAAGGATGTTATGGTGCTTGAAAGCAAATTTTAGTCAATTAATTTTCATGGATACTGCAGAAAGCTGTCAATTAAAGGCAAATTGATTAAAGGAAGCAATTATCTGGTAATACCATGTACCATACCAAAATTCTAGCTTTTTAACTTTGCAAGCTAACATTTGTGTAAGTACCCATGCATTTTCCGAAACACGTAACAACAGTCCCAGTCACTGAAACTCATGATAGACACTGCTGAAGAATCCACAACATCAGCTTAGTTCCTGTGGGAACCCAACGGCACAAGTGAAAAATTGGTGTCACCTCATCTACCCCTGAGGAAGGCTTCAGAAAGCCCTGTGATATGCAAGAGTTGGACTTCTCAAAAGTGATAAAGTAGTCCCTAAAATACTTGTTCCTTGCTATGGAAGAATAACTCCACCCAGCTGTGCATAATGAGAGAGAAAGTGCAATGAAGTGACCCCTGTATTTATGGCTTAGCACAAACACCCTGTCCTTCCTGCGCAGGGAGGGGTGAGAACAGGGAGACAAGGGGTAGAGCCACAGAACCTTTCTCCATTTTTGTCCTTTTATCGTGCATGAAAGGAAGACAGGTCAAGTTCTCACACCCACTCTCCTAAAGTTGCACTCTAGCCACGTCCCATCAGCACACACTGCATGCAGTCAGTGTTTCTGCCACAAACTAAGCACTGCAGGAGGTGAGGTGAGACCATCTGAGCACAAGGCAGGGCAGCAGGATTCAGGAAACAGGTTAGTTTAGATCAAACAGTCTTGTATCACAGCAGAAAATGAGCATGTCCCTGTGTCATGACCAGACAAGCAGATTTACCTGGAAGGCCTTTTGGTTTTGATTTCCTACTGGCATCAGCTTTTCTGTATCTTCATTAAATGCTTATAACACTATGCTTTACTGGCAATATTGGGAAGGGCAGGGGGTGAATATCACCATCCACATCCTGCATTTTACTTTACTTTTGGCATGGAGACTATTTAGAAGACAGTATTGTCACTGACCATTGTCTTCTGCTCAGCAGAGCAGTCACAGGTCAAAATATATCCAGCATGGGACAGATACACCTGCCCACCATCAATGCTGTTTTAAAGAATTACATGACTCATCGAGTCTTCAGTCGGGAACCTATTTTAAGCCTCACTGTCATTAATTGTGAATAATCTTCCTAGACAAAACAGCAGACTCCTGCAAATGGTCAGGAAACACTGCAAGATGGTGCTGGTCAATCAGAAGCCACATACAGTGAGATAAGCCTGAACACACTAAAACAGAGCAAAACCAGGCCAGACTTGACCTTTTGCTAGAACAAAGCTAGTTTGTTCAAAGCTGTTAGTGCTTTCTTATCAGACCTCAGTCCGTTACAGTCTTTAGCAATGGTATGTAGCAGAATGAAAACTCCAGGCCAATTTCTCTGCAAAGGCCACCTCCTACTGAGGAAGCGAAACCAAGGCCTCCTCATAGTTACATGAAAAAAGACCTGTAACATTCATTTTTTTGGACTTGAAGATTGCCATGACTAAATAAAGGAAGATTGTTGAGGAATAACTACGCTAAATATAAACAAGAAATGGCACAGAAAAATTTGACTGACAGTTAATCCAAAGTCCATCACTTGGAAGATTTTTTTAAAAAGGGACTGGACTAAGCAGTAGAAGTATGCTGTAGTGAAAATCTTGCCAAAGGGATTAATGAAGGCACCTTCACAAAAGGTCTTCAACACTGCAAAAGTTTCAAAAGCTACCAAATCAAGATTTTTTTTCTATTATTTTTTTTTTCTCTGAAACTACATAAAGAATTGAAATTCTACAAGCCTGGAGAGTGTTTAGATCCCACTTTGTATCCTCCAGAAAAAAAGGATTAATATTATTTCTCTATATGATTACATGGTTTATATGCATGAATTTTTATCATTAAATCCACTGAAGCAGAGCTAAGGAGAAAGGATTCCTTAATTACATTTCCATTAATTTCATATCTTACCAAATTACTAAAAAATACCTTTCAAAATAACATTAAGTGTAAGCATTGAGATATAATCTAGACGTTTTCTTTTTTATTGTAACACATGCACTGGGACTATTTGAAACAAATAGTATCTGTATTATGTTCATAAAACAGTAAGGATACACAATTCCTATTTAAGTAAAGAGACTGTATTACTACTTACTCAGAAAAACTATCAAAAATCTAACATGGTTAAAAATTAGAACTGGATAATTTTTTACTTAGGTACATTTAATGTTTGTGAAAAAACTTAACTACCTACTGATATTTGAAATTCGATCAAAATTTCCCATATATAAATAAAATTCATCACCCCTTTGGGTTGCCACAGTTTGATCTTGGCAACATTTGGGAAAAGTTAAAATGTTGCTCTTGTTTCATGCAGTGATGCTGATTTTCCACATTCACTAGTAAGATGGTGTGATCAGAATCTGTCTGTGTTCCCATAAAGGAAGTATAAATGCATGTTGTGAATTAAGTAGCATGTCTACTGAATTGCTATGGTACTTAGCTAAGAAAAGTGAAAGGCATTTTAGAAGGAACTAGTGCTCATGTACTCTTTAATAAAAATCAAGAACTGCTTTTTTAAAAAATACATATGATAGCCCTTTAAACACTCCAGTATTTGGTTGATTCATACAAAATTCTCCATGAACAGTAGCTTTTCCTTATTTCTATAGCACAGAAAAACAATGTGAGATTGAATGAACTTGGTTCCTGCACAGACTGCTGATATAAATTTGGAAGCACTGAAAAGCTCAAGAGTTTCAGTCTGACCTCATGCACTGAGTAATCTCTTTGATCACAACTGTTGCTACCAGATAAAGGCGCCTGATTTGCAGTTTACAGAAATTAATGAAAAAAAAATAACCCTTAGGGCCATCAGCAGGCCTGTGCTAGAGTCAGTTTGTCACTGCAGAGATGAGTGTTTCACCACAGGAACTTCTGCCTCAGTCAGTGCCAAGGACTCCTAAGGCAGCCTGTTGAGGGCTCACATCAACTGTTCCTATGGAAACCACAAACCGTTTAATGTAGTTGCATTTTTTGTTTCATTTAATGATCAGAGCACAAACCAGAAAGGAAAGTAGCATTGCTCTTGGTGTACTTCAGATGGAGTGTAGAATATTTGGTAGCCTTGGCTATAGGTTTGCCATGCCTCAACTGACACAGCAAAGAATTGTACTGCTGTAACAAAAAGATCTCATTCTAAGCACTAGCAATGTCTCAAGTGCCTTTGCCACAGAGACAAATTAATGATTACTGTCACAGAATGCAAATTATTTAAATGGAAAGACTAAACAATATTATCGATAGGTTGTCATCTAACATCTATTAATTATGCTTTGTTCACACTTAGTAAAATATTTTGTTCCTTTCTGTTGTTCTCTCAACTGCTTTGTCAGGTTTATTCTAACTCAGACAACTTAAAGGTCAATAATATTTCTAGCTAATAATGGAAAGCTTTTTGACCAAATTTTCTATTTAGGAAAGAAAAGTTCTCCTTCTTTCAATAATCAGTTAAAGCAGTTATTGTTTTAAAACAGAATAAAATACTTTGTAAAACAGGCACATAATTATTTTAGTTTTAAAACATTTTATTTCAGATAAATCATGCTGCTATATACAGAAAAAAGTGTGGGTCAAAGCAAGAGCAATACAGAATGGGCAACATATTCCTTAAAACTTAAAGGATGCTTTTAAAAGCTTCAGTGCAACAGTAATATGAGACATTCTTCTCACTCCTAAATCACCTCTAGGAAAATGTCATTTCCTCGCAGATCCTGAGCAACCCCATCTATCTCTCACTTTTATATAACGATAAATTCAAATTTCCAACACAAAACTTACAGCAATGATTTCAGCAAATAACCTCTCCCAGTATAATATATTGAAGAACTATAACTTCACATTGCTAATATCTTCTTTCAAACAGCATCATTCAACTATGCAAACTAAGTATGTTGTACATTTAGCAAGGTCTAGGCCAGTCAGTTTTCCTTTTCAACTTTCTCCTACTTCATTATCTTTACAGCAGTAAAACTCAGTAAAAGTCTCATTCTTCTTCCTCCTAAAGAAATACTGTCAGCAACTTCCCTCTCATTTTCTTCTAAAGTCAAGGGACTACAATAGTCATGTTTTCCTGTATACTGAAGTTTGAGATAGTCAAGGAGTAAAGCTAAACTACTTTAAAATGAAGAACCTGAACTGGGTTGTATCGTTACTTTTAGTTGTGGTGACAGTGAATGGCTAAACAGGCTAACAACAGAAACCTACAGAGAAAGGCCCCAGCAGCACGTGTGACACGCTGGGGCTCTAACTCAGGACAGCAGTTAATGTTTGACTGTAACTCTGTCTGTGTTCGCCCCATAAATGTGGGCTTTTAACTTTTAACATTAAGGAGCTGCGCTGACAGGCCGTGATGCCAGTTGCGCAATTTGGCAAAGCGTGGGCTGTTACGTTCCGTTTCAAACCTTTCCCTGTGGCATGAAGAAAGAGAGAGAGAGAGAGACAGAGACAGAGAGAGACACAAACACAGAAGAAAGAAAGGAGGGAGAAAGAAAGGGGTTAGGGACCATGGCTACCACTCCCCTGCCTTATAACTAGGGCAATGGCAATTTATTTGGATTTTTTTCCTCAGCTGTCAAATCAGCACAATGAAGGCCAAGTGATGCTTTTTGGACCATGTGTGAAAGGTTTTGCAGTTGTTCATTTCTGAGAAGTAACTTGATACAGCTTATTCTTTGCCTTGTGCTTGGTATTACAGGGCTGCTTTTGCTAGAAATGCAGTGTAATCCCATTGTTTTCCTGCCAGCAGTTTCTCTTGGCTTTTCCCTCTGTTCCCCCCAACTGAGCAGTCAGTGACAGTTAACTCATAAAAGTGCAAAATGAATGCAAGTATTTTCCATTCTGTAGCACCTAGGCCAGCCCATATATATCCTGCTGTCCTTCCTGCAGGGACGGCAGGTTTAAGTGGCACTTTTCTATGGCTTTTCTCAGCGTTAGTATTAGTGTTGACATTTGCATAAATACTTCTGGTCATGGGTGTCACAAAGCAGAACAGCATGGGATTTTCAAAGCAGAGTCCTGTGAAGTATTGGCCATCTCCTGCCCCCTGCCCCAGCTACCTCCCACTGCACACTGGGGCTGTCGAACCATGTTCAGCACCTCTCAGGATTTAGCCTTTTCTAGACACTCTATAACTTAAATTCAGGTTTTGTAAACAAAAAGAGGAAGAAGGAAGATGTGAGATGAGAGCACAGTCAAGCAGAAGTATATCAAACAGAATGGAAAATAAAATGTTCTCGTTATTTGCAAAATGTATTTGAGTCATTGCAAATAAGGTAATTTTTTTCCTCATTATTTACACCCAAAACACAAGACAATTAATTGTGTTAATGCAGTGGAACTTGTGAGCAAAACCAGCCAAACAGAAATGAGCAGACTGAGCTGGTTTTGCTCCTCAGGCTGAAGAAAGCACAAAACAATAAACAGAGTAAATGCCAACAAATTCACTGATATTTCTAAATCTTCTGTTCTTAATAACACAGTGTCGTGCAAGTAACACTCCTACAGGAGTCTTGATGTATGACTTCTCAAAATATCTTTTATGTTTTTAAGTAATTAAAAGATACAAGGTATTCCTAGCTGAAACTTCCTGATGGCATTTTTTCCAATTACACTGGAGAGTACCAGCTACAGTGGGTCTGACATGTAACTTAAGAATTCCCTTACTGCTTTCAAGATATTACCCCTCCATTCAAGGAAAAGGTATTCAGAAACATGTGTTTGGCTTGAAATGGATCCCTTCTTTCCAGAAAATATTCCACAACAATCATCACACCAGCAATGGAAAGTTTTCATAGCAAGTTTTAATCTCATGTGTGCCTTCAAAATAGCAGCAGCACGAGCCAGGGATAGTCATGCAACGCGCTCATCAATATTAGTTGAAAGGGATATTCTGCCACCCGAAAATGCCCAAGCTTCATGGGTTTCATTTAGAACATATGTCATGAAGTTAGAAGCAGTAATCTAAAAGTAACTATTTTTATGTAAAACAGTTCTGCCAAAAATAAGCTACATGTATCACCTCCTGTCCCCCAAGAGTTTGAGAGAAATCTGATCAGCATTTCACGCAGTTCTTGCAAGAGAAAGCACCAGAGAGATTGCTCACAGCGTGCCCTGAGACCAAAATCCCCTGCCCTCCAAAATCTCTGGCATTTTAACTCTTGGAACATGAAGGATTTTTCCAGAACTCCAGCACAGCAGGGGATTAATGTAACACTAAATCTGGCAAGATTCAGGTTCCGCAGTTCCATGGAAAACTTTTGCTTTCAGGAACCCAGGAAACCTTCCAGATAATCCCAAACTGTGGATGTGGAGAAAGGTGTGGTTGTATAGGCTGGATGTGGAATAGATACTGAAGAGGACTTTCTACTCCATTATTGTGCTGGAAGAGTGGAGTTCAAGCATGGAGCCTGTGCATCTGACACAGGTCCTTCCATCCCTTACAAAATCAAAAGTGGCAGGAGCCTTCCCAAGAGATGAAACAGAAGGGGTCCAATGGGCCCCAAAGAGCAGCATATGATTGATCCATGCACAACCAGGGCTTTTGCCACCACATCTCCAATGGAGTGTATGCAACGCCTGAGGCAGGCACCAACCCACCCACATGGGGCGGGCACCGTCAGGGAGGCAGGAAGGAGACCCCATTCCATTCCTTGCCCCAGAGCTCACACCAGTTGCTGTGTAACTACCTAGTATATGTTCCCTTGACTCTGCTATCAATGAATGGCCTTAAAGCTGTTCAACTGTGCCTAAACATAGCCAGAATCTCCTTGTGAAAACAAAGGATAACACAGTGATACCTCAAAGCTGCAGAAAACATGCAAAGCACAGTGGATAGAGTCATATACTTTGAGATAGAACGTGCAATTTCCATGTGTTGATGTGTCCCTAGATAACTATTGTCAACATATCTGATACCACCTAAAGTTTCCAGTATCTAGTATTTTCCAAAGCCACAGACTACATCTAGAAAGATTATTCCTTTAAATCAACATATTACTCTCAGATGTGAATGGGGGACTCTTAAGTTCATCACAATGCTTTAAATCCCATCATAGTAAGGATTTAGATGTGTGCTATTACATCAAAACAGATAATACACAATACATTTAATGAGAATTAGGCTTGCACATTTGAGGGAAGAAATAAATCCCCGAGGGATATAATGTCAAGCCTGATGTTCGGGCACTCAGCCATGAACTTGGGTGAACTGCAATGGAAGGTTTATAGCAAACATCAACTGAAAGCACACTTGTATTCTCACAGGGAAGATAGCAGATTTCTTTCTCACTGATTCAACATTTGTAACTTGCACTGTGATCGAAAGTTCAGAACTTTTAAAGAAGCCATGTGGCAGCAAAAAGAAAAAGAAAATGAGGTGGTTTGAGTATCAAACACATCACAGACCCAGCCAGTGGCTTAGAGCAGCTCATGTGAAATAGGGATTTGAAGTATGCAAACAGAAAATAAGGCTTACACGCAGGATGCTCTTGATTCAACTGCAGTTTTTAGCTCAACATAAGAATCTCTAATACATCTATTTCCTGGCTATGCAGGATGATGATAAATCTTTAATTCCATATTATATCTCTGAACATATCCACTTTTTAAGTGTTTTTGATAGATCATATGAACCAAATACATTTATCCACTAGCAAAAGCAGTCCTGTGCTTCCATATTCTACAAATTTGGGTCATATTTACTCCAAACAGAAGATAAGCTAATGATTATGGGTATGGATGGAAACAACTCCTTTACTGCATCATTTAAGGAGAATCAGAGGGTCATCCAAATAAATTGCTCACAAATTTCAGTGCAATCACAACATTATATATTTTCATCCAGTTACACAATCAAGTAGTTACACAGGGCTTGGAAGTCATCACATTCATACACCCAGTAAAGTACAGGACAGTTGCATGAGCAAAGAGCTTTGAGATTTGAACACACACTCCAGGATTTTGCACTGTCTTTCCTAAAAACATGCTGATTTGTTATCCTTGTCATTCAAATGCCTCTCGCTGATAGCTTTTTAATTTTAGTGATTTTTAAGTAAGTGTATTAGAATACTTTAGGACAAAAAAAAATAACCAAGGAAGTTCATATTAATGCCATTGTAAAACATTATTGGGTTATCAGGAAGGAAAAAGCCGTATTTTTCACGGGGAGTTGCCTACCTTGACCTCCTCAGGGCTTCTTCATCTGGATCTTGCACTGTAGACAAAAAATGTTTCAGTTAAAAAGAGAAAGAAAGAAAGAAAGAAAGGAATAGGCTTTATGATGAAATTATCCTTAGAAACATATCAAAGCCTATCTAAAGGTGCATTCATGCTGACTTCGCAGCAGTAGAGTTTGTAAGAACATCATGAGGAGGAGCAGTTCTCTAGAGATGGGAAGGAGGATGTTAGGAGGAATGTCGCTATTACTACTACTTCGTCATTCATTTATCTGCAGTGTTTCACAGCTGTAGGCAATGATTCTACAGAGAGGTCCTGCTGTTTTGCAGGAAAGCACAAGAGGCATCAGCAGCAGATTCATAGGAACCACTAAGTATTTCCCCCTCATGTGGGAAAGGGCCTTGAACGTCCTTATCTCTAGATCAGAAACCAGCTGTGAGGTTAATACCAAGTGGTCAGAAAAACATTTCCACAGGCAACAAGCAGCGAAGTTCAATCTCCTGTGACATTCATAGCAAATCTAGGTTTAGATAACAGGGCTGGTAGAACCATAGATTCAATACAAATGGTGATCCATGATTTTTTTTTGACCTCCAGAAGTCACTTCTATAAAAGGCTGTTACAACAGACATGACTTATTTATCGTTTTTTCTAATGAATGGACAGCTTTATATGTCTAAGGCTGCTGGAGAACAAAAAATTGAACAGCAGAAATTGATTTGTAAGTAGGAAGAGGTAGGGGGTCCAAATGCTGTTTTACTATATAGTCTGTTATACTTTTATGGTGAGACCCCTGGCAGATCAAAGAATTTTCTTCACGAAGCATAAGGTGAGACTGCCCACTTTGATTTCCTGTTCTCTCTAGTTACACCCAGGATCCTGGACTGAAAACTACGAGTCTGGACATGAGTATTCCCTTCAGTATCAGTGGCCAATACCGGGGCGATACATAAAGACATGAATCTAAAATCAGGATGAGGAGGATGTTTTCTTATTCCACTTACTGTACTCCGTTCCAGTCATCTGGGCAAGGATACGGAAGGACTTGGACTGCAGGTTGGCAGAGCGGCGGCTCCAGTCTTCGCTCTCGTCTTCAGGCTTGTTCTGAGTTTTCAGCACAGCCTGATACACCGGAGAGGCACTGTCTACGTGAGGGTCTTTAAGAGGGAGGGTACTGCAATTCAGAAAGTGAAACACTGTGAAACAGCACATGCTGGCTTTCCTCCTAACCTCTCTGGTCTCAGCTTATCACTCAGAGTAACAGCAATCCACAACATGGCTTTGAAATTACCACTTCTTAAAAAAATACATTGATCAATTTTATGTTATGGCTCATTCTGTCTTTGGAATGGCCTGTTATCATCAAATCTGCATATTCAGAACAGCGTGAAAATGCTTGGAAACAGCTGTTCATGATTCCTCAGCCAAGGAAGCCACAGGCTTACAGTGGTTAGAGTAACTTGTGGTGATAAAGGAGAGTATGCCAGGGAAAAACATTTATTTCTCTGAGAATTCCTGTCCCATATTATTTCTTATGAAAATGACTTCATGTTGATACTGTTTTATGTTATGTCTTTAAATTACATTGTTGGGCCAGTGTACTTTGAGATTCCAATTAGAAATAAAAAAAACATATTTCATTATAAAAATAATGTGGTAGGCTTTTACAGCTCTTTCCAGAGATGATTCTTCGTCAAACTCTGAATTAAACTTCCATCTGCCATAAGTCTTGATTCATTGTCTACTAAACCTGTGAAGCAAAAGAAATCTAGACGTGTACTCAAGACTTGCATACATATGCTGTATCTGAACTCTTTAGCAACAGAATGTATCTCAGAGTCTTACAACATGCCAGTGCATCTTGCAAAGTGATATATCCAGGAAAAAACTTTCAATTTTGCACACCTAAAATCAAAGCTACAAAGGTCTGTAGCACAAGTGAAGTAACCTCTCTTTGATTTATGATGCAAGCTAGAAACAGGCTTATAACTCAATAGGGCCTTTTTTTCCCCTGTGAAAATAACTTCTGCATAGCATACAGTTAAAATTAACTATTAATAGAGCTGCAGGAATATACACTGAGGGGATGATGTATGCTTTGAGTAACTTGGCTCCATGGCTTCTCTAAATACAAGGTCTATTTTTGAAGCAAGTGATTTATTGCAACAGCTTTAACTTGTTATTCCACAAAGAGCTTTGCAAGCAGCAAGCTCAACCTCAGGAAAACGGAGAAATAGTTCTGTTAAAAGTTAAGGGCCATTTGGTCCCACTAAGTCACTGCCATAAAGTTCCAGGAGCAGTCCCCTGGTATAAAAGTTTCTTCCTTGGTTCAGGCTCTAACTCAGTGTTCTCTAAAACACCACTGTGCAGAGAAAATCTACAGAAAAGTTGAGTCTGAGATTTGAAGACCTGAGAGGAATCATGAGAAAGTCAAGAAGCACATCTGACATCCTGCATACAGCAACAATGTATACTGTGATGAAAAATATCAGCAGGTAGTGCTTTAAATATCAGTAATTTCCCGCTGACACACTCCTCTTCATCAATACACTGTTTTGAATGGATTTGGACATAAAGGACCTGTTCTTCAGGTCAGACAACAAGGGGCTCAGAAACATGATCAGTTTTTATATGGAGCCAAAAGCACCCCATCTCTCCAGGAATTTTCAGTTTTTATTGGAGGAGTATTTATGTTCTTCAGAACCCCCAATATATGCGAACTTGTCACTTTCTTGAGGACCCAGCACAGCACAAACCCCAGTTACTTTTTTTTTTTTTTTTTTGCATGTTTCAGCACAATCATCTATGGGATGAAGCACAGCTTGGAAAAAAAGTGAATTTAGAAAAAAACCTGACTCTTCAGTTTAAGCTCTGCCACAGAACACACAAGTTATGTAAAAAAAGTTTCTCAGTGTGGAAGATGCTCTGTAGGAAGAAGCAGCATCTTCCAGATCCTCTTTTAGCTCATGTCTCCCAGACCCCTATCCTTACAATATCTAAACACCAGCAGGTACAGAAGGCATAATGTAGACTTGTTTATTTTGGGAAGGGTGTGCCATCAGTGGCTTCCACTAGTGTTGCTCCTAGTGGAAGACGGGAGAAAAAGCAGTAGTCTTCCTCTCCTGGCCCATCACATATGGCTGAAGGGCTTGCTGAGGCAGGGCAGAAAGTGTAGGAGCAGGAATAGTCTTTGCATGAAAAGAGATTCTCTATAACACCAACAGTAAGTCAGCAACCCACTCAGGGCCGTTCTGCTGCTGCCTCTCACTCCTGGCTACGCTGAGAAGTTCTGTCACTGTAAAGGGTCTTATGAATGTTCCCCAAAAAATGACCCCAGAGGCATTTGAGGGTACCCAATACCTTGTCCTGTACAACTGCTATAGGTGACTGCCTGAATTGGGCCAACAATTAACTTTATATCCCCAGACTGACTTTTTAATCTTGCTGAAGCTTAAAAAACTGCTGTTTTTAGCAGTGTGATAGCAAATTTCCCAGCTGCATACTGTTGCAAAGTGGATAATGAACCTCTGCTGACTTCAGCCATAGACCACTGTGGCAACATCACCGTGCAAGTTACAGACAGTACAAATTCCTTTGACTAAATCCTCTTGCTGAAATGCTTTGTTCTTACATTATGACCAATATACAAAAAAAGCAGTTTAGAGGTTTATGTATAATTATGCTATTAACTCAAGGGTAGTTAAAAAACTAGAGCTAAAGGGTGGACCACAAATTTCACAGTAGTAATGTGTGGCATTAACAGGACATATTAATATCTTTATGGTAGATGATTAAGGCAGGAAATGGAGCTTGGTGAATTAACCTTCCCTAGCAGAGTGAAACATGCTCATATAAATTGAACTAAATTAATGCAATACATTGGAATATTTCCAAATCTGCCTTTAATTCAATAGGCCTTTCTCTTTTTTTAAAATCATAATTATATTGTAGATGAGTAACTAGGACATATGAGCCACTCAGCATGGAAGTGTAAAATAGAGCGCATCGCTGATTATGAGCATTTCATAAACCTAAATGTGACAGCTGATTCTTACAGACAGCCTGAAGATGCACATAACCATGTTAATCCCTCTGTTATACCTCTTTGTAATTTAATTTCTTTCCATCTGGGTGTGGATGTGCAGAAATATTATTCATCTTTAAGCATATTACTCTAAATTGATGTTACTGAAAAAAAATTCTCCCCAAATGGGTTGGAGGTTTTGAGGGTTTTTGCACTACAGCCTAAGGTATTTTAGTAGGAGTCAATAAAGAATGATACTCCTTTTTCATACATCATCATACTAGTCACAAATTATTAACATTAAAACAACCTTTAAAGGCAGTCAAACCTCTCTGAGTAAGTAGCAGTGGGATTATTATTTTTTGGAGTCCATTATAAACTACAGTTTACCATGTGAATGGTACCCTGGAGTCATTATCCAGGTTTAATTTCAGTAGATAATAAGTAAAACTTAGGAACACTGCAGTGTTCTACCCCTGGTGTAGACATACCATGAAATATTGTGACCTCAGACATTAGACTGATTCCAGCTATTCAATAAAAGCTCTAAGATGTAAAAATCCCCACAACCCAACAGACAAACAAAAGTTCATGTAGACTGGTAAATATCCAGCCAAGTTGACTTACTGTAGAGGATACACAAGACTTTAGTTTCTACACAATCCCATTATTGATTCTGCTACTTTAACTTTTCAGTTCTTAATCCGGATAAAGTTGTTGGATTTATGTCTACTTACGACTTGTGAATTTGCCTAAAACTGCGTAACAGAATTTAGAAGAGGTTTGACAGAAATGTAATCAAAATGTACTAACCACATGGTTTTACTGCAACCAACTCTTGCTTCTTGGTTTAGCAAAATCAATTAAAACAAAAAAAAAAAACAGAGTAAGAAAAGATAAGAAGCCAGGGCATTCAAAATTTTCTGCCTTTCAGTGCCAGCGTGACGTCTGAATAACTGCAGTACGAATAATTCTGTGCTTTCCTTTGTGTTTTCCAGGGTGATCCAGTAAGTGTGGGTTATTTGCTAAGTGACAATAGTCTGATTCTGAGTTACAGCATCACTGATTTCAAACGGTGGAACTAGACAATGAGTTCTTATCTTAAACCTGTCTGTCCTTCATCACTGATGGAAGAGGGAAGCAGTGTTTCCAGGTACTGTCTGCCCTTTAGATCTGCAGTCTGAGTGTGCTCACCATCCTACAGACACCTTGTGGCTTCAGGACTGACCTCTAATGTGAAATGAAAAGCCAAAAGAAGAAAAATTAAGCACTGAGACCAAATTATAGGCAGAGAATTGAGACAAAATCAATCAGTACACAATTTGGTCTGCTTTTTTATGAAAAGCTTCTCATACACATAATTCTGCATTAAGCATAATCTTATCTCAAACTTGACCAACTAAGCAAATTAAAGAACATATCACTTTCCACTGCAAATTAAAATTCAGAATATCATGGAGGTGAAAAGAACCCAAAGGTTTAATCAAATGAATATCAGTCAACGGGTAGGCCATTGTTATAGCAGTACAACCCTTGCTAGGTTTCTAAATATCTAGATGAAAAATTCTGTGTTAATTGTAATAAAAAAACCTACAGAGAAAATTGTAGAGTCACTAAATGTTATAAATAAAATAAAAAAAAAGGCAAGAAAAGTTACAAAACAGGCTGTAGCTCTCAGCACAGCAGGAATAAAAACATTAGTTTCTCCTTGGACCAGGTGAAAGTTTGGCTTAGGAGTCACATTCCAAAATGAAGCAAAAGCTTAAATGGTAGCTTATATAGTGCATCTTAAAGAAAAATGGGTTTTTTTTCAACATTACATGGGAGAACGTAGTCATGGAGTTGTCTGCAAAGAATAATGTTTCAGTAGAACTGTCTGATAGAAAAGGATTAATGGAAATAACCACCTCATTTCCAAAAACACCCATGCAATAGGCTGCTTCCATGTTCAAAATGAGAAAAAAAAGGAAAAAATTTAGAACACAGTGATGTTTAACACAGCCTTTGTTGCTGGTGGTGTAATGACTCAACACTCCATAACAGTCTATTTTAAATATATATATGTATATACTAATATAACTCATTACTATCTTTAATTTATTATTCAAGCCTATCTTATTATTGAGAATCTTTACTTCACCGTTCCACATGTTAAATCCCTAACCCCCTGGAAAGTGTACTATCTCCCTACTTGCATTCTTGGGACTTCTCTCATTCTATCTGGGATTTTCTAGGAATGGCATTTTCCTCTCCCTGCAACTCAGTGTGTCTTGATTTCTTTCACAGGTGGGAAAAGATGAGGATGTTTTCCAGTCCACTAGAGCCACTCCTGGTGACTGGAACTGCACTTGAGAGATTGTTTTCATGTGCTGCTTATAAAATGAAAAGGATCCACATGCTCAGCAGTGCAACTTCATAATCATCTGATCACTTCAATAGGCAATTTTCTGAAACATTACTATTTGCATAGTATAATACTACAGCACTTTGTAGAAAATTCCAATATATGATAAAATGTCTCATATAATCCATGCCTATGAAAGATGTGAACAGTCATAAAGAACACACAATGAATGAACTTCTCTCTTTGTACTTGGCTAATTGGAAATATGAGTCTACTCAACGCCTGTGGAGATTCACTGAGTCACGGTCAAAACCAGCTGAAGGTATTGTTTGGGATTCATCATTAGGGAGAGTTAGTGGGGAAAAAAATATTAAAAAAAGACAGAAAAATGGCCAGTGAAAGGGAGCACAAGCAAATACAAAAGTCATGTTCATTTTAAATAAGCCTGAAGCAAACATATTGAGAAGAAAGTGTGCTGAAGTGTGTTGCTGTACCTATCTTTTGGTGTCACATGAAAAGAAGGCAAGTTTGATTTTGGGTAGAAAGACACCTGTTAAGGGAGAAACCTGGCTACATTCATTGCACGTGTAATTTCATTTAAGTTGTAACAACTCTGGATAAGTTAATCATATGGAATTCCAAAAACATGCATTGGAAAAGCAGAATTATTAAAGATCAGTGGATTTTGCCATAGCCCAAAGGATATGTGTAAGACACATACACTGTATGTAAACCAGGGAAGGGGAAAATACAGCAAAACACTCCATTCTACAGAATAAAACAGTAGCCAGTACTAAATAAATATTTTGCATTCTTCACGCATCAATAAAAATTCCACCCCCCTTTCCCGTTATTCCCAAGCTGTGCATCTAATACAGTGGTTATTACAAAGCATGGTCATCAGAAATGAAAAGCCGTCCAATGTCATACACAGAGCACTAGATGTATTTTTGTGTGGTTTTCCAGTTCTAGGATGAATACTAAAAGAGAAAGGTTAAAAGTATCCCTGAGCATGGCAGATTTTTGGAACTCGATGATCCTTAAGGTCCCTTCCAGCACAAACCACACTACGATTTTCTAGCTATCCATCCTTTTAACTTCAAAACAGGGAAGTGTTTTCAAACACTGCCTAGTATTGATATGTATTTTTTATGTGTAATACACCCCAATTCAAAAAAGAGTCCAGGAAGAGCAACCATGTCATGCAGGCAGGGACTGTTACATGTACCATGCAGACAAAGAGCATTCCACACAAGGAAATGACCTTACCCAGCAAATTCTCCACCCTGGGCTTGTGCCTGGCCTGCAATTGCATCCATGATAGCATCCTGGGAATACATGCTGATCGGGGTGTTATACTGGGCGTGAATTATAGTAGCCTTGCCGCCAAGGCCCTTCACCTCAATGGGTTTGTGTGTAGACAGGGCAGAGTCCTTCAGGACATTGGGGTTGAAACGCTCCGTGAACTCCGGGCTGGGTTATGCAAGAGTGAGGTTCCACAGGGAAGGGAGGGGAAGAAAGGAGAGAGGCGTGAGAGTTAAGTGAGAGAAGCACCACCAGCAGAGGAGAGTGTGTGTGTGTCTGTTCACGGCATCTCACCACCAAAGCTTCCGATCACAGAACAGGAGACAACACAAGTACCAAGTCACAGTTAAAAGCTGGCTGCCCCAATGGATGACATTTTTGTGTTGGCTCACACATGTATAAAGAGGAAAACAAAGAGGAAAAAGAAATAGCTGTCACTGTATTAAAATACCATGAAAAATCCTTAAGTATTTATGTGATACTGAAATCCTGTTGTTACATGCATATATACCTGTAAGTGTACACAGACATACACACAGGTATATGTGCATGCCCATGGGATATATAAACACACTATACTTTACCCACTGCATCCATTCACACTTTCAGCATTCTGACAAAGTGCTAGGAAGTGCAGTGGCGTGAACAGATTTCTGGTCCTCTATGATTTAGAAGGTTCCAGTACTTTCTGTCTGGATTACTAATCATAGCAAAATGTAATACTTGTGCCTTTTAGTCTTCAAAGTTTTCCTCACAAAGACTAAATCTTTCCAAAATCTCTGTGCCCCAAGTGCTGCTACAGCATGATAAATGCTCAGTCAGACCAAAATATCCTACATTGCAACTAATGAGACAACTGCATTTGGAAGAGTAGCTGCCGCAGTTTCCAGTGGCTCCATTTATGAGGAAGGACTTTTATTTGAGAGACTGAGCCCCAAGCAAGTTAAATAAAACTCCTGCGACATGAGAACGAGCCAGTTTAATGTCAGGCTGCAGCCAAAGAGCACCTGGCTTCCTTGTAGGGCTGAGCTGTACATTGTTCTAGCCCTGGAGCAAGGACTGAGCATTGCCCAGAGTTTCAAGGAGCAAGTTAACCCTCAGCTGTCACACACTGGAGTAACTGCTCTTCTCTAACCTATGGAAATCAGATGATTCTCTAGTCTGCTCCTCCTGTCCTGTCAGCAGAATAGATTCCCTATGCTCACTAAACTGGGCAAAACTGAGAATTCTGTCCTTTGGGAAATAATGGATAATTCCCAAGTGTTTCATTTAGAACTAAACCCAAAAGCTGGAAATGGATATATCTATCTATCTTCCTCTGTAAAAGGAATTCTGAGAAATGTAATATCATTTGATTTGGAACACTTTCCTTTTCAGTTTAAGACATTTCACTGTAAGTTTATCAGCTACTGTTAAGTTTTTCTCTTTACACACACAATAGTTTGCCTGTTTGCCATGGGTTAATCCCAGAGGGGGAGAGTTAAAACTGAACCCTCAATCCATCATGGAGGAAAAAGTAAAATCAAGCAAAGCTGGCAGCCATCTGACTTAATCTTCCAGAGATTATCACAGGTGATGGGCCACCTCTGAACCCAGCCAGGGGACTCCACTATGTTTTCAGCCTTTTGTTTGGTGGGATGCCCTGACTGAAGATGGACAGAGAGATATGGTCACATATCATTCCCAATACTTGATAGAACACTGACAGCCACATGCTCAAGGAACAGAGACACATAAATGCACATGCTGCATCACAGCCACAGCCTTTAGATACACACGTCAACATTCTAAGGGAGGGAACCAGAAAGCTGTATTATGCATTCAAAAAGTGAAAATCATCTTTTTATAAAGACATTTTCAATATTTCTCCATTAACTACTCATCAACAATGGCAATTTTATTGTTACAACTGACATCATCTGTTGAAGGGTGATGTGCAGGGACGTGCAGGTTGCTACACTGAGCATGAACATGCCTTACTTCAACAACATCATCTCTTTGTAATACCCTAAATGATCACACGATAATTACAAACACACAGGTCCTCAAGATCTTGAATTTAGTGGTCTCTTTCCTGCACGCTGTTGGAAGTATTGAAGAGATTCCAAACCCAAGATCTGAGAAGATTGTGTGAATGAAAGGACAGAGGTTAAATATGCCACCTTTAAAGAATAAAGTTCTAAGCAGTTGGTTTCCACAACTATAGAAATCAAAGCTAGTAACATCAAAACAGCCTAAACTTCCCTAGCAGGAGGAGTGATTTGGGCCTTCACTTGTGGTCTTTAAACAGTTTCAGTGATGTCTTTCAAGAGATTTTAGTCACATTACACATACCAAGGCAAAACTTCAACTGAAGTTAACAGGATTCCCATAAAACTAATAGAAAAAGGGACAGATTTTCAACTGCAGAATTTTCTTCGTAACTCTGGAGAGTAGAGAGAAGATGTTAGTGCTTGTAAGGGGTACTGCTCTTTGGGACAAAGTGGCAGAGGTAAGGCTGCAGAAACAGCTGGAGCACTGCTACAAAATGAATGGGATCTTTCTCCTAAGCTAGAAAAGGATTGGAAAAATAAATGCCAAAGCAAGTAAGATTTAAAACACCCCTATGATGTGACTTCTGCTTTCTAAGACAATTGTGTCAGAATAATTATCAATGTAAATTGGCTAGAGTTTGTCACACCAAAGGAGTTCCAGCATTTGCATGACATCACACCCATACCTCACTAAAATCAACTGAGAATGCCAGATCAGTGTAAGTTATGTGCATTAAATATTATCTCAACTTTTATGCATTCTACTGCTTCTAACCTTGTATTGTCAGTTTAAATTTCACATTTAACTATTAGAATTATTTATTTTATGGTGAATTTAACCCAGTCACTAGAAATTTCTGGATAACATTCATTTCAAGGAGAGAAAGTGAGAGTTCAGAGATAATCCTCTGCCCTTAGAAAACTAAAGATCAAAACTGAGGACTCTGTGAACTGTCTTAAATAAAGCAGACTGATCAAATTTTCAAATCAATAATTATTTCTTGTTTCGGCAATACATTTACTAAGGTAAATGACTTTGTGGATTTTGTTCCATATCAGTATCTCATACCAACCTGAATTTGAATTTTAGCGGGGTGGGGCTTTGGAAATTAATTCAATATTAAAGCTCAAAGCACAGAGCTAATAATCCACCAAAAAAGGCTCAGATAATGCTCAGCAAACTCTGAAGGCATGAAGGCTACTTAAAGATTTAAGAGGACTTAAACCTGGACTGCAGAAACAAACACTTCTGAAAGCCTTTACAAGAACTGAGCAGGCTCAGATACCAACTCCACTCACAGCATTAGAGCATCACCAAGAAATGCCAAGTGCACGGTGTGCTCAGAAGGGAGCACTGCTGGACACCGGAGGCAGCACATGATGCTGGCCACACCAAGCAGATTTTTAGAAAAACGCTTCCACTTGCAAGCAGACACAGCAGGAGCACAGGGGATCATGCTACCCCAGAAAACACATCTTCACATACACAGCATAACACAAACATTTGGCACTATATAGAAGTGATACTAACTTGGCAGCGGTGTTGGTTATGACCTAAAAGAAGAGAAAGAGAACAAACAACATCAAAACCAACCACACAGAAAAAGTCAATAGTTTGCAGAGTGCAAAGGGCAAAAGGTATTTATGAAAGCTTGCTACAGACCATCTACAAATGAGAACAAAAAGTAAATGTACACCTAAAAACCCCAACATGATTAAGAAAGGAAAAAATGTAGGGATTATACTTGATCCACTAGGACTTAGTAGGGTACCATGGCATTTTGGCTGACCCTTGAACATGATTTTATTGCTGTACATCCCTAAAAGTACTACTACCTAAGTGTATGGGGGGAGGGAGCAGAGGGAATAAAAAAGGATTTGCAGAGCATATTCTCATCTGAAAATAGCATATGAGTGGTAGAAATTATATTTTTCCCCTCAGATACTAAATATTCAGGGATGAAGTCTGTTCTCCTCAGGCCACCCTCAGAGTTGGTTTTGCAAGACTGATTTTTTTGTCTGGAGAATATCCAAAAAATATACTGGTAGATGTTTTAAACCTTAAACTAAGGAAAATGCCTTTGTATTTAACAAAGTATTGGCCTAAATCTGACTGTACTTACATTATGCCAACAGTGGTGTAAGCTTCAGAATAGTCATTCCTAATTTTATTCCACGTGAAATGAAGCAAGCTGTGCATTACGTGTTTTTTGGGATATGGATACCAGGGTATTTTATTGATCTGGTGTGTATACAGTATGAAAAACCCACACGTTCATGCTCCATTTCTGCTTTGCTGCATAAACAAGTGGCCTGTACAGTAATTCCAAAGCAGCATAAACCAGTTAAAGCTGGGAGTGATGAACAATGTGCTCACACTGGACTGTGGTGCATTTGCTAATATCAAATAGCAGTAATGGGCTATGATGTTTATTTTAACTTATTTTTTTCAAAGCTTAAAATACCCATATTTTGGTCTTTTCTTGGTTGAAGACTAATCTATCTCGTTTTGTGCAAAATAAAGAGGAGGAGATCCAGGATCAGTTAATAAACTTTTCTTCTTACTTAGCTGCACAGAATGCTGTTAATACAACTGGGCACTGAACCTTCCAACTTGCTGCTCTGACATTTCTGTATCTGGGACTGATAGAAAATACTGGACAGCAAAGTTATGCTGTTAGAGTGACATTCCAAGTGGATTTGTCTCCTTCTGCTTTTGCCTGGCAGAACCTTTGATATCACTGCTTCTTTCTACATACAGTCCTGTTGCCTTGGCTCATCCAAGAGCCTTTTTCACAATCAAAACCACTCTAATGAGCCAAATTGTAGTAAAGGCTTTGCATTTCTGCATTTCCATGGTAAAACAATCACAGATCACCTTCTGCAGCTACTGGTCAGACTCTCAGATAAAAACCCTACATTAAGTCAAATGTATTTGTTACAGGAACTGGTAGAGATATATTAGGAACCAGCTGCAGTCTGTAAGCACATTAGTGGTCCTATATCCATTTTAGGTTTATGCAGGACAGCTGGACACTCATTTACAAGCAAACAGTATAACTATCATTTTCTGACTAATCCAGGCCTTTATCCTACTCATAAAATAATATAGTAAAGGCAGAACAACCATCCCTAAAATACACCTTAGTTAGAGGAATATCTTTGCATATTGGTAAAATTTGTTAAAAGATAAAAATCATCATGTGTACATAGTGAGAAAAGTTCAACAGACATGTCTCAGTCAAGATTTCGAGATGTGAAGAGGCTACTACAGCTTCCTTCAAAAAAGAGCAAAGCTTTGCTTCTCCTTATGTTTAACATGTGATGAGAAAATTCCCCCCAGTTCAGAGCCACACATTACTTTAGTTTGATTCTAAATATGGACATGTATGAAACACCCAAGATGCTGCTCACAGAGGTCACAGGGTAAGAAGCCAGTAACCCAAACCACCTGGCACATATTTGTGGGACAGGTATTTACTGCCCTCGACCTACAATGTGAAAAGTAACTCACATTGGAATGAGAAAGATCCACATGTTACAAACTATGACTCACTCTTCATATTTATTAATACTCTCCAGAGCTTCCAGCACATCACATTCCACACTCTTAACAGGCCACCCCTTTTTTACCCTGGGTCAAGGTAATAAAGCTTTAATGTAAAGTGTATCACACAGACAGATGCTTTGTTATTCTTCACAGATCAAAGAAATAATCTCAAAATTAATTTTAGTTCCTTGATAGAATTTTCCAAAGGGTTTAGCTAAACCTCTAGTAGCAATTCACACAAGTTTAAATCATTTGGTGAAAAGGACATGGTATTGAAATACGAAATATACCTTAAGATCAGCCCCCACACCTGAATTTTTCTAACAGCTCTTACCATACTAAGCACAAGTTCATGAATTTGCAATGAATTCACAGTTTTGGAGCACCATAATAACACAATCTTTACACAGCATGTCATGTTGCACTATATGGTAACAATGTCCCCAACAAAGTCCAGAGCTGATCTTGCAGAGCTCACAGTGCTTCCCCTGTGCATTCTTCCCCAAATATCCACTATGAGATTGAGATTATCATGGATGATACCAAGTCCCAAGATAGTTACAGGTTCTGTGTGTTATTCTGCAGAGAGCAGAAGGAGAGATGCCTCTCAGTTCATGGGTAACAGTCAAGTGGGAGTGGGAATGACAGCATTCTTGAGCTCTGAATTTTCTCTGCATGTAAACAGATCTCAGAAGAGTTACCTGAGAAGACATATTTATTTAGTGCCTCTGGGCTCTTTCATCTTTTCAGAATGTTCCTGGGTTGCAGAATAAAGGCTGACTTTTAAAATTTTCTTATTTGTTCACCAGATATGTGCTACAGATATTACAGGCAGATGGACAGAAACTCCCTAAAATTTTGTTAAAACTAAAAAAAAAAAAAACAAACAAACAAACAAAAAAAAAAAACCACCAAACCAAAACACCCCAGATGGTCGTTCCAAGGCAGAACTTTGCTTAGTTGCACTGCCACAGGCATGCACTAAAATGTTCACATATAAAGGGGACATTAAACTGGAAAAGCAGCAGAGTGAAGACGGGGAAGTGTCTTCTGCAGGTACACCTTTTTTGCACCCCACTAATCACTGTGATATCATGTAGTCCTATTGCAAAGCCCTCTGGCATGAAAAGAAAGGCTCACATAGACTTTGATGAGTGACGGATGCAGCTGTGTTGTAATTCTGATAACAGTCACAATGCTGAGCTATCCAAACACAGCAACTTCACCCTCACCCTTGCAGACGTTAAGGAGGGTTGTGAAGACAGTGAGAAAAAGATGGTGAGATACACTCTCAGGAAACTCTGCGTATTGAAAAAATACAAGAATTGGTGTTCTTCAAAAAACTCTAAATTAAGAGAGAAGCATTCTGAGGTTTATTTTGCTAATTTTGCTAACTGAAATAATTTTCTTCTAAACAGTAATTGCTTTTCTTAATTATCCAGTATGAGAAGGGAGGATAGGATTTTTGCAGTTAACTTAATTAGGATTGTTAATGCCGAGTCCTCAAGAGAGTTGCAATGAATCATATAAACTGCCTGAATCATCTAGAACATGTATTTATGCTCTTTTATAAGGATAAAATATCCTTACTTTGCTACAACTTAAAACCCCTTGGTTTTGCTCTTGCAAAGAGCTCTTGCAGAGAGAGATAAAGTACTTGAAGATATGCATTTGCTATCAGACCTCAGTGGATTGTCTGAATTTTCTGTTTTTCCTTATATAGCCAAGTGCCTAATGTCAAATGTACACTTTTCCCCATATTCATAGTAAGAAATTCATCTTCATTAAAAAAACCCCACAAAACACAAATAAACAAACTAAAAAGTTACATTTGTTTGCCGATTAACACATGAAGGCAGGAAATTTAGGAAAACCTGTTTCTCATTGCTCCTTCTCATGTACTGTAAAGTCCAAGGTCCTCACTTAACAAACCTCCTAACAAACCAGTTGATCTACAACAGAGTAATATGTAAAAACTTGGACAGCTTGGGATCAAACTATCTGGGCAGTACCTAGAGATTGTTCATTGTTACATACAAGTTAACAGCAAAGCTAATGGATGCAAGACAGACAACGTCCAAAATACTGCAGTTTTGACTCATTTTGCGTAGAAAAGCCAATTAACATTAAGGCAGGATTACAGTGGGACATTCCAGTAGCCGAGCATATCAGATTTGCTGGCCCAAGCCATTTCTCTTTAGCAAAGTACCAAAGACCAGAACTGGTTGACAGCAGTTGCTCTAGTGGCCAACAGCAATACTTGGTTCTATGAGACTACAGGCATCAGTTAGAACTGCTGAGTGCCAGAACCCCGAGGTGATCACAGTCATTTCAGTCCTAGAGTTTCTCCTCCTGCTCTGGGGACTATTTGCCAATCCATGTTGAACTTCAGACACCAAAGACCAAGAGTTATTCTGTGATGATAATGTGGGTATGTCTTAGGGGCTACTGGAAAATTTAATGATTGTTCCACACCTTAATCATGGTTACCAGACAAATGCACAATAGGGTAGGTACTATTACATTCAATTTTTCAGCAAATTCATTACTTATTGAAATACCAAATATGTTACCTACCCTCTAGGAAGTCCACCTTCTGAAGCCCTTCGGTTGAGACTTAATTTATGCATCTCAGCCATTTCCCTGAGAGTCTCTGCAGAGTAAAGGCCAATGGGGTTGTTATACTGCCTTGCAGGGCTCAGCTGGTGGGCAGGGCTATTGCCACCAGCCAGCACAGGGCTCGGTTTGGAACCTAGAGCACTCTTTGGAGGTGAAATGTCAGGAGTCACAGACTGAGAGGACACGGAAGATCTAACTGTGGTAGTCTTTAAGTAGGAAGAACTATTGGAAAAGCTGATCTCTTGCTGGTTGAGGTAGCCTGAAAACGTTCCATTGGTTGCTAAACCACTACCCACAGGCCCAGTCGCCGTGTTAGTTAGAGGGCTGAAGGTTGTTCTGCTGCCATTGATTTCCCAAGCAGGTTCCTGTAGTAGCAAACATGCAGGCCAAGAAAAGAAAAAAAAAGAAAAGAGCAATCATAGAACACATGCAAAAATAACATCTGCAATTACTGCTTTAAACATATCAATAAACTTGCAATAAATAGATTGGGACCAAAGCGTTCAAACTTTCAGGGGAGACTTACAACAAATAAATGCACTGTTTCCAAATAAGGGAAGCAAAACATACTCAGGCATTTTTTACTGGGTTTTAGTTAAAATCAACAAATAAAGCTTAACATTAAAAGAGCATTTGCTACTAGTCAACCTCACAGCAATAATTTTATATAAACACAACACTGTCCATTAATTCCTAGTATAATTAAAAATCTTAAAAAATGAGTTGAGGTCAGAATCATTTTAGATAATACACAAACATAAAAGTCAATGACATTATTATAAATACATAATGATTCTAAACCACCCCATTTTCCATCTTCTATTTTCCATGAGTGCACCATAAGTTATGGAAGCTCACACATGGCACTGCTGTCCTGGGCTCTGGTTCATGCTAATTAGGCCATGCAGCAGGGTTAGCAGATAGACCAACAGGATCTGAGGACAGGCACTGCTCTACAGAGAAGATGCTTCTATGAGGATCATTCCCACATAATTTACACTTGAAGGAATCGGTGCATGACTACGTTGAGGATGTGTGTATGATCTCACTGTCATGTCCCAGATAATATTCCCAACTAGGACAGCAGGGTGCAAGTCACGGGAATCTCTGCTGCAATAGCTGTACCCATAGAAGTCTGTGCTGGTGCTCAAATTAGAAATAATCTAGAAAAGAATTGTCCTGGAAAAACACAGTTCTACACTTCAGTTTCATAAACGATTCACTGTTAATGCAACTTAGTTAAAGCAAAATAAAGGCGATATTAAAAAAAAGAAAAATAGTGCTTTATCAGCAACACAATGCAGGTGGTAAGTTGTCATGTGAGTTCTGAGGCACATTCATGTAAAACTTCTGTGCTCTTGTTGCCTAAAAACACCTTAGCACTGCTTCAAGCTCTTTCTGGTGCAACACCTGGGCCCGAAGGGTACCCAGCACCTTGTGGGAAGCACAAAGCACCATTAGGTTTAAATGGCCTCATTTCCTTCCAGCTGCTGGCAGCGTGCAGTGACCACAGCTCTACACTTTCTGGAAGTCTGCTTACCTGAAATATGGACCACTTTATTACAGAGAAGTACAAAATTCACTTTCAGGTGGGCATTTTATACCTTTACTCTTAGTTTTGTTATTCTTTCACTTCTAAAGGCTTGGTGACTGGAACAGGAATAACTAAATGCTGATGTTGATTATCTGTAACATCTCTTTAATGTTTGCTTTTTTAGGACCCAGATTGCCAGAACTCGTTAGCACCTTTTAAAAGAATGAATTATATAGTTTCAAAAGCTGTTTTAGTCCTTACTTCTGTTTGTCAGTAATTATGTGCTTCGCATTAAAAAAAAAAAACAAACCAAAAACAAACCAACTCTGTAGCTGAGGTATCCAACAAACTATTTGAATGCTTTGCAATTTACAGATTTTTCTAGAGTTGGGCTGTTCTAGTTTATTGCAGAAGCTCCTGGCTCCAGCCTGACTTGGGCTACATTGCTTTTATTATAGGAAAAGGAGCACTCAACCTCTCTCTCTCTGGACCTGGACATGCTGCAGCCACAAGCTGCTCACAATTAAGAGGCCCACCAGGAATGCTGCCCGCTGCAGTCCAGCTCAGGGGATGGGGACAGGCAGGGGACATTTTCCTGCAGAGGGAATGGAGCCCACAATCTGGCCTCCATGAAAGCCAGTTCAAGAGCAGGTGGTGGCCTGCAGTGCCATTTTGCCTCATTTGGGCTGGCACTTCAATCACCATCTTGAACATCTTACACTCCTCTTCCCCACAGCCTTGTATGAAACACAGGCCTGAGAACAATCTAGCCTCTGATCTTATACTTTTGCTACTATTGGTGATCATTAATGTAATTTTTTAATTTTCATACTAAAGTTCACTAGAAAAATAAATATTTATGTTGCCCTCTTGGATTTTTCTATATTGCATATTTAAGTTCAGGGAGCACACATTTAGAAAAAAAAAAATCAAGATAACACAGCCTGATTAATTAAAATTTATTGAAAAAAAAACCCTAAAGGTCTAAGGATATAATTAATCATAACATTAAACACATTTAAGACATTTTGATTCAAAAAAGTAAGGCAGATAAAATGAACTGAGACAATTTTTCTCAGTAATAAACAGGAAGAGATTTTAGCTGGCATTAATAGCTGCCTGGGGCTGTAGGAACAGATAATCCTAAAAGCATTTTTCAGACTATGCCTTTTTAAATGACTACATTTGAAATACATCCTTTGGTCACTATACACTGAAAAACAGCGAACAGCCACCCCCTCAGTGGCATATTGCAAGCTTTGAGATATCATTAAATAAAAAGAAAACAGAGGTTGTCTATAAAAATGTGTTGAAAAAGAGGCACAAATGCACAAGGCCTTGCTCAAAAATTAAGTCATCACTTGTGCAAATGAGTTTTACATGCCAGAAGAAAGGGACAAAACAATTATTAAACAGAAAATAAAGAGAGAAGAAAAAGGATATGCCAGAGTTATATTTGCTACCCTGAAAACTCTATGGCTCTCAGTTAACTGTGGGTTTCCTTTCCAAACCTCGAAATAAAAAGGACATGCAAGGAGAGCTGATCAAAAAGTATCAGTTTCAACTGCTAATGAGAGAAATGCCAGATTTTTTTTTTAATCCCAATACATTTTCATAAGTTCTTGTGTCCTCCATTTTGAGGAAATGTATTGGAGAGCAGATGTATAACTTCTTCTGAGGAATTACTGCCCAGTCATCAGCACATTTCGCTCTTTCCTTTTGTGTCTGACAAAGAATCCCTCATTCAGTTTATTCCTGGTATTTTTGAATTTTTTTTTTCTCCTGTCCAATGGCAAAGCCAGATCAATGCAGCATTTCTGAAACCATTTCTGTCTGTGAGGGGCAAATTTCTAATACTGAGCAGCAGCACAGCTTTGGGCATTGCATCACATGGAATGCAGCCAACAGTAACAAACGTTCCCCTGTTTCCCATCTCTCATCCCGTTCTATTTCAGCCTCTGTGGCTGGAAAAGCAAGCTGATATTTCCAACTGCGGGAGCCTGATGCTACCCCTGCAGCCGACCAGAAGAGGAGGCTCTGACACTGAGCAATGGGCTTCCCTCGAGAAAGATGCTGGGATCGGGCAGCGACCCCGTAATTCAAGGGAAAAATTGTGTTTTTATTTCCCAGTGCAATGTCAGTGAATGAGCTTAAACCTGAAAAATGTAGAGGAGTTTCATTCTTAAGTGTTATTATTATACTTCTCTTTATAAGCACCCAGTTTCTGTGAAAGGCAAAGCTCCTTCTTAGGAATTGGAGAAGTAAGAAACAAATTTATATTGCAAGACACAATATCAAGTTTTGCAGGTTCTCTTCCTGCTCATTTTCTATTTATCTATTGCTATGACCCCACAGTTCTTACTCACCTTTTGCACTTCTGGAAGAATGATTTTAATAGTATACTAATGAATTTGACCACCCAACATGTCCAAGAAGCAGTTGTTGGTCTTAAACTTTTTATAGAAAGAAGATAATGGAGGCACCACGGCACCAAATGACTCTGCTCACAGACATCTAACAAACTGCTTTTGGCTGAGCCAGCTCTTCCATCCTGTGCTTTACTTAAAAAGTCAATCATCTCTTGTATTTTCTCTTAGCCACATAGGTTCCCAAATTTGGCAGAAACAAATTACGAGTATTACAAGATCCTCACTGGGACTCCAAAATAAGTGTGTTCAGCACTATTTCATAAACATCACAGCACACACTCATACTATTAAAATCAAAGAGGCTGTCAATCCCTTCATGCAAAGGGACAAATGTTAAAGCTGTGCTTAGGCTTAAAGCTTCAGCGTGAATGTTTTGAACTGTACTGAGCTGAATCTTCACCTATGTTGTGTCACTCCTGAAGAGCTGCAGGAACTCACTGACTGATGACGGTTTACTTTCAGTCCTTGGACTCACTATTACTCTTCTTTGAATGCTTTCAGTGTCAGCTATGTCCTTCTAACTATGCCACACCCGTGCAAAAGACTTTACTAAATCTTTTGACTATATCAGAAAGATTGACTCAACTAAATGAGCACTGTTTCCAGTTTGAGATTAATGTCAGATAAGGATATAGTGAAACTGCAAATAAATCAAATGCGTATTTCCAATAATAGTCCTACAGCTCAGTTGATGCCTTTATGTTTGCAGAACCTGCATCATCCATAACATTGATCAGCTATGTAAAAGAATGACTGACCTTTGAGACAGAATGTATGCTTATTTCCCTAAAACACAGAAATCCCAAGACCACAGTATTCAAAGAAGAAACGCATGCTTGAAAATTAGTGGAAGCTGCAATCAGATCAGCATTATGTACAAGAGAACTTCAGGTTTAAACTAGACACTGAACTTGCACATGCAGATTGTTTAGCTCACACTGACATGCCTTAACCTTAACCAGAGAAGGGTGAGAAAAACTTCTCTTGATGTTTGAGGACGACACTGTCATGACTGTCTTGTAATGCAGTTTTTTGCTGGTTTTTTAAAATACAATAAAATTCACTTCATGTGAGCCATCAGTCTAAACACTGTCAAGCAGTGATGTGGAGGTGACAGCTTCTGCCTATGTGTCACAGAATTCCTCATTTCTACAGTGATACTGTTACTAGAAATAATAAAGGGACAAGCAAAGAAAACTTGATTTCTAAAGTATATTTAGTGTACCACATCTTACTGCAACATCACCATAATGTTGTTTACCAGTAAAGAATTTTTATTCTGGATTTTGAGGCTTCTCTGATGGTTTGATGCCTTCATTCCCTTCCAAACTACCTACAGAGAAGAATTCTTCTTCACTTAAAAATTACTGCTGTCTACTAGGGTAGACCAGTGACATACATGTCCCTCCTCTTGATCTGCAAAGGGTCCCCCACTCCAGCACTCTGGTACCTCTTCCCTCTGGGCCAAAGACCCTACACCTAAGATACTTCTGAATAGACTGTTTCCCACCATACCTTCTCCTGGATGCCACCCTTTTCCTCCAGAAAGATTCCAGTAATTCTCTTTTCCAGCTGCCAGAAGTACTTGTAGCCCATTCAGAACAGCTCCTATAAACCTTTCCTAAGCACCAATGCACAGAATTCTCAAAATCTGAGACAGCAAGCTCCTGAAAATGGGTTGAGTCCTGTGATCCTCTCCTCTCTCTGAAGGGTTAGGACAGAAGATATAAAATATCTTTATGACTTTCATGTCAAAGGCTCTTTTAGGACCTTTAAGAAAACCCTACAGTGCAAAGAGTTAACTTTTTTATATAGTAGATAGTTAAGTGAGGAAAATGTTTTGTGTGATAAACAGGTTTGAATATCTATGGTAGTAATTTTAAAATGGACACTTGACAAGGAAGAAATGCACCTAACACAGAGTCATGAAAATCCAATATAAAACAGCTCTGTGTGACTGAGGTGAAGTAGAAAAATGTTTTCCACCTGTGCAGGTGCCACAGAGAGTCCCAAAAGGTAGCTGTCAGTCTTGTGTTCATGAATAACTCTGAAGAGACATCTACCCTCTGCCTTGAAAACTAACAGTATTCTGTGTAATTCTTTAGGGGAAATAAGAAATCTCTCCCCTTCCTGCCCCTATTACTTTGCTGGTGCAGTTAAACGCCAATCTAACTAAAAAAAAAAAAAAATCATCCATCGCTTTTGTTATAGCAATTTCACAATTCTGTTTGGTGACTCTTCCAGTAACTTTCTCCAAGATAACTTTTTATAAAATCATGATATAAGCAGAAACAACACTGAGCAAGATAAATCCTTAATTTTATCTTCCCTTGCCAAAAAGTTTACAAGATCCAGTCTGAAATAAGATTATTTTGGTCACAACTAATAAATGGCCAGTCAGGTTCATTTAAAATTTCACAAAATAAAATTGAATCAAATGCAATCCCCAAGTGCATTCTCTGTTAGTTTGAACCTATTTGAAGCAGTTTCAGGCATGATGTTACCTTCTGCTCTGAATTTGGAAGGCACAGTGTTTATAAAAATTGCTTAAAATTGATCTGTGGATGTCAGAACTGCCAAAACCAGCAGAACATCATCTAATTCCCCATGTATTTTGATCTTCAGTGCTTCTTATTTTTTAATGCATGCTAGGGATGAAACTGGCACTGACAGAAGGGATAAGTTGCAGCAATGGAGACTTTACCTCCTCTGCATTTATCTAATGAAACGTGTCAGCAATCCTAACATCCTACCCAGTGCTTGAGCCTAAGGATATATACCATCTTTCAGCTATCCTTGCTCCTCAGTGCCTCCAAAGAGACAGAAGATGAGTTGCCAGGTACAGTCAATGAATGCTGTTTGTTCCAAAATGAATGTTTTTTTTATGAATGCTGAAGAGCTTTGACAACAGAAACCAAGCCATCCGTTTCCTCTGCCACTTGCTGTTATTCATTAAATTGACTTGTCCTCTTCATTTTTTTATTCTCATGTCTTTTGAATACTGTGACAAGAGTGCAATATGATGCAAGCTTTCAAAAGGCCTCATGCCCTCTTTCCAAGTCAGTGTCTTTTCAGTTGTAGTCAGGATTTGGACAGACTGAGGTACAGTCTGATGGTTTTCCCCCAACAATCTACAAAAGCTAATGTGTATTTTGAGAAGCTTTAGTAGCCTCTTGCGGGCTAGATGAAAACAAGATGCTCAGAATGGGTTAGACAAAATCATATCAGCAGCTGGCTGGATGCTTTGGTCCTGCTAATCAAAAATTAGGAAAATACAGATCACTAATTGCATTGCAGCAGTTTGCTGCCTATGCATTCATTCAACATTTACCTATCTGGGGCAGGCAAAAGCTATTTCCTGTAGTAGGTATTTACCTCCACTGCAGTAGATAAAAATGGTGTTCATTTTGGCTAAGAATGTGTCACTTACCTTCTGGTGGGGGATTACAGCCCTGGGAGAGTCAATTCTGGGAGCTGAGGTTGAAACTGGCACTGGACGTTTAGATCTGGGGGTCAAAAAAAAAAAAAGAATAAAAGATGAACTCGACTTCTATTTTTCAGTTCTAATTTCTCCCCAAAAGGCTGCTTCATCAGGAGCCAAAGTTCAGCATAGCCTAGACTTTTTCTAGCAATCATTATGCGTTCTCTATATCCTCATTTACAAAGGTCTTATATGTGAGAAAGGGTTTGAGAAAGTTTCTCTGAATGATGAAAACCCACCAGTTATGGAAGCAGCCTCTGACTTGGCAGATCATCTGTTTCCCAATGCCTTGTGACAAACTGCATTTTCATAGATGAGAATCAGCCACAACTGGATAAATTCAGGTTTGGGCAGCAGTCTGGGCTAAGGGACTTAGTGGTGTTTTAAAATGCAGAGGCTAAACTTCAGTGCTGAAGCATCTCAAGATCAACCCCTCAAAAGATTATTATTTAATATTTTCAACTGTAGAGCAACTACAATTATTTAAACCTCCCTGCAGGAAGAAACACGGGCTTCATTTCTGACAATTTAGTTTCACAAGGAGCAGAACACTACTGAATTATCTACTCCAAGTGCCTGACTTTCCCCTGTAGTTGATGCATACTTGATCATTTAAAAAACCAAAAATAAGCCACCCTAAAATGTAAAAACACACAGTTTGCCCTTTCATTGGTAAACAACCAAGAAGGCACAGTGACAAATGCTAACTGAAGCACTTGTAGGATGCACAGGTAAGTGAAGATGTATTTGTGGGAGGTGTTGTACAAATCTGCATAGTGCTGAACATTCCGCTGAAATCTTTCCAGTACACGTGGGATCATCAGAGAAAATGAAAAATGCAAAAATAGTCAAAAGAATCAGAATTTTACAAGTAGTATTCCATTGCCAACCTACAGATCAGGGTCATGCCTCGAATTCCAATCTTTAAAAATTACACTGCAAAATTAGGACGGGGACAAAAATGAAATAAAAATACTTAAAAGTTTACAATCAAGTAGAGATGACTGAGACATTTGGAACTGTTTGCTTTAGACAGGAGATGAATAATGGAAGATGAAGACTTGGAAAATAATGAAAGCTAGAAAAAGGGAAATAAAACTACACTTGTGGACATTAAGTGAAATTGAAGACAACACATATAAAATTGATAAAGGCAAACATCTTTTCCTAGAGTACTTGATTAACCCGAGGTGAAACTCATTGTTACAAAACATCATTGAGACTATGGGAATAACAGGATGAGATAGTTACGGTTACAACAAAAACCCCAAGAGCAGCTTTAGACTGCGTATAATAAATAAACATACAAATTCTCATTTTTCAAGGCACCACTTAAAAGACTGATAGGGAGAGACCTTCTGTGTTAGGTTCATTATTTCCTTCCTGAGGGCTGTGTTGCACTTTCCTCTGAAACACTTAGCAATGGCATCTATCAGAGAGGGAAAGCTGAGCTAGACAAAAACTGGGCTCACCCACAGTGGCAATCCCTGCATTAGCACCGAGCTTCACACTGAGCTCCGTGTTCACCTTTTGCTGCCACACATAAAATTTTTCCATAAACAGGAGGAAACAAACAAAAAAAGACCACCTAGGAGAAAGGAGCAATCCTTACAGGAACTAGAAGATTTCCACATATGGAAATCTTGCTACTCTGAGAGCTGAAAACAAAGCCAATGTAATAGATGCTTATCTCACAACCAGACACTGTGAAAGTGAACAGTCTGAGGAGACAGTGAAAACTGGCATCTTGTTAAACAATGTGTAATTAACCTGTGAAATTCACTGACAAAGTATTCCAGAAACAACAGGCTAGAAAATTGTTAAAGGCATTAGTATTCATACTCATAGTTGAAATATATCACAATATACTCCCTAAGACGTAATTATCTGAGAAAGATATACTTTCAAGTTCTAGGAGCAAGAGCTAATCACTAACTGCCTAGAACAAACTTTCCTCAGGCAAGGTACTAACTCATCTTCCCTCAGAAATAAATGCTATACCTTTCCTCCAGACATTTTAGCTTACAAAGAGAAACAATAAATCATATTCATGAGACATGCACATATATCATTAAAGACAGCAAAAGAGAGAAAAAACCCCCAACTGCAGCTCATAACAGAACTGCTGAAAGCTGACAGTGACAATTTACAAACAGACAAAGATTTAGGGGAAGATTCTGATCTTCTTTCCAATGGTGTCATTTGCAAATGCACCCAGTTATTTCTGTGGAGTGACACGGGTGGGCCTGGGCACACCACATTAAGTGTCCCCCTGCTCTGCTCCCCGGTCATGAACTTTAGTGCCAGAGTTGCACAGCACTGGAAACGTGGTTTGCCATGTACAGAGGTGTTAGCAAACAACGGCACACTGCACGTTTGATGTGTAACTGGAAAACAGTTGTATTGCAGCAAAGGAATTTATTTACCAGACTGTTCCAGAACTTCTGAAGTTTACCGTACATCTTTTTTTCTCACACATTACCTGACCACAGAAGATGATGTTAAAAGGCTGCATTCCTTCCATATTTCTGATAAACTACATCTGCCATTCAGAGTGCTATCCAACCAAGATTTTTATTTGATACCAACTTGGAGGTTTCAGGATGTTACATGAAAACAATGAGGTTCCTACATAACTCTACCCTGGATGTTTATATCTTTGATATTTAAAAACAGGATGAGACCTGCTAGATTTAGCAAAAGCTTGCACCAGAGAAAAGGGCAGGAGAGGTGAAATCAATTTGTGGAATGAAAGTCTGTGCACTTGCAAAATAAAGTGATTATTTACATAAGAGTCATTACTCCTCCGGGAAAAACATCTGCAAGTTCAGAATATTTTTTTTCCTCCCTCTTTTGCTAGATACATCCAATCCTGCAGCAACACAAGTTTGCTTTTCAAGTGATGACAGTCCTGTGGTAAACATAGATGTCCAAGTTTACATTTTAATCCATTGATTGCAAAATTATTTTATTCCAAACACTTGAGGAGTGTACCTGTTCAGTAGGACCATGAGAGGGATGAAAGCCCAATTTCACAAATGACTGTGATTTCAGATTTGATGCTGAAATTTTCCATCAAGATTCTTTTTCTTAAGAAATTAATTAGATTTCAACTCTGACATTTTCTTCTATAGTTTTCAAGTTAAAAATGGAAACAAAGACCTCATTTAAAAATGAAAACTCAGAACAGTTCTAATGATGACCAAATACATCATTCTGGCATTTTTTTAAACTTTTCTCCTGTCCTCAGATATTCCTGCCCTCTCCCTGGTTCTCTTTTTTAATGAAGTTCAAAACCAAGATGGATGGAGTTTTGCAAAGCAGTTCAATTTTGATAGCACTGCTGAAATGGCTGTCAAAATTTCTACTTGTTCCCACCTACCTAAATATATCTTTAATTGAAGAGCACTTGACTTCAATCCTGGTATTTTTGCACTCACAACAAAGGTTCATTAGGAGCCAATGGCATTGAGGAGCTGCCTGCCTAAGGAAGGGCTGCAAAGGAGTTCTGAGATTCACTATCAGTTTAAATCTCATCCTCAGATGAGCACAATATTGTACTTGCAGAGAGGTGACAGAACATGAGATAAGAGCTCTTTTTCATTTTCATGGGGCTTTTTTTCTATTATATCTTCACCAGTCAGTGCCTACCTTTTCTAATTCTCAGGACAGCTAAAATGAACATTTCTTTCTTAAAGTAAGCTTTTGCTTTCATTCTATGACACAAGCACTTATTTATACCTTGTCGAGCATCTTAATAACTGTATCTTAATATTTCAGCCACTAGAAAATGAAAAGGGTCAAGTTCATGGAAAGGTAATAAACCAGATTAGATTAGGGTTAGAAATGCTCAGAACACTTTTTACGTACTTCACCTATCACCTAACTGAAATGGAGTCATTCTGGAGTGGAGCAGGAATTTGTAGAATGCAAAACAGAGCACGTAGAATTGGGTGTCTGATATATGTTTGTTTTAATGCATTAATATTCCTGACAATTTGGTGGGGATAATGGGAGGGTGGGGAAGAGAAATGAAAAGAACCAACTAAGTATTACTCGTGGTTATCAATTTGAGGTGTCCATCTAATAAGTGCTGAGATAGCAGTGTGCCAGTTAAATCTTCAGCTAACCAGTGAAATAAGTAGCCAAACAGAAGCTTCTTCTTGTTTTTAAGTCTTGCACAGAAAATCTTGAGTCTCATGATACCGTGGTTTAATTCTCCAAGCCCTGCCTGGGACATCAGCAACCAGCCTTAGTGACTCCAGTGAGAATCACTAAGACAAAGCCCTGAACATTTCACAGGACTTCAAATATAACTGCAATCGCTTTGGGACTGGGATGAGACCTACTTTCCCTCTCTCAGGATGTCATCTGTGCCTGCAATAAAATTGAAAAATATTTCTGTCAGCAGTTCTGCTCTCTCTATATCAATGGCAAATGCAAATATTAGCATTTGGTTGGATGACTGATTCGTTAATTATTTCCCTGCATTGTGCTGCACTTGGATTGCAAGGTGGGCAATTACACTTTCCAGGCATAATGCTCATATCCACTGCAACACACAGACAGGAACTTTTCACGCACAAATGGCATCAGCCTAAAAGGAAGCAGCTATCCAATCAAAAAGCTGTTTGTAAGTATGTAATACCCATTTTCCCTTACAAGGGATCTGAGTCAGAGGCAACCACAAACACTAAGGGACAGAGAGGCAAAGGAAGAGGGAAGAAGCCTTGGAGATTGTTGTGAAAGGAAAGAGAGGGAACTGGAGCCAGCGTGTGTAAAGCTGTGCAAAGGCTCTCCTTGTCTCTCTTTGACCCTTTCTACTTCTGTGGCATCTGCACAGTGCCAGTTGCATCTTCCTAACTCCTACCCTCTCCCCTGCTCTGCAAAATCCCTTCTTCCTTGAATTGCCCCACATTCTGCCCTCCAGGCTGTTGACACCTCTCTCCCCTCTTAGTTAACTTGGTAGCAACCCTAAAATTCCTCCATCCCAGCAGCAACGGTGGGCAAACTGGGAGGTTCTGGCAGTGTCCCTACAGCTCTGCCCTGTGTGTGGCAGTTATCCCCAGAGTAATAAGACACTGAACACATGCCTGGCACTCACCCAACATGCACAGCAAGCTCCACACTTAACCTCCATGAACACCTTTATTCAGGCAGGTTATTTCTCCTTTTGTCTCCTTCTTCATGTCTTTACGCTATTTCTAAATCATTTCCAAAAATGCCCTCTCTCTATCACTACTGAAAACCCAGATAGCCCATAAGGAAATGTGAGTTCATCCCAGGGAAATTTCATTCAGTTACAGAACTTGCGCTGTCATCGGCTGAATTTGTCTGTACTGCCATCAACATGGCTGAAGAAATACATTAATTTATACAAAAAACATAACTTTGTTTCTAAGTAATAATAAGCAGATCATAAGAATTTGAAGGTGAGCTTGCTTTAATGATGAGTTACCAAATAGATCACTCAGTTATACAGTGATTGCAACAACCTTGTTGACATCAGAATATTGTCATCCCAATCTCTCACACAGCTAAGGTGCTACATTTTAAATAAGGTATCTTACTAGTTTTGCTTAGACCATTCATAGATTACCATCACAATGCTACTTACCTGAATTTTTAATGTTAACCCAAAGCAAATTCATGTTTTATTTCAGATTGCATTACAGGACTTTTGCACAGCTTTTCTAGTTATCCATACTAACTCCATTTGAATAGCATGGGATTCACAAGTAAAATACATTTTAACTAGGCTGAAAACGATTCTATTGGAGGGAGAATATGAGTTCTTTTTACTTTCTACTTTTCACTTGCGTGTTTTCTACGGCTATTACAGATCAGGTAAAAGCATCAGGTGTTCCTCTCAAAGCTTGCTTTAAAATAATAGCAGAAACATTAGGGTGAATAGAAGGGGTACCTCCAGCCCAGAGCAGGAGAACCAACAGTACTTGAAATAATCAGAAATATATAAATATGTATTGATTATAAATAGGAAGCCACTACTCTCACCTCAATAATAAATTGGCTTACTGCAGAATTCGGATTGCCTAGCTAGAGAAATCAAAAAAGAGAGGCTGAAATGCAATCAGATTTATGAGAGAGGGATCAAAGCTTAATGGTATGTAACCTTCAGATATAGTGTCTTCCTTGAAATCTTACAGTTTGGCATAATTATTTATTATTAATGATTTAATTATTAGATGATTATTTATAACTACTGAGAGATGCTAAAAAAAAATCTATTGAAGGTAAACATACAAATTAGAAAAAGGTCAGAAGAAATGTTTGGGTTATGAAAAGATCTAGTAGGGTAAAGCAAAGAATTAGCTATTATTAATAAGGAGCAGAAGAAACACTGAATAAAGATTTAGTGCTTGGATGTAGCCTACCATACCCTGGTCTTGAGATGTGATGCAACTCTCTGTAATAAACATAATAAATGACAATTCTGAAGAATTGAATATCAAATATTTAGATACCTGAAGTGAACCATAGTGATTTACTCTGTTTATTTTTCACCTACCATACAAATAATGCACCTGAGACTTAGACTACCCCATTCCAGTATGATCAAGTTCCCCTGCAGTCCTGCAACTCTTGGCTTCTTAAAGGTGAAAGCCATTCAGGTACAGATTTCAGAGTAGCACTGGGGACTGCTGCAGAGCATTACCCTCAAGAGCCACCTCCAGAATCAGGAAGTTGCCGCTGAATTTCAAAGACATGATGATTCACAAAATAATAACACACGACTTTGTAACTGCCTTCTGTTCAATCAGAGGAGTTCAAGTGTTGTTCAAATCCTAACAAATTTCTAACACTACACAGAAAAACCGTTTTTCCCCTTACCACTCAACATTTTCTAAGAGCAAAAGCCCAGCTCTGGGTATTTTGGGCATCCTGACCATGAATTACTTTCGTTAGTTTCCTGAAGCTATTAATGAGGTGTATTTATGTAGCTGATTTTGCTGTAATTCCTCTTTGTTGGGATGTGGACCTTCCAGTGTGCCACATGGTTTTTAGAGCATTTCTAATTGGCATATATGTAAGAGAAAAATTAGTGAACATGGCAAATTAGATCTTAGCTACAGTCTGCCTCATTCAGGCCTTCACTTTCCCTGTTTCCACACTAAAACAAACAGTTGAGTGAGCTTTCTATTAAGGCCTATACCTGAGAGACTTTGACTGAAAACATGACTATGTCTTCAGACTGCTGAGTCGAAAAGGGTACCCAGGACTTGTCAAAAGAATTTGTTGCCTTTGGAGGTATTTGAGTGCTGTTGGGAGTTGCCATGACATTAATGCAGTGGCACCCCAGGGCCAGCCTCTGCCCAGTGCTCAGTACTGATGTGCTGCAGCAGCACCAGCCAGGGAGAACACAGACCCAAGGAGGTGGTCAAAAGCCAGGCAAAATGGACCTGGGTGCATCACTGCCCTCACTGTAAGAAACAACCAGTCACAATGATTAAGACTTCGTGAAAAGAGAATGAGGGCAGACAGCTTTTATATAGTGGCTGGTGGGCAAGAAACACTGCAGTAAAAAGGATCCAGAAGAAACCAACTGCCTCACATGGGCAAAGAACATATTCCAAGACTGATCAAGTAAAGCCTTAGTATTTTACCTAATTGAACGATTCCTCATTGCACTTCTAAAAAAAATACTTCATCATGCATTCCAATTAGCTTCAAGTGTGTAATTTACATCTTTCCGTGACTATGCTTAAGCTAATCAATGTTAATCAATAAGAAGAGGTCCCAGACTCAAAATACTGTGGCATTTTGGCTAACGTATCTGCTTCCTCATTGCAGAATGCAACCAGTAAATGTTTGTCTGAAAGAACACAACTGCCATGTGTATTTAGCTGTGTCAGCCCATTGACTAGAGTGAGATGTGCCCCCGGTACCCATCTTGACCTTTCCATGGTGAGTGCAATATAATATGTGAAAGAATTCCCATGGAGATTATCTTTAGGTCACCCAGAGAATATTTCTCAGGGAAATAAAATAATTTTAACCTCATTTCTAAATGGGTATTTGGGGGAAAAAAGTGATGTGCACACTGAGACCAGTTCTAATCCCTAAGTAGAATCCTGTTGCAAGGAAAACTTCACTGCCCTTTCAAGCCTTGGCATATATCCACAGTTTCCAGGCTCTTTTCTAAAACTAACAAGGACACTTTATGCAGTGAGTGTAAATAGCAGTCCACTCAATTAAACTGCTCATGTAAGGAATATATTTGTATTTATTGCAGTGACTGATATGTTATTTCATTTTCCATGGAAAAAGCTGCTCATTAATTTTAACAGCAGTAAATGTTGCTGCTCAAAGGCAGTAACTCACAGCTCCGACCAAATGTTAGCCTGACACTTGTAAACAAATCCTACTGTCCTCTCACACCTGCATACAGAGACAACTGGGCATGCAATGGGACTCACCTCTAATTCACCTGGAATGAGGGAGGACCACCTCTCTCAGCTCACAGTAATACAGTGTAGCCCTCTTAATTCACTAGGAGGATATGCCTTTTTTCGATGCTTTAAGCATGCAGTACCACCAGAAAGAAGGAGGAAGCCTTGGCTATGGGAGGCAGACGACTCTCGAAAGTTCTACAGTCACATGTCTAAGCAAACTAAGTGGTATCACATGTCACATCCACCATTAGTGTTCCTCTCCTTTTTTGTACTAATCTGCTTAAAATTTTGACTAGTCCAATTACGACTAGTTCAGACCATGCTTTCATCACTATTTTTTAAATAGTTCCAATTTACTCTCAGACTGCGAGAGATACCCTCTTCTAATTCTTCTGAGCATAAATGCAGCCTAAATCAGGTTCTGATTCAAACATGCCCATCAGCAGACCTAAAACATGCAGAGAATTGGTTACTATTCACAGCTTCAGACAAAAGAAAGCAGTTTACAATAACCACTGAATTCCCCCTGCTTGCAGTTTGCTGTAACCACATGTTTTATTTATAGTAGGCCTGAAATGAATACTGCAGGATCAGCCGTCTTTTGGTGCTGCACAAAAAAATGAAAGCTATTAAATATTTACTGTAGGTCTCTAATGGCTTTGCCTCTGACACTTTCCCTTTCAGTAGAGAAAAGAATTATTTAGCTCATGATTTTCCAGAAAAAGACGCTCAGTTGTGACTGTCTGGAAGCGAATGGCAGCATCACTGGCATGCCCTGGGAGGGGGAGGTTTTGTCAACGTGCGCCAGGCAGGGAAAGTCTCCACCTCCCCTGCTCCTCTCCAGCACAGAGTGACACCAAAGCAGAGTCTTAGAGTGACACAGGAATGTTTGTGCCAGCAGAATGAGGCACACTCATGTTACAGCACTTTCCAAAACCAAGCCAGTACATTTGGTGAATCCTTTCCAAGGAGGCTGATCAGATTACTTAAGATCAAATGAATGCTGTGGATGCTCCAGTGAAACGTGTTGACAAATAATACTGCTCTCTTGTGCATCGAATTTACTGTGCATTTAAAAAAGAAACCCATTTTTATGAAATAAAAATAAATTTGGCACGCGTTTTGCTTTTCACCTGTGAACTGAATACTGCAGGACAAAAAAGTTTGTGGCCTAATATCTGTGGGGCAGCCAGACAGTTAAAGATGAACTTTGACTGGCCCAGAATTAAAATGCCTGAGGGCAGCTGTGTAGCTCAAGTAACTGATTAGAAACTGATACTGAAAAATGACTGAGAACTAAACTCCAGGAGGTCACAAAACGACTAGAAGTAAGACAGTGTCTTTTTCCACCATGATCCAAGGCCATTCTAGAGTTATGATCATGGCCTTCCATAGCATGGTCTAGAAGAACCGGCACCAATACCCCGCTCAGTACACCTGGAGCAACGCACATTTCTAAGGAACAAGCTACACCTGCATATCTAATGTTTCAGAATATCGGTCTGGTTTGCCTGGATACTATTGTGCCTCTTGGAGTTCTACTGGGTGCACTGTGCCAAAGACATTTCTCTCCTTCTCCCCTCATTCCTACTCTCTTACCTTCAGCAAAAAAGAATTCACTCCCTAGATGTATTTCGTCCTCTACACCAAAGGAAGCAGAGCTCGTCTGGAGGGTGCCATACATTCCCACATCACTGGATCACAGGTCTCTTTCTTCAGGAATGGTCCAAATTCAGACACTTGCCTGTCTTCATCCTTTAACTTCCCCAAAGCAGCACAGGGAGGCACCAGACAATGCAGTGTTGCACTCAAGCCACTAACAAGTTCTGGCTGCCTGATCAAACCTCTGGCATAGCTGGTGAGACTTCCAGTCTAATTTTGTGGTTTCATGTGAAAACATTGCATGGGTGAGGTGGTAACAACAAATTTAACAGGGAGTTTAGGGAAGGAAGCTGTCAGAAAAAACTTAACATCCACAAATTCCTGAACCCATGGGATATCTACACGAGTGAAACATGGAGAACTCCATGCAGGCCAGCACTGAGCCCTTAGCACTCATTGAAGAGCTATGTTAGTGTACCTTGAACAGTGCAGACTGATGGTACTTGAAGAAAAACTAAGTTAGTACAGGCAGGGAAGCAGAGACTTGTTGTTTAGGCAGGCAAGTATCAACGGGCACTCTTTAACACTTGCCTTCTTCTACGTTTGATGTCTTGGAATTTGATGTCCTGCACAAGTGCTGGCACCATGTACAGATTTTCTTGACAGCCAAATAAAAAAATAAACAGTTCCCCACCCTGAAAAAAACCCACTAGGAACTGAATCGTGATAATAAAAGTGAGTAGCAGCAAACACTGTCTGAGCTGTCAGGTTACAAACAGTGCTCATGAAACCTTCATGGCCAGGATCAATAAAAGGAAAGGCCATTGCTCTTGAGAGCCAAGACCCATTAGAAAAATAAAAAGCTTTCTATCTCGGAGCATTTATGTCTAAATTTCATGTTCCACTCTTTCTTCCCTGGATTAAGCAAGCAAATTCACTTCCAACTTCCAGTGCTGCAACAGCAAAACCAAGGCACAGACTGCACGGGAAGGCCTTCCGTGACCTTGAAGCATATTCTGTAGAGACATGTGACCACTTCATGTAAATGTCCAACATCATCACAATTTAAGGCTTAAGTTTTCCTATCACAACAGTCAATTTCCTAATGCACATATATGCCTTTTCCATTTGAACGGATTTCCAACGTTTGCAAATTTTCATACAAATAAGAGAAGTGAGCATTTCCATCTCTGTGCTCTTTATGGCAACTCGTGTTGTTTTTCCACAGTAGTAGAACACTCCACTCCAGTTTCGTCCTGCAAGCCATGTCTAAAAATGTCAAAGTGATCTCTCAGCACAGTCATTTTCCTGGTAACCAAGTCCCAGGAGATTCTGCCTTTCTTCTGTTTTGTTCTTATTTGGTTGAAAGTTACTATCCCTTGTCACTGCTACCATATTTTTCACGTTAACTGTTATTCTTCTCACCAATACAATATCTGTAATTTTTTTTCGGTTGAAAAAAGTATGTTCCAATGTGAATTTTGGGAAGGCGACTAAACTGACGTAACCTTTTTATCTCCAAGTAAATTAACCCATTAGTGTCCAGGAAAAAAATTATTTTTCAAGATTATTATAAGTTCCTGAATATTGTAGAGGTGCCTTTTGTTCAAGTCTTTGGGATAGCAGAACTTCAATAGGGTTCCATGAACCTGTCAGTTGGCTGAGATCACATGCTGATAAGCTTTAGCTTGTATAAATACTGAATTGTGCAAAGCAAAAGCCAGCTTAATGCCCCTGAGCACTCTTTGAATAGCCCCTAACCATCTAAGAAAAAAACATTGTTAAAAAATGTATTATTTTCAGTTCATGTCACTGCTTTTTCCCATACAACTCTAGTGAGGCTGAATGGGTCTCCAAGATGTACTCATAGCTCACACCATAAAGCAGTTGAAGATTAGATTCTATGAACTGTGTAAGTTCAGAGCAAAAACACGACCTGAGAAAGTTCTCCCTTGTTAAAAAAGCATGTTTCTGAGCTATTTGTGCTTACTAGTATTTTGTTTTACTTTACACCATTTTTCTTCTTTTCAAAATGGATTTTTAGCTCATCTACATCAATTATCTAGGCAAGCATATTTCAGTCTGTGGAGCACTCCATTACTGCTTTCTTTGGCTTGTCATTATCCACATAACTTGATTATCTGAACTCTATACTATTGTTTTGGAATCAAGAGTGAGGGTAAGGCTTAAAAAAATAGAAGAAACAATAAATAGAGCATGAAAGCAATTAATAATGGTACTTCTACTAGTTTTCTTTTTTTTGTCATGCTTTTGGAAACCCTTCTTCTGTGTGGAAGGAGAGCTTTTGGTTTGCAGTTTTAAATGCCAGGCCAATAGAGGCAGACACTGGACCACTTTTCAGACCCACTATTGAGGAAAATTAATTCCAAGTATGCAACAACCCAAAAGACAATAACATTTTCTCTCAATGTAAAAACACAAGGATGCAACAGAAAAGCAGAGAGATGTTCTAAAATAACCATAAAGGATTTTCCTTAACTTTCAAATACAAAGTAATCCAGCACAACGAAAATCTTTGTAAAAAGTTATCTTACATATTTTCATAATTACACTAGCACGCATTAGAGCGGAGAAAAAGAGAAGCTGGAGTTGGCCACAGAAATGAGAATTCAACTAGACACATCAAGATAGTGCCCCATCTTCCCTCAACAGTTCTGAAAGACTCTTTTCTTCTGGTTTCTGACATAATGCCCATGTCAGCACATTTAGGATTAGGCTACTGGTTTCTTTTGACTGTCTTGGTTTCTCATTTATCTTCCCTAAGCACACATGAGGCACAGGTGCACATCATATGAAGTGGCAGAAATTATTCCATGCATCCTCCTTCCTCCCCTGCATTCACTGAAACAGGTAGACCACACTGAGGAAAACCTTAAACCTGGAACAACTGAAAATTTCAAATGCTTTAATTTAAACTCTTTTCTGGAAAATATTGTTCTACATTTCCAGGAAATATATAAGTCTACCCAGTATTTTGACAAAAGCTAACATATATGCTGCAGTTTTGTTAGCATCCAATTTTATACACTACCTGGAACACTCCCTTAAAGACAAACTTGAAAGGTAAAGCCATGAGGGAAATTCAGACATACATTTTGCTTTGCAATACACTGCTCTGTCTTGGAAACCTTAGCTAAAGATCTTATTCCCTTAGGTATTAGTCTGTTCCTGACACTGATTAGCCCTACCGCACATTCATGGATGAGATTTTTTGGTATATTCTAACTTGTACTTCCACATTACAAGCTGCTTTCTGCACCAGTCTTTGCCTGCCCTGTGTAAAACTTATCTTCTCCATAATGCAATAAAATTAGCAGCTACTTTGCCTTCTATAATTACGGAGCTTTAAATATTAATGCATTTATTACAGAAATACTCTGTGAAAGGTTATCTGACTTGAGAATAAGTTTCCCTGGAAGCAACATTAACCAGGAAAAGTTGAAAGACTTATTATCTGCTTTCTTAATGGCAAGACAACTTTTATCACTTCTCTATGAGAAAACCTACCCTCGCCATGTTCTACAGACTCCCTTTCCTGCACTTGGGCTACACCTTTCTTATTCTGCCAGATGCAAAGTGGACACTTCCAAACTCTCAGGTGCCAGACCATCAGCACAAATTCCCAGCCTGCTGGGACTATTCTTCCTGTGAGTGGCAGGTTCCCCCCATGCACCCATAACACTTATTTCACTGGTTGTTTCTAGAATGGTGTCCCTGTTGTCCCTACGGGAATAAACCAAAGAAACATCACTGTTGAATTTATTCAACAGAAGCTTGAGTGGGTGTGGCATGACACCTGTGTTCAATAGGCTAAATTCCAGCATAACCACCATTCAATTTCTACAAGAATCAGCAGATTTTAGCTTTCCATCTCATGTCTGTGTCATGAGCACCTCAAATAAATCTAATAGGCAGAGATAAAACACTTATAACTCTTGGTCACTAGCTTCACAGGATTCCCTCAGGAATGCAAAGACTTCAACTTATATCAACATACTTTTGAAGAGTGAGGCTCAGGTTGTGGCTGGCTGATTTGATCTTGTTCTGGGCCTCGAGGTGGGTCATGCTGTCAGTGTTGACTCCATCAATGGCCACCACAAGGTCCCCCTGGTTCATCTGTGACTGTGCTGCCTTGCTGCCAGGGGTGATCTGTGTGGGAAAAGAAAAAAAAAGTCTCATCAGGATAAGTTATTCTGTAGACAAAACAGTTGGAGAACTCACCCTGAATTATAATACAGAATACATACAGCAATACAGATACAACACTAGCTGTATCTACTATTGTATGGGTAAAACAACATTTGTGGCAATTAAACAAATCAAAGTTAACTCACATTTCTGCAGAGGTCCAGGACAACATCTGCTTCTCATTACTTCCATTTTGAGAGGTTAAGCCCAATGTAGTGGTTCCCTTACTACCTATTATCTCTTCCTCAAGGGGATAATTATCACTATTTGTATTACAGTAGTATATAGAAACATTACTCAGAAGCAGAAAACTAATGAACCACTATCTACTGCATGATTCTATTGTATTTTTCCTCCTAAAAGCCATTTTCCCAAAATTAATTAATTTTATCGAGCGGACAGAAAATGAATGTGTGTGAGGGGCCTTGGGTATGCTTTGCTTCTTTTATAGCAAACTTTTTAGGATAACCTCACCTACATACAACTACAGCTCCATTACCAAGATGATCACAACATACCCAAGAGGTTCTAATCAACCTGTTGGACCTGACACTCCAAAGACAGACCAGCACTGCCAGAAATAAAAAGCCACAGTGCTTCAACTACAAATGCAACTACTGGCACAACAGTTCAGAATTCTGGTCATTCACTATGGTAACACATTTTGTCAGCTCCAGGTACCTTGTGAACTGTATCTTCTCCAAATGGACAGTACCCTGGCCTCAGCTTTACACAGTTCTCTCAGCTTCCACATGGATGACACCAATACAGCTACTTAGGAAACCCGACTCCACTAGGGAACTCCAACTAAAACAGAAGAGCCTTCACACACCATCAGGCAGATGAGTTCTAGTGAACACATCAGAGTTGTCCTCTGCTTTCAGCACTCAGTACTTTGAAGCACATGGACATAAGCTAGAGGTCTTTGCTCTTATTTTTGGAGACTCACTGCCTCTGAATTTTACATTCCTCGCTCCTAAGAAAGCCCAAGGATAATCTGAAATACTACAACAAAGGCTGTATTCAAAAATTCTGTTCTTTCAGTACAGAGGACATAAAAGAAAGATGTGTTTGATTATGAGCCAAAATTCCCCTGTGAATTCAGCCAGGCTGAAACTGTGAAGTTAAATTCTAAGGGAAACCAAAACCCAACAAAAATTCAAACAGTTCTAAGTATGAAGTGAAATTCCTTAACTTCCCTTCCCTAATATGACCTCAAAACACTTATAAATATGTACATACTCCAAATGAAAAACTCCTTCCAAAACAATTCCCTAGACTGCTTATTTATGCTTTTCACTGGTAAAGAAAAATAAACAAAAAAAAAAGGGGAAAAACCCAGCCCTTTCTTAACATCCCATTAAAGGTGCTCAGTATTGAGGCTGGCAGTCTAACTGACAGTGTAGCCTGACAACGGGAACTGTCAATTTACTAGAACACAAGTTTTAGTATCAGGGAGCTAAAACACAGCACCCTGCTTGCTCAGACATTGCTTAAAATAAAGATTACTTTCAAATTAGCCAGCGTAAGTAACATCCCAGAACTGATCTGACTGGAAGAGACAAGTTTTTATACTTTTTCATCAGAGACAGAAGCAATAAGAGTTGAAAGTTTTCTGAGTGAAAACCAGCCACAGATATAATGTTCTCATGCAAGCAGAGTCAACTGATAGCAGCAGCACCATTCCCCAATATATTTTTCTTGTGTTAAGGCATCAAGGGGTGGAGAAATCTTTCGTGGTAATTTCAAAGATGGAGTTTGATTCTGTAGTTTAAAACCCTCATAGAAAGAGATTAATAGAAATGAGAGATTCATGTTACAAGCATAGTTTTCCTAACCTATTATACAAACATTAGCTTCTATGCATTTTATTGACTTGCATTGTGCCAAGTACACAGAATCCAGAAGCCTACAAAGAATACAGATTATTTTTGCATGCTCACATGTGTTTGTCCTCCAAATATTTCAAGAAACAGAATCTGAAATAAAATAAGATGCCAGGAAAGGGCAAAATGTGAACTAATGCCAGACTCATTTGTCTGAGTCAGTAAGACCTGAATTCATCGAGTAGGACACTTCAGTCTTTCTCACATTATCCTTTTTCTCTATTAACAAGAACTGTTTCCCAGTCAGGCAGACACCAAGGCTTGAGCCTCCTTGATAGAGGTTTTTTAATAAATAATCACCACACATCACTTTTCTAAGACGCCACCTTTTACTTCCTTATGAAACATGCAAGTTCTTGCCACAAAACATTAACTGTGTGATGCTGGTGTTTCCAGTAGCCAGACAGCTCGTTCCAAATTCTGGGACACCCCTCCCACACACACATACACACTTTCTCTCATCAAGAACAAAGACTGGGTTTTGTACATCAACCCAGTTACTGCAAATGTCTGCCCTAATTTGGTAATTCCTACTTAACCCCTGTATCTCCCCTTCCACTCCCCACCAATGGTTCAAACCAAGTAAGCCCAGAGAAAGTTTCCACAGAAAGGATAAAGCACTCCAGATCTGGCACTAGTTTAACACAGTTGTAACACACAGACTTCCCTCTCACTTTCTCTGACTTCTGCTTTTAGCAGCCCCAAATGTAAATGTTGTATCTTAAAATAAAGATACAGCAGGTAACCACAACTGTCTGAGAATTACAGTCAATTTAGAGAGAGTGGATGGTTATAACTACTGAACTGATTTCACCTACTATAGTGGGGTATTTTCTGCCTAACACTTCTGGAAAACACCATCTAAATGAAAAAATACATTCATCAGAAGAATCTCTCGAATAAAAAGTCATGAGAAATTTTGAATTTGTGATTTATATGAATTTCTAACTATGGTCATTGCAACACCCTTTCTGAGGCAAAGAGCTCCAGGAGAACCATACTGTGAGAGACAGGGAAAAGATCTGAATCTTGGCTTACCAGCCAGTGTTCTTTTATTTGAAAAGGAAAAGAAAGGGATTTGCAGTTATCTTTTCAACTAAGAATAACAGCAGCAAATTCTGTGCTTAAATTCAGCTTATCCTAACTTCACAGACAGCAAGACTCACAAGTATAAAAGATGGATCTAATTTATTGTATCAGTAATTCAGAAAAACAGTAAGTATCAGGAAAGAATTACTTCTTCTCCCGGTATTTCTGCTGTCTAAAAGCATGCTAGATTATTTGGTCCCGTAGAGCTTTATATAGGAGGCATTTTTAAGGACTGGATGCAGAATCTGTATAAAACATTCAGAAATCGAAGCACAAAATTATACCTATTTTAGTTAGAAGCTGAGAGGCATCTCTGAGAGAGTTTCAAGTGAAGCCACAGCATGCATTTACAGCAGACATTGAGAACAGTCAGTTATTGTTGGGGACAAAATACCAGTGTACAGATGGAGATACAGGGCAGCCAGATCTGAAGTGTCAAGGCACTTTTAAGACTATCTTGTTCCCATTTTTAAAGATCCAGCTGAAAGGAATGGAATGCAAAGTGTTTATCTTTTATCTTTTGGTATTTTCCTTTGAAAATTCATCTCTGATCTACTAAAAATTTACTAAATATAGTTACTAACAGAGAAGAGCTCACAATGTTTTTTTAAAATCTTCAGAGAATATTTTCTATTTAAAAAGAAAAAAATAAAAATATTTCTGAAGGACAAATCTTAATTAACCCCTGGAATTAGAAAGCAAATCTAGATCTCTCTACACAGCAAGTTCTAGTCTGCCCTCATCTCAGCCTCTCTTCTATGAAAAGAGGTAACAAACAGAGAGAAACATATTACTGTCTAGGTCAAATACACATTTTTCAATTTGACCATGATCTTTTTTCTTAAGAAAAATGTAGACTGTTTCAGAAAACCTTTGTAATAGTCTTAGCTCACTTGCTCTGGATTACAACAGAGCTTTCAGCTGCTGGGCGCTCCAAATGCCTTTATTTAAGGCTACAGAGAGACGTTCACCAGACATTCAAGGCACAGCCAGTTCTGTCAATTGATTTACAAAATCCAAGCCAGGGTACCACCAACAGATCTAATTTTAATAGTATTTCTTCAGTGCCTTGAGCCCAAGCACAGACTTGATACTGAAAAGGCAAGCATCTTTCATGCCACTCAGAAAAGCAGAGGAACATGTGCTGCTTCAGTGATGGGAATTTTCAGCCCTCACAAATTTCCTACAAGGCAGACATCTGACTTCCAATATCCCTGGCTTAAAGCAAGTGGGCAGGCTGGAAGTATCACATGTTACATTCAGTGCACCACAGAGAATTCTTACCACTCACTGTTGTGAGCAGCTCTGTATTCTGGGTGAATATATAGTACCACAGTGACAGCTGTGCCCTAAAAAAGTAGGTCTGCACTGGGTTCAGAGTAAATACTCCTTAGCCAGAGCTCTGGGAGGCAGTGTACAAAGTGCAGCTGCTGTACCACCTTGAGAACTGCACATGTTCCCATCCAAGGCCTCTTAGCTCCACTCCAAGGGGGGAGAGATCGGGCAGTATTTGAGTGGATGAGTGCTAAAATACTAACGAGAATGCTTGTATAAACAGATGGATGGACACAGCTTTCCTACCGCCAAGGAACTCCTAGTTTACAAGGCAGACAAAAATACACAGGAAGGCCTATACAACTGAGAAGGTGTTAATATAGGAGCCTTCAGCAGTAACCAGGGCCTCTTCTTTTTCCAGGACTTCAGTTATGCCTAATCTCAAACCCAAATCAACCACTTATATTTTCTGCTTCTCATTTAAGAGCAACATTTCAGAGAATCAAATACTCACTAGCACAAGAAATAGGCAAAAGCACAGGGAACAAACACCCTTTCCTCTTCAAGATCTCTGGAATACAAGAAATTATTAAAAGAAAATATTCCTTTCCATAATCAAAAATTCAGGGAGAGGATGTAATATGCTCTTAAAAGAAAAGGATTGGACTGGAGACATCAGTTTCTCTCCCATTGTGAACAAGTCAATTGAGGAAATTTATATTATTGTTTCCTAAACGAGTCACTTTCCATCCCTGTCCCCACAATAAATGTGTAACAGCTTCAAAGGGAAAATGATGAGTTTTCTCAGAAAATAGGTCAATTATGGACTAGAAAAAACAGCAACGAAAAATTAATAAAACCCACTGGGATAAGTCATCAGGAAGAAATTAACCATTTCATTCAACACATTGTCAGAAGGCATAAAACAGAATCACAGAAAGAAACAGCCTAGATAACCTACACCATAGAGCAGGCATCCCACTATCTTTGATCATGGCTTCTATAGCTTTCTGTGTCAGATGGGAGAGCTGAGCAAGTACAATTAAATGTAAAGACAGGACCTGTAGGAAACCTGAAACTAAAGTCTTTGCATGTACCACTCACCAAACCTAAAGAAAATTCCCTTTCTGCAGCTACCACTTGCCTGAACAACAAGTCTCATTGTTTTAAATCCGCTATTGGGCTTTGCTGGCCTTTTTTTTTCCTCTTTCTGTTTTTTGTTTGTTTGCTTTAATGAGACAACAAAACCTGCCTTAAATGAACACTCACGGCATCTGCAAAACATGCCACTGACACCTTGAAGAGCTTCCATTTACACTAAACAGAGCTGAGCTGGCAAGCTGCAAAGACACTCTGAAGTGGCCTCTCAGGCTCTGCTTCATCTGTAGCTAGGAAGAGAGATTACAATGCATGCAAGAACACCCAAAATAGCTCTAATCTACCTCTCTTGGGTACCAGGAGCCACAGTAGCACAGAGATTTTGTAGGATGGCCAGTCAAGCACTTAGGATTCAGGACACCCTGTGCTGAAATTCATACTCCAACACTCCAGCTATCTGGCTTACCTCAGCCTGGGGTGTGCCAGGCCTCTCCAGAATGATAATGCCCTGATTAACACCAGAAATTCCCCTTCCACATACAACCCTCACAACACAGCTTTCCATGCACAATATATAGGCTCTTCAAGGAAGCAAACAGATAGCCTTTCCTGCCAAGCTAATGAGACCCAGGTGATGAAAATAAGCCAAATGTAAAAGATTTTCAGCTGGGAAATGAAAGGAAGCATATAGGCAATGCTTAGGGGATTGCCCTAGGCAAGGCGTTAGGGGATTTTTTGAGAGTCAGGGTGAATATTCCTGTTCCTAGCTGGAAGATCATTTCATTTCATTTCATTCCCTGCCCCACCTCCACATTATCTGATTGAAAAAAATTCAATCCTTTGTTAAAAAATAAAAAAAAGGAAATATTGTGGACTTTGCAGATTAGTTTGTTAGAAGCATGAGTACTTTGTGTACACCAGCTCTACAGTTGATAGTAAAAGTGTGGATGTGGCTTTTTAATAGGATGTGTTGGCGTTACTAGAAGGTTAAGCAGCTCTTTAAACCCTGCACGGTATGACTAATAGTAGTATCTCTTCTCCCAATCTTTATCTAAATATAGCTTAGCTGTTAGATCTATTCAGTCTGCTCTCAGTTAGCATCACGTACTGTGCCAAGGTAGTGTGTGCTGCGCACCTCGCAGAAACTAAATGGAAGCAGAGAGGTGAGTCACAAAATAACAAATGTGGATTGTTTTGTTACAGCAACAGTTTTTAAGGACCAAGTGACAAAGTCCTTATTTGGTATCAAAGAGTTTATTAGTCTGAATGCAAATCAAAACTGAGAATAAAAGGGAGGCACTGATTCTTAGTATTCTGGCAGACCCCGTGCGTGTGAGTTCTGTCAACTTCCACAGCACAACCCCCTGCAGCAAACAGACACTCAGCTTCCAAGTGTTTGCAGCATCACAACTGCCAAGTTTCTTCAAAGGCTCCCCATCCTCTTCTCTGCTTCTCTTTTTCAAATCTAAATTCATTGCAAGGAAGTTGTATAAAGTGGGATGTTTCTTTGTGTTTCAAGCAGACAGATCTCAGTTAGCAATACTGCCTTTTACATTTTCACAGCTATCATCTTCTTGAATCCTACATTCTCTGCAGTTTTTTGACCTGCTCACAGAAACACAATTTGTCTTGTCTCCCCCTACAAGCATTAGCAATAAACTGAGAGGTTTATGTCTTTTGCTATTGGCCACTATGGTAAGATTTTATTTTTTCAAGTTCATTCTGCTTAATGCATCTCAATCTCATGGTATGTAACTAAGGCCACAATGCTTTATAACTCTGAAGGGCTTTTGATTTGTTCAGCAACCATAAGGTCTGACTAAAAGGACATTTGAGACAATACTGAGAGTTTTAGTTGGGTAGTTAATGGCCTGCAGCCACTTCTGATATTAAGCAACTTGAAATAGCTTTAAGTCCTGAGGTTCCAACACAGATCTGACTGATATATAAGTGACTCCTCTGCTCCTCTGTGTTTGTAAAGTAGGGTACTTATTACATTGATGCAGGCTTACATTTAACTGTTCTTTAAATGTGCATTTGTTTGAGTTATTTTTGTTTCTGGCCACCAGAATACCAAGGGAGTAATTCGTCCTCTGATCACTGAAATATGAACTGCCATTTTGACACAGCAAATAGCAATCCTGCCTCCAAAGCAGAAGTACTTAGTACTCAACTCCGTGCTCTGCCTACAGATGGTAGAACAGCATAGTACACACAGAAAGGCATCTGCATGAAAGAAGATGAAACGTAGCACACGTCCACAGTGACAGAGATGTTGAATCAGAACTAAATTTGCAGGAACTGCACTTGGTATCCTGCCATTACTTTTGCATCAAAGGTTTTAGGAGGCTGTCTTGCCCAGTGTGAATCTGGTCCAGTTGGAGGGCCCAGCATTAACCAGTCAGCACATACCAGCAATTACTCATTAAACACTCTCTTCATCCACAAGAATAACTGTTCTGTACCTGTAGCAATCATCCATGCTCTGTGAGAGAATAAACAAAAGCATAGGCTTCAAAATTCAGAGACTGAAGAATTCTTTTCAAGATCAAAGTTAATAAAAAAGAATAGAAGGAAAGTTCCTCCAAGGAAGTGCAACGCCAATTTGTTCTGTAATATGCTGTGTCACATTTAGTGCATAACGTGACATTCTGCCAGGTATCCCAGCAGGACCCTTGGAAATTTAAAGATGGAGCAAGTAAAATACAATCTCGATGCATGTAACACCTACAGTGCTGGATGTTTCCGGAAGCTGGAGAAGTTAGAGAGACTGAGGATGGTTCTTTTACCTGTTAAAATGTAATGGCTTAAACTTTGTTTTCCTAGCTTTTCATTTGAACACAGAGGCCACTTCCCTTAGGAAGCCACAGGAGCCACATTTGTTTAAGAGGAAGTAATCTGAACATATTGATATAATCTCACATCTAAAATGGAAATCCTGTTATGATAAAGATTATGTTGAAGCAGTACAATCTGAATTTTAAAAAAGGAAGGATCTTGTTTTTCTAACCTCTTTAAAAAGAAAAGCATCCTTGAGGAGAGTTCAGAGGATTGAACTTTATTGATAGTATGAGGATGCCAATGCTGATTTTGGGTGTTTTAACCCATTACAGTAGTGAGTACAGCAATCGTCAAAGGTTTCCCACTGAAAGTTTGCAGAGTATAACAACACACACACACATGATTTTACTTGATGAAGTACAAGGCAGTGACATATATGGTTTTATCGAGCATCCCTTTAACTGAATTTTACATCAATTAGCTTTATAATTCTGTATTGCATAAATGCAGTATCTTCCGACACATCTCTCAGTGGCTTCAGGGCACATGGCAGTATTAAGTGGACAAGTTTTCAAAATTTAGTTTTCTGCTTTTTTTTTGCAAATACTAAAGTATTTTCCACAACTCTACAATAACAAACTTTTATATGAGTTTAGAATGGCTTTCTGTTTACAGACAAAACAAAACAATATAAATGAAATGTTGTAGGACACTAGTACTGTCTGTAGCTAAAGGCTATTTCAGACTGAAAAAAAAAGTCAAATTACTAAGATGGAAAAAATATCATTTATTGAGAAGGGTAATTTTTTTGGTTCAACTCCCAATGCTCGTTTAATTTCTGGTCAAAAAGAAGTCAGATCAGATGGGTGCGCTGTACACAAAGGTAACCCAGACTGCCAGTCTTCTTTCCTCATAGACTACTGCTTCATCAGCTCCCCTTCCCAACCTGCACTATTTCCCAGGGAGAATCAGAAGTAAAAATCTTTTGCAAAAAATTACACAAAAGACAAAGACATTATGTTCTGAAAATTTACGGAAAGTCTTCATTAAACATCATTATTGTATATAAGCCAACACATCCTGAAAGGCACAACTAGAAATACTGCTAAGTTAAGAAAATACAACATCAAGAAGGGTGTATTGAAATAAGGTTTTAACAAGAATGTTCTATAAATTTGAGAAGCCATAAGCAGATTAAGAGGGTTGTTTAAAAAAAGCTTTAAGAAATCAAAGACCTCAGCTAGTTAGTACTTGCCTATGGTAAACGGCTCTTCGTTTAAAATGAAGATCCGAACAACGCCACTCACCTTCACTGCACCACAGCTTCTATTTTTATGCCCAAGTTTGGGGCTCAAACTTGATTCAAAAATTCCCAACAACTACAAGGAAAGCTGATATTGGGGAATTCTCATTCCAGGGAAAGGCAGGAGTCTGTCGTCTTGTGATTCCTAATCCAACAGAGTGCATAGTTCAAGCAGCCTCAATTATCTTTGGACAAGCTAGTGGGGGTTTCATTTTTATTTTTTACAGTGTTGTTTCTGATTACATGTTTTGAATTCCCCAAGGAGTTCCCCAGCACAGGTGTGTGTTGAGGGGGATTTCAATATGCAAAGACTTTGATCAGCAACTGGCACTTGAAAGAAGGTATGAAAGCAGGAAGAGAATCAGTATTTCCTACCCAGCTGACATGCTACTGTGGACACCTTTCTGTGCTGCTCACCCTGGTGATCAACAGGTGAGGGTTAGAAAGCTTTCAGTTGCATGGGGAATGCTAAGATGTATCCCATCTTAATACATTCTTCAACTTTATTTTGTACTACATTTCAGAGGCTTCAATCAAAAACCTCCATTGTTTCAATTACAGAGAAGCACCCGTCAATTGTGAAAGAACATCTTCTGCCAAACCCAAAGGCCCCTGTGAAACACAGCCTGCAGATCTGCCTATGATACTGATATTGCTGGTTAGGGATACTTTTACCTTTTCACTTGGGGAGCAATCCTCCTGCCAAGTCCTTTTTGGGTCTTGCTTCTTTCCTCATCTAGATTTGGTGCTCACCATTTACTGGTGTAAGGTAAGGTAGGATTTTTCTTCCAGACCATGCAGGTTTTAATGGAGTGTTTCAGGTAGGGCCTTGAAGTGTGCTGTCTACATATACTCCTCCAACTCTCACTCCTCTATACATTCCTGTCTCTTTCAAGTGACTATGCATGGAAATACCAGCAAAAGAAAGATTTCTACCAGTCTGGCAGCATGATCAGTGGTTTAGGAACTTAGTGTGGATTTTCCGAAATGGCTTAGACATTTGTATCCAACAAACATTCCCAGGCGACAAAGGTTAGGTGCATAAATTGTGTAAAAATCATAATTAGATTGCTTTTTATACTTAGCTAGGCTTTACGGAGCTGAATATGGTCCTGATTCTTAGTTTGAGATACTCATTCAATCTCAGTTCAGAGCTGCTCCTCATGGATCATTAGGCTGTGCAATTTATGAGGAAGTAACAGAATTATTCTGCAGGAAGTGCTTCACTTCCATTTCAAAGCTCAACTTTTAATCTCTCAGTGATAACTCCAGACATTTTCCTCTGCACTGCAAGCAGAGGCCGTAACAAGCAACACACCTAGTCACAATTTGTTTCTAAACTCTGCATGTCCAAATTAGGAATTTTCCTCGCCTGATCCAGGGTAAATATGCTAATTATGATAATCTGGTTGCATATTTTGTTAAGGAATAAATGTTCACAGGGCATCTATTTAAGTCCTTGGAAGGAATGCAATCAAGTTCAGAATTTGCCTTAGCAGTGTTTTCCTTGGTTGAGTTAGACACTAATTTCTGCAATGGAGCACATCAAAATAATTGGTTTGGGAGAGGCAGCAGGAAAGTTGTTGTTTGACCAAGAAAGAATTTCAGAAGGTCTAAGGCGGTCTGCCTTTCTGTGTCCAGTTTGTCTTTTTCCTTCATGTGGCACGAAATGGATTGCTAAACAATGGATTGTATAGATGAGAAAATATGACAGTTACTTTAATAAGGATTCCTGCTGCTGGTGAAACCGTTATTTGCCTGATACAAATGAGGAATGAAAGGAACACAGAAAAAAAAAGTTAACCCTCCACTTTGATCTCAAATGAGGACTTAGTTGAACTGCAGGACAATGAGCTTCATCACTGTATTTTGTCATCAAGCAAGCATCTGAATGGCTAAATTAAAGTGACATTTTGGACTGCATAAAGAAAAAAATGTCTTTAAAGAAGATGGATGTATTCCCTAATACCAGCATGCAAACCTCAGATTCAGCCAGAATTATGACTGATGGAGTTAGGAAAGTTCTCTGTTCTAGGCAGTTATATTTACAGTGACATTTTTCAGAGCTGTGCACCCACATGCAAACAAAATTTGTAGGCGTTTTGGAGTTTTAATATGTTGTCAAAGCTTGATCTTGGCCAAGTTTCTCTAAAGCCTCTTCAATCAGGAGATTACAAAGTGGATGACTGGCTCCCACTCCCCCTAGTTCTATCTTTCATCTGCTTCCTTTTTCTTGCACCCTTTCTCCTCTCACAGCATCTTGTTCAGTAACATTGCTTAGTCTCATTAATCACGTTTGCAGAGAAAATATTTGAAGCTGTCAGTGATGGAACTTTGATGTGATCAACATCAACACTGTAACAACTGCAATGGCAGCAGAAAACATTCCGCAAAGTGAATATGCACCCATTTAACAAACGGGAGGCTTTTACTTCAGATACCAGGAAGCGGAAATAAATGAAAATTAAGAATGCTTGGATGATTATTTGGCAGCTGGAGAGATTCCTGGGGCAGAAAGAAGTGCCAAATGGAGCTGTATTAGTAGTCTCTCTTTATCCTAGGATGGGTCTTCTATTTATAGAATTATGCAGCCCTTGAAGAGGCTGTAAGATTGCGTCCGTATATGATATGGGAGCAGCACATGCATTTTACATGAAACTGTCTAATAAAATCCAAAGATGCTCAAAAATTTTAGTAGACCTATTTTAAATAGTACTACATATTATGTCCATCTGGTTTTCTCAGCTGGTGACAGGCATTTTCTTCTGAATGGCCTTCCCCTCTGCCTTTTTGTCAGGATTGAGAGAAATTCACCCTCTACCTTCTGCTTCCATTTCCTGTGTATCTCCTACATAAAATCCTTAGAAAAAAGCTCCTTAATAAGTTCCTATCATACCAATGAGTCTTCTGGGTCATATCCAGTGCAGTATACATCCAAGTAAAAGTAATTTCTATTCCACACAGTGACATTAACCTCCTATTCTATATCTAGAAAGCAATTATTCCATAATGATGCTATTCTTCAAGAGCTATCCAAAGTAAGAACTAGAAAAAGACTCCTACTATTCAGTCTTAACATTGAGTCACTACTGGAAATAGTATTTTACCAGCAAAATTTTATTATCAAATTGGAGACACTCACAGGGCTGCAGAGGAAAATGCTAAGCATAAACTGTAGCTGATATATTAAAGCTGTATGCATCAACCACACAGACTAAATGTAAAAGTAAGTCTAGAATCATCTAGCTATCTGTCTTCTCTGATGAAGAGACACACCAGAGATCTGAGGAAATTCTCTGGTTTTAAACACTGAGGCATCAAAGTATCTTCCACACATGGCCAGTGCTGAGCATAACATGGCTTAGACCCTCCCTGTCTCTGTACTTCAGAGTAATATAAGCATTACAAATAAAGAACCAGCAGGTTTCACAGTGACAAGCAAGACATCAGGCAATATTCTGGGCAAATGACACAGAAGACTGGTATAAATAAATCACACAGGCATTAAAGTGAGTTCCTAATAAAAATTTGAATAGAAAAAAAAGGAGCAGCTGAGACATAAGAAGAAGAGAAAACTTATTTTACACGTTTCTGGCTGTGTCAGAGAAGAACAAGACACTCTCTACTTCAAAACGTTTAAAATCATCTCATCTGCTCTGTGTGAATACCAAAGAAAAACAGAATTGCCATGAAAGCATGCATTTCAAGCTCTGTGCTACATTGCCCTTCAGTCTAGGCAGTAATTCTGGCACCTGTTGCAGCCTCTGTGAAGAGATTTGCAGTGATGGTGCAGAGGTAAAAGCTCCACAGACAATAAGGTGTTGGTCACGTCTCTTCGGAGGCCCCTTATCCTTTTTTATCATGCATGACCCTGTAAGAATGTGCAATGGAGTCATCCAGAGGAGAAAAAGCACTAGGCTTTCAGGCTAAGCTTTTACTGGCTGCAACTCAGATAGGACACGAAGTCATGCCCATCTTATGTAAAAACTGATAAGAAGGCTGTGTGCTGTTTATGGTATATCAGCGTGGAATTGGAAAGCCTTGTGCTTGTATTGATAGGGACACTGATAATCAACTATCAGAAAAAAAACCCAAAAAACACCAAAAAGAAAAAGAATGGAGAACTGAAAGTTTGAATATCAAAAGTGGTTACATCTTACTGAAGAAGGAAGGGCAAAGAACTGAACTGCTCTAAGATTACCCCCTTTTGAAACAGCATCACTACAAGTGCCTTCCCCAAGTAAGGTGTGAATCAAGGTCTTGTGAAAGTTCGTGACTCAAGGACTCTCATGCAGAAAATTAATTCCATTGTGCATATTCTTCCTGTGACTGCAGCCTGTTTGCTTTGGAGAACCAGAGAGCTTCTCTCTCTTGGGATTTTATTTTTCTGTCCTGTCAACACAGTAGAAATAAAGCTTTTGCACAGCAAAAATATTATGGTTCCAATTTCCCACTATTTTGCATAAATTTATTCTTTTCAGTTCAACTGCAAGTATTTCAGTTTCTCCTTTAACTGCTTTGCACTACAAATGCCTTCATAACTGCCTGGCAGTGGTAAATCAGAGTTTTCATTTTTCACCTCAGGTAAAATATAAATGATTTCTTCTCAAATAAGATTTGGAAAACATACCTTTAATTTACAATAAGGTTCTAAAAGCTCTTTTATTCCCTCTACAGTTTTATGAGTATGGAAGTAAAATTAAGGAAAGCAGGCAGCCTGGTGCTCCTGTCCCCATTTCCTTCTGTCCAGAAGAGCAACCTTCCCATGCTTCTTATCAAAAGTAACTTGTAATTCCATGTCACCCCTACATTTGGGAGCCCCTCTTCACAAAGGAGCTGTCAGGACTCACGTGTAACTTGCCATCTTACAAAGTCAACATATAGTGGATTTAGGAGAGACTGGATTTCAGAGTTGCACACATCTCAATGAGAAGAAAGGATGACTACAGAAACTTCTGAGGTAAACATGAGTCAATACTAAGAAAGTAACTTTTTTCCCCCTTAAAACATCCTTTGTTTCTCTTTCTAGCTTTATGTAATGGATTTAACAATCAGCTGGGAAACATCATCCATGTGCAGATAGTGCACACTCTCAAATCCAGTCATAACATGTTAATGCACCAAAGAATTTGAGGGATAATGTATGTTTTTGCATAAACTATGGAGAAAGTATTTATCAGTCCATGGCACAGGTATTTCCATAGTGGATGTCAATATTACAATATACCATTTCATTAACCCATCATTTGAACTATGTTGATGTTAGTAAAGGAAAAAAAGTTTAATCTATTTCTAACATAAACTTGTAACTTTAGCTATGATAGTATTTCCAGTATTTAGTAATACAGACTGATGTTGCTAAAGCCTGGCTTAAGAGTATTCAGTGCAACAGCCCTTGCCAATATATTTACTATCTTAAGTATGTTTTTAAGAGCGGAGTTTATTCGTAACAGAAATTGTTTTGCCTTGTTAAAAATGAAAGTACTCCTCTAGGAGGCCTGTACTTTTATACATGGCCCTGTTCAAGAAGGGAACTAATCCATATTATTACAAGTACTAAATGCCAATTAATTCTCCCTTATGAGTTATGATAAATGATTATTTTAGGGTGGAGCTATACATTTTCCAAAGGGTCTTTATCACAGCTATGTTGACAGGACTTTAAGTATGGTGGTATGCTTAGTACTACCCTAAAGTAGCTGAAGTATGTGCCACAGCAGGTGCCACAAGTAGAACATAGATTTGCTTTGACATTAGAACATAGGGTATAGAATGAGTGCAGGATTGTCTGGTGGATTTAAAAAGAGCATGTGTTGTGAATGGTTTGGAAGAGTGGAGCCTTCAGGGTACAGCATTAGTGTCAAAGCTAACTAAAGTTGAAGAAATCCTGCCTTGTGATGGCAACAGTTCTTTATACTTCATGATCATCATGGTACCTGTCATTAAAGAAACATTTTGACACCTCTAAGGAAAGAGCTCGCTGAAGTGTAACCCTTTGGGGAAAGACCAAAGTACTAAAACATGCTGTTTGAGCTTTAAGGGATACATTTCTGCCAAAGAACTGTAAAAATTATACTTGCGTCTGTTTTACAAAAGGTAAACATAGTTTACATTTATTTCACATTCTTGACAATGTCCTCTTCGAAAAAAAATTAAATCTGAAATGTTTGCGCCAACTCCCAGTGTCACAGGATGTCGGTAACTAATGCACTCCTAGTCCTTCAGGCACAAAGTGGCACAGAATGTGACAGCTTTTACCAATCATGGCATCTCTCTGCATCTCTGACTTTACACCCCCAACCTAGACTGGCCAATCCACTCTAACAAAGCAGCTTCTAGTAGTTTTGGCCTTTGCAATGTCATTGTACAAAGATGTAGATTATTCCTTTACTAATACTCGAGCAATGGTACAACAGTATCTAGTTTTCCTTTGCTTGATCCATCTGCAAAAATCAGTTTTTGCTTTCTGTATGAATTAAGGTCACAGGTAACTTGTATGAAATGAAATATCTAACCAGTCTGCTTGATAGTCAGTTTATGGACTCGAGATGTAGCCAAAATTAAAGATCTGTAAAAATAATGGAATCATCCTAAATGCCACTAGGAAAGCAGCCTAATCAGTGTCTGCCTTTCCTAGATTAGCCCTAAAATATTTACACACCCAGAAAACCTCAACCTCATCTGTAATTAAAAATCTAGAGCCGTGTTCTCTGATATTAGAAAAAGTACTACATTCTATGGTGGTCAGTCTCCTTAATGAAGTTATACTGGTTTATACCAGCTAAAAATATTACTCTTATCTTAGTAAGTGTTGAATTTCTCTTACCAAAGGAATTTTAATGTTACATTAAGTAGTATTTTTCCAAGCTCCTTTTATACACGAGTGATTGAGAACAGCAGTATTATCCTTCAACTCATAAGGCTCTCTTGACAAATATATTTCCCCTGTAACTTCATAGAACTAGTGGAATTATACCAGGAATAAATCTGTTCCAGTATCTTCAGTTACTCTATTTGGAAACTAGTCATTTGCCTGACCTTCAGTGCAATGCTAAAAACAGAGTTTGTCTGTCATCAAGAGCCAGTGAGATTTCAGATAAAACAGAAGTCATGGCTCCTGCAATGAAATTCCAGGAGTGTCCATCAAAGGCTTGCCAACAATAGCATCTCACTCAGTCAAGACTTTCATACTTTGATAAAACTGAAGGCTGTGGGGGGGAGAAGATGAGATTTGACATTGGGAATTGGGCATGTCACAGCAACTTAGTACTCAGAGTGAAATATCCAAACCCCAAAGAATTCTTTAATTATATTCTACCTAAACTTTTATGACTTGAATAATTTTGGTTCTTTACAGGTCCAATAATTTCTCACAGTATTAGGAATTTACTTTTTGGATTTTTTTACTTGGTTGTGGGGCTTTTCCCCCCTACTGGGGAACATTTCTTGCTGCTGCCAGCACCAGAATGTATTTAACAAAACATACAGAGCAACACAAAATAAACTATGTTTGTTTTAAACATCAGTGTAAATATTGTCAGCAAGCACCAGAGTGGAAGCAGGATTATTTATTCTCCAACTTCCTTGTTTAAATTACAATAGATTAATCTTGTGTTCATCAGAACAACAGGACTGTTATAGAAGGACAATTGCCAGGCAAGACTTCAAACTTCTTTCCTATGCTCCCATGCCAGTGCACAGGCTTACAGTGCTCTCTCTTCTGTCAGACTTGACCCTGGCCTTTCTCTAGACATTACTTAATCCAAACTTAGATCTCAAAAAACCATCCCACTCCTGGCAGAATATTGCCAAATGCTTTGACAGTGAGAGATGGCGAAAGAAAAAAAATCGCCACTCATTTCCCCATGCATCCTAGATATCCAGCCTTATATACAATGCTTCCTAACAGCCTCACTATCTCTGAATATATGCTTACATTCCTAGTATTTGTGCAGTTTGTTCAGTCTTGTAGTTACTTTGGTTTCTACTGAGAGGATAGAAGCAGTGACATGTATGCTGAGACTATGGATAACAGTGGGCTGGAGTGAAGCCAACAAAAAGGACACCTTATAACATGGTCTTCTCATATCACAAAATGGACAATGTATATTTTAATAACAAAAAATAAAGTTCTGTCCTAGTCTCTCTCACTAGTCTTTGTAATGAAAATTAACTATAAAAAACAGATGGTGAATGTGTCAGAGGTAAGAGTAGAAAGCAAAAGGACAATACACTTCAAAACAGCGTCACCAATCACAGGAAGTAAAAGATGTATCTCAAAGCTAAGCAGAGGTTAAAGTTCATATTATCCATTTTTAAGGGCAGCCTATAGGCAGCTCTCCTCAAACATGAGGCCATGGCACTCTCTGTTGTGTTATCTAAGTCAATTGAGGACTGCCACAGTGCAACCTACTTGCACTACAAAGTGATACAAGTCAGCAGAGGAAGAGAGGAAAGCGTCAAGAGGCGCAGCCAAACCAGTGGCTCTTTGTCCTTGGTGTCACAGTAGTGCCCGAAGTTCAGTCAGAAGTGCTGAGCCTGCTGGACAGGTTTTGCAAATTCATCCAAAAAGAAAACTCCCACAGCCATCAAAACTTCTGTCTAAATAGGTGAGGCATCTAAAAACATTACCAAAAAGAAACAAAGCACTACAGTTGGGAGGAAAATTCAAGTCTCCATGTTCTTGCATACTGAAGGAATGAAACTGGACGAAAAGTAAAAAGATACCAACAAAAAAGCCTAGATTTTACTTATTCTGGTGTCAAAGCAAGATAAACTAGGCAACATGGTGTACCAAATGACAGAGAAGAGCTATGTATATTATAATATGCATATATATAATCAAGAGTACTTGTTCACCGATGTACCCAAAAAAATAAGCAGGAGAGACTTTTCTGTAGGCCATTTGTACCCAAAAATAAATACACAGGTCCCAGGCAGTGAGGGAAAATCCCACTGAGGAGGGAAAAAAACTTCTTGCATTACAACCAAAAATGTAAAACTATGCTCAACTAAAAATGTATTACAGACATTGGGAGTCACTGCATTTTTCATCTCTTCTCAGGATTTGGTATCTTTCTAAACAAACATGCTTTTAATTTATCTTTTAAAAAACTAATAAACATAGGGATTTGGATCTTTTAATATTGTGGCTTTACTCAATAAATATAGGAAAATATTCAGATAAGTATTAAACAACTAGATGTTTGAACTTCACCATTTCAAGGTTGTAACCATTACCAATTTTAAGCTGTTAGAACTGAGCTGGGAAAATGTTTTTCTCTTACAACAGACTGAGAAAACTAATTTTTACCGAGTATCACATTAATGTCATTGCTGCAATAGTGGGAAGATAGGAACGGCTTCAGAAGATGGCACGTACCCTCTATTTTCAGAATGACTTTGGCAATTTAGGGGCTTTTCTCAATAGTTCCTGATCCATATTTTTTACCTACTGTAAAATTAGGGTCCCTGCTGTGGAAAAAGATAATATTTTAGAGAGTATTTTCTAAATATCTTTTTACAGCATTAGTGTATCCCAGGGCAGTCTCACACCAGGGGGGATGTATGGGCCAGGTAGTCTCTCCTCAGACAGTACCGAGAGCGGATACTTTATGGGAACATTAAAGCTGAGGCCTTGTGGCATCCAGGCCAACACATTCACTGTGGATGTTCTAAAATTAAGTGCCAATAAGGAAAGTTTATACCTAAACCCTTTATCTACACGTTCAGCGAAGAGGCTACACAGCAAGGGCCCTTCCCTGACTTCCTGAGCTTGGAGATGCATTTAATATCGGAACCCAACCTAATCTCTGCAAAACCAGTGGAGGAGGATCAAGACTTAATGGAGAAAAAGAAGTAATACTGTTTACCAGTCCTCTTAGTGATGCTTTCCTCGGATACAACTAATCAAATGCCCAGTTAATAAGGCAAATAAGTGTTAAATTATTAAAAACTACTTATTTGTGCTGTTCCTTGGTCCATGAAGAGTTTTAATAAACCAAAAAAGTTACAGCCCAAATTAAGTGTTTGAGCTAAATACTCAGAGTGGCAAAAGACATCTACCCATATCATCAAATGGCATGAAACTCAGATCCAGCTTGGAATTCTTTCCCCATGAGAAGGATCAGCATTTCACACTGTACTTATAAAATATAATACTGTACAAGAGAATGTCCTGCCTCCTTTTCCAGGTTGTCTTTAGGACACATGAACTCCAGGGAATTGTGGGTGGAATGTATAAAAGATCTTATTGCAGCTGCTTGCACTGCATCTGTTCAAGGGATAAATAAAGCAGCTAAGTTCTAGTTTTGGTTTCATTCGCTGCCAGTCCCTTGACATGCAAAGAAATTATATACCACCTCCTCATCTTGTCAATCACACTGCAAATATGTCTTCAATATTGTGGAAGTGATGATCACTTTTTTTTTAGGCCAGAAAGGCTCCCACAAGCTAGGCTAACCTCCATGACAAGTCACACACACTAGGGAAAAAACCAAAACCACTTCATATTCTTCCAGAGAGCAACCCTGTTCTTGTAAATCCTCACTCCTTAGACTTCTTCTCATCCTTCCTAGAAAAGGAATTAGAATTGGGTCTAGATTAAACTGATTTGAAATTAAAACTGAATTAATTCCCAAATTCTCTAGGTCTTACAGAAGGTTTATTCTGCTCCTCTCCCCCACCCCACCCACTTTATTCACCTCTGATTCCCAAAGCTAAAAACCACAGAATCATGTTACATAAAAGAAGGAATACTAGATCTGTATGATTTGAAGATCCAGACCTTTTTGATGTGAGTTGCTGGGGCTCTCTCCAATGCCATTTAGGACACACACACATCTTCACAAAGCACATTTTCCACAAAAGCTTGTCATTTCTGTTACTCTCCAGGGTGGATTTTTTTTTAAAAAAACAACTTTTATCCACTTGCCTATTTCTTTAGGTCACCTAAAGAGTGTTTTCTAAAAATTTAATCAAGTAAGTGATGTCAGCCTCAGAAGATACAACACGGGCTTGGAAATGATGCACATATTCCCATGTTTTAACATGAAGAACTTAAGAAAATGCTCACAATCAATATCTGCTTATATTTTTTTTTAAGAAGAAGAAGTAATAGGTCTTACTATGCTCAGCATATTTTCTTCTGAGAAAAAGTTGGAGATTACATTCTAAAATTATATTTTGCAGGGTGAGGAAGCAAAGCTCTGCAGAAACTTAAGCTCAGATACATAGTAAAAGGGAATTAGTGATGAGAAGGACAAACCCATCCTTTTGTGGACTACAGGATGTGTGATTGTAAAGGGAAGAAAGTATTCACCAGGAATGCTCAGGGGAGATCTACTCTATTCTCAACACAGAATTTGTATTGATATGCGTTGCAGCGTGAGTTCCTCAACACAGGCTAAAGAAGACTATTTAATACAGCAACACACGTAATCAGAGAAACAGGAAACTCCACAGCTTCACACAGAGCAGTTATGAACTTCCATGAGGTACCATATTTAGCCAGCTCCCTCCTGCACATGTACATGTACAACCTGCATATTTTTCCTTTACTTTTCTATAAGAAATTTTAACACCCTGTGGAAGGGTGTATAACTTTCACTTTCCAAATGCCACCTTCATCTCTTTGCTCCTCTGCTCTCAGTGCACTTAATCTGAACATCATGGAAAGCTGGGAGCAAAGAAAGGATAGCAGACTTTGATGAGAGGGAATGCGTGGGAGTAGTGCAAGAGAAGGCAGGCAGGGGAGGAAGACCACATCCCAGGCATATGGAAGGAGGAGACAGCAGAGAACCATCCCACGTGGAGCGAGGATGAATGCCAAGAGCCCACGTTAGAGGTCTCCCACGTGACCACGGCAATATCAGTACTTGTCCTTGCAGCCGACTGCTACAACCAGGGCACACAGTTCCCAAGGGTGGGACAATGCCCCCCTCGGAAGAGAGGAGAGCTTTGGTGTGCCTCAGGGATGAAACAGCCAAGCAATTCTGGCACCCCAATAATCTGCTCCCTCTTCCTGTCAGGTGTCAACACTCTGCTACCCACAGCTCTGCATGCTCATCCTGAGCTACTGACAGCTATGTGCCAAAACAGCACACTCTGCATTTTGAGAGGTGTTGCACTGAAAAGAAGCAGCACCAAGCATCAGGCAATTAAACTGAGAAGAGATTGCTGTTCAAATAGGTTTGGTTTGCTGTTCACACAATCTATGATGCTTACAGACTGCTGACCACTTCTTGTCATCAGGAAAGCAAAGCACACATGTAATAGAGAGATCCTCACCCACCCCACCCCATGCAGTCGACAAAAGGATTTTATCTCGAATAATTTGCTAGATAATTTAAGCAAACAAGTGAGATAAGAATCTTTTAGCCAGGAAAGCAATTTTGACAGTAGGTCAGGAAGGTACTCGTATTTTGCAACTCCTGTCAAAAAAAAAAAAAAAATAGCAGAAAGACTATCCATTTATTTCCTACAACAGTTCACCTTACCCAATGCTGATGAAAAAGAACATCTTGTTTTGGCTGCCTATTTCTTTTTTAAACACCTGCCACAGTACCAACTGCCCTTGGCCATTTTTGAACCATCTATGACTAGGTAAGGAGAGAATGCTGACATTCTCAAATAGAGTAGGACAGTCCCAGTGACCCTCAGGATCAAGAAAAGGCAACCCAAATTCACCCTAATACCAGAGCATTCCGATTTGGCACTATGTACCAGAATCTGGGGTTACATGTAGTATTTTTGGAGTTTTGGATACGATGTCCCATTCCAGAAGCTTGAGGTAAACGTAGCATTGCTTCCAATTCAAAATAGCTTCCTAAGTTACAGGATGCTTTAAATATAGCATGAGAGTCCCACAGAGAATTCTCAAGAGTGTATGTGGCACCCTAACCAGGTATAGTAAGTACTACAATGCACTACAAATATTTTTATTCATGCCACAAAGACTAATTGTCACCAACACTGGCTTTAAACTGAGAACCCATACATTGTTTATAGTCAGCATGTGTCATTAGGCCTGTTACTTTTAATATGAATAAGAGGTTATATCTGTATTAACAAGTATGGCTAAGCAAGAGAGGCAAGGGGGCCAAAATAGCTGGAATTTGGACTCTGAGCAAGGGAAAGGTGGGAGTATGGCGGGAACATATGAAAGGCCGCGTTCCTCCTAATCCTCAGCTGCCGTTGCCACAAATCAAGTCTATTTTGAAGGATTTTTGGAGAAAGGTTAAAACCTATTTATGCAGCGTCCAGGCAGTGAACACCTGTGGCAGAGATGATCACAACACCAGCTCCGCATGTGGGAGGTGCAGAAAGTAACTCTACCCTTGTCAGGGGATTTGCATGCCGTGAAGACATTTGACCCATTAGATCTTCCTAAAAGAAGAGCAAGATCTCATTGACTTTTTGGGAAAATGGCTTCTAGCCACCACTAACAGAAAGAGGAGTCACCTTGTGTGAAGCCCATTCAAGATGTCACCTGGAGCCATTTTTAAGCTGGAAATGAATTTTTTTTCAGGGTATTTCATTCCAGATACTTTCTTCTCCCTATTTGTTGGGTTCCCTTTCTCCTGAAAGTCTTCCAGAACAACACAAACAGCTTTACATTTGGGGGAAATATTATACTCTTCATTGATCTGAAAAAAATGGAAGCTTTTAGAACTGTTTCCAAAGGATATCCAACCTCAAGGCTGAATTGAGCTTCAGAGCCAGCTCCATACAATCAAGCTTTATTTCTTTTAGGACCTGAGGCTATGATAGCAGCTAAGTAAAATAAGCCTTTTTTTATCATCAGCTATGTAACACATTTTGACAGGTGATATCTGTTTGCTTTTAAATATCTAATGTAAATTATGGGTCAACACAATGTGCCTGAACAGCAGGCCTTGTCCTCACTTGGTAGCAGCAAGAATGAAATTCTTTACGAAATGCCAGTTATGAAATATCATAGCTTACTTTTATCAAATTAGGATTTAGGAATATAGACAACTGCAACAAAAAGCCTCTTCTGAGATTTTGTTCTCAGGTATGCCTTTTAAAAAGGCTTTAATTACACTGTTACAGAAGAAACAGCTCTTTAACATGCTGTATATAAGCCATTCTTTTCCAATTAGCATTATTCATTTCAACATACTACCATCGACATTGCCAGACAATATTTTAAATTCATTTATTTCCTCAAGGCTTGCTGTTGCAATTTATTTTTTACCATGTACAGCAGAAATTTCCCTCCTTCCTCTCTCCTTCTCATGATCTTTCAATGAGGATTAATAATTTACCTACACATTGATCATCTGGATAATGTTGCAATAAAAATCAGTGAAAAAAGAAGTGCAGTATCTTATGTTATATTGGACACCATTTAACGCTGTATTAGGCACTAAAATGGTGGCGCCTCAGGTCCCTATGTGCAAAAATTTCTGGTTACATAAAGATCAGCTACATGAAACTGTGCTCTCAGTTAGATCCAGTCCACTATGAAATCCAGGTTATGGTGAAGGCCATTCCATTTTGAACAGCATTTTCATACTTTCACAGTGCTACTCAAGGTTTGAGTTGTTGTTTTCTTTTTAAATACCCACATTTTAGATAGTTATAAAATAACATACACTTTATGCTACTAATTAGACAACAAGAGTGACCAGATGGGAACTTCTGCTGCTAGAATAGAGAGTTAATGTTAACGTATTTGCAGAGCTAATTTCTCTTTATGTTCCACTGGCTGGAGAACATTGTGCAATAATATATTCAGAATGGAGCTAATGACAGTTATCTGCTGTCTTATTAAGACAGTCATTTACAGAGTTCAGACATCAGACACTAATAAAAAGTTCTACCTGAAAAAAAGCTTATTGTGCATTTTAATTATAAAGCACTAACAGTTCAGCAGTTTTAAATTCAGAATTTAATGGTTACCTCCCAATGTGTCTACTGGTTCTAAAAGATCTGCAAAATTACTAACTTTAATAATAATAATACTGTAAATCTGAAGACTTTCTGAAATACTACATGAACTATATTCTCAAATAAATAAACTCTAGGCCAAAAGCTGAGCAATTTGTCAGACCAGACTATCCAGTTGCTAGGGAACACTGTTAAATGTTAAAACAAGAGAAAAAGGAACATAACTCATTTGAGTTGTCAATCTGTTTCCTTAGGTTAAGAAACCTTCTCCTCCTCCTCCATAAAACCACAATAAGTACTGTTATCCCCACTTGTGAACTTCTCAGTTTCTCACCAATCTTGGCCCCAAGGTTCTCACAGCTGACACTATATGCCTCCTGGTTAAAGGAAGGGTTATATTCCCCTTCCTTTTGCAGGAAAGAAAGCTGCAGAGTCACTTTATAACTGGCAATTGCATAGTTGCCATTCAGCCCAGCTATTTCATACACTGAGCTCTTTTCATGGATAACGCCACACGAGTATTGATGACTCAGACACATTCACACCCCAAAGAAAAGAGCTGCATTTAGCAGGTGAAATAATGAAAGGGCTTCAAACCCACAGGTTATGTGTTATGTGCCAGAGCTTGAGTTTGATGATGTAGCATCGTTTAAGCCAGTACCTCAGCTACTAGAGGCCATTACTCACATTAATCTGGTCTGTATTCTAACAGGGCTAAATGTTTCTCCTGAAATTCAAAACAAGGATAGAATTGCAGAACACAACCTTAAGCAGATGATTTTTGCACAGATGCTGTGCAGAGTACATAATACTCCTTATATACCCTGACCTTCAGCAATGGACTTAGTATTTAGTGATTACTTTAATCACACAAACAGATAAGAGGGGCTGCCTTGCTGTTCCAAGTACATACTTCATTTAAAAGAGAAATCATTTGACCAAAAGCTGTAGTTAGCTACATATCCTTCCTGAAAGCTATTTTGTCGTGTTTGATTAGATGTGCAACCTTAGCATACAAATGCCCTGTATACTGATCTGCCATTTAAAGTACACATGCTGACTACTGGAACATCTCAAACAAAAATACCAAATCAGGAGGCTGAGGAGTTACTTGTAGGGTTCAGGCTCCCAGAAATACAATAATTTATGGTAATTGTAGCTGTAAACATACAAGAATTGGCTTGCAAATTAGACTGAAAGCAGACATATCACCTAAAGTAAACTAGTGCTCTCTCATGATACTGACACATTTGCACATATAACAAATAGTTGGATGCAATAGAATTCAGAATGCTGTAACTATTGCTCAAGAAGTGATCTACAAATTAAAATGCTGACGCCCACAGAATAAGTGTTTTATCAAAAAAGAGATAGGAAAGTTTTGGAGTGTTCTTAAAAGCCAGACTGGAAGTATTTCATTTTCTTCTCACAAGGAACTATTTTGAGTTAAACTGTAACGAGATTGGAAGAATGCGACTGCTCAGGCATAAGAAATTACTACAGTTTATGCAGACACAAGACAGTCATTATATTAAATGGTCCACTCCCCTCTCAGAAGTTGACTCAGTCATTAGAACTTTGGGGGGAAAAAAGAAACATCTCTACTGCGCAGTAGTTAAAGAGGAAGACTTTTAGAGGACATGAGACTTGCCTGTTAGTTTAGCAGAATATAAACACTATAAACAATAAAATAATTTTAAATTAAAAATAAAATAAAATTATAAACAATAATCTGTGGCTTTTGGTATTGTGAGGGACTTCCTGTTTGGAGATGAAAAAAACACCTCTCAAAAGTTGCAGCTGTAGCTGTGGGACAACTGTTCAGCAGGTCGATTCACCAGAGGTGATGTGGGATCAGCACTTCAAGTGAACTTGTTAAATTACTTCGGTTCAGTCAAGAGAGGTAAACTGCATTCTTATTATAATTTATGTACAGCACCACATGGCCATTCAAATGACAGTTGCAGAATGCATAGAGCCTGACCCAGATCATTTGAGGTTTCCCTGCTTTCAAGAAGAGGAGAAAAAAAAAAAAAAAAAAGGGACTGCCTTCCCCCATCATTTGTCTGTTGTAAAGCACTGATATGCAATAGCCCACAGGAAATGAGTACTCTCACATAGCTCCTCTAAAGCAAAGGCAGTCACAGCCAGGGGCTGACATATGTATGCTAGGGCGTGGAGGAGGGACAGGAAACAATCAGGAAGAGATGCTGATAAAAGGAAAGAGCCTAACAACTCTGAGAAAAACCTTCCTGCTCCTGCAGAGACAGACTGCAAAATGCTAGACCAGGGGTTTTCCCCAGCCTCAAAGAGAAGTTTCAGGCTGCTTGTATCAGAATAAGCATACAGATCAGCTATTTTAATTTTTTTTTCATTTTGCTGTTTCGCCTCACTGTGCTTACATCATCATCGTATTTCAACTTTTCCATCACTTAATCTAATAAAGAAAAATTGTTCTTGAACGCTTTTGTTTCGTTTAAACATTATCTCCTTCTGCTTCAGGCTCTGGCTTTTGATTTGGAAGTCAAGCAACTAAAAAGCCTCCCTATTAGGGAATACAAAACTATGGATAATCACAAAAAGAATATACCGGTCATGAGTTACCACAGTGTTCTAGAAAATATTTCCACTACCTCAGATGATGATAGTTCCTGCACACCTTTCAGCTCATTGCACCCCCTGCAAGCCAGTCTGTCCCACTAGAAAGTTCACTGTTCAGCAATAAACGTTCAGAAACACATGGAGAGGTTCTGCTATTGCACCGAACCATGAACAATTGTACCACCTTAGGTAACATGGCAACAGAGCACTTAGATAATTAACTATGTCCGACAGCCTTCTTACAGAGGATTAGGTCTGTAAAATTAATGAATTCTGCTTGCTTCCAGACAGTCCATGCGAGCAGTAGGAGAAAATAAACGGCTTTGCTGCCCACGTCAATTTGGAAAGACCAGATTTATGTGTGTGATCATGCCACTGGTGACAGCTCTCAGCTTTGCCAGCAACCTGCAAGTCTCATTCATTTCCCAGGGCTGACAGATGCTCAGCTTTACTAAAAGTCTGTCAATACTGTCCTCCTACCTCTGCTTCCTGCCCATGACATCTCATGACAGAATTTGACATCTTGTGACAGGATTTTTCTGTAGGGTAGGATGGTATGCAGGGTGGGGACTGAAATAATAGTTTTAAAATCTTCACAGATTATTTTCCAATGCCATTGCTAAAGGAGTGTAAAAGCTTCAGAGTGACCTTAACTCTTCCCTACTTGTTTTTGTCTCCTCTTTTCTTGTCCCCACCCACTGTGTTAGTCAGGCATTTATTTTTAGATGAAGAACAGATAAGCAGAACAATCCATTTCAGAGGAACATAGCTTCACCTGTCACCCAGCTGACTGACTGGGAGTGCTGTGTCTTATGCTCTTGACTGTTCAGCAATGAGCTGATCACCTGGACCTACCTGAAGGCAAGAAAATACAGCATCTCAGACACCACTTTAAAGATTCCTTTTTAAAGTGAACTGTTGTGCCAAACAGCTCTGAGTAATTCCCTCCCTTGTCCACTGTCCTAAGATAATATTTCCTGAACAGAAGCATCAGCAATGCCACAATCTTGTATTGTGCTTTTGTCAGTAGGCTTCAAAGACCTTCTGGATTTCTCTCCCGTCCCCAGGTAAGGTGCAAGATGGGTGGGAATTGCATAGGGCTGGCTTAGAGGGTGCAGGTGAACAGACAGCTAAGCCACAGCTCTAGTTCCGAAGTCCAGGGTGCCCACTTTATGTCTATGCATGGGCCACTTTCATATTAGCACCCTCTTTCAGGAAGGTCCTTGGAAACATGTTGGCATAATACTACAGACGGGATGAACAATCCCAGTGTCTTCAACTGTTGCCATCATCTTTCTTGGGAGCTCAGAAGCAACTCTCTTGCAGCATGACAGAAGAGCACAGAGCCTTCATGAAAAAGGATGGACCCTTTTGATTTCCATGGCCCACCCACAGCCAGGCTAATTGTTCGGGGGCAGATGGAGGGTAATGAGTGTGTCTGTATGCACACCCTGTCTGCACACAGAGAGGGACCCTACACCCACACAGGTAAAAGGGCCATGGCACATCTGGTAGTAGAAGCAATTACAAGACCCTTTAAGATGAAGTGTTTGGGGTTTAGGACTCATCTTGCACATAGAAAGTCACATCTCAGGGTAGCTGTGGATCAAAACCAGCCCATAGGTAAGTGTACAACATCCACCAGCAACATTTAAAGCTGTGTTCCTCTTCCAAGAAAGGGATTTTCCTCCCAGTTATCTTCTCCTCCATTGCCCCCCAAGAATATCTTGAGAATGTAAGTACAGATTTCCTTTTCCCCCATGATAAGATCGCAGTTATGGCCAAGTTTACGGCTCAACGCCCTTATGACCGCAGATTTCTGATTAAGGGGAATGTCTGATCTGTTTGGAGATATATTTATGTGAAAGATGCTAAAGAAAAACATACACTCTTACCATCAAAAGCCATGTATTACACAGTGTCCCAATTAAAAACATCACAACCAGCAGGCATTATTATCCCAGCTCGCCCTGAAAGTGGCCGTGTTAATTCCTGCATGTATGCCTTCCCCCTCGTAAGGCAGGATACAAAATCCAGTCCCATCCCAAATCAACAGTCCCAGCTAAAAGCTGGGCCTCACGGGGAAGGAGTTCAAAACATTTAGCAGTGCCTTCTGACACTGCTATTGCTAGAAAGGCAGTCAGCTGTGGGAAGAGGCAATTCCTCCACACCTCTGGGAATTCAGCCACTGAAGTTTCACTCCTGCTCCCCATATGGTCTGAAAAGCTCCATGAGAATCACACAGCCTTTGGGCATGGAGTTTACACTTTAATAAATTACAATATGACACAATGAGTTATTTGGAAAACAAATAGCTTTTCATTACTGATTGTGTCATACACAGCTCAAGCACCACAGCCCTGGTCCTCGACTCAGGCTCTAGGTATGACTGTCAGGCTGCAAAGTGTCATGAAAATGCCTACAGAAATATGTTGGCACCTCTCTGTACTTACCTTGGGAGGGATAGGGAAGGAAAGACCAACACTATTTACAAGATTGAAATTAATCTGAGTTCATGAAGTGAGTTTATTTTGTGGGCAGGGGGTATTTTAGGTTGTCTTTTACTTGCTTGTTTTTAATGATACTGAGCAAACATCCCTCCTGGCAGTTACTGCACTGTTTCTGCAAAAGGAGTTATGAACAGTTCCTCTCATCGTCATGGGCCTTAATACTAAAGGTAAATGCAGCTCTGTCTTCCAAGAAAGGGCTCATGTGTATAAGAACAAGGGAGATCAAATGATACAAAGCTTCACAGGATAAATATGAAAAAGCATAGTTAGGATTTCAGAAGCTCACTGATTGACTCTGAATCACGATTGTTGCAGAAATACCAATTTTGTACCCACAATTTAGCAGACTGTATTTTTTCATTATGAAAAAAAACCCAACACAGTTTTTAAAAGAGGAGAAAATGGCTTTTTTTTTTATTTTTTTTTTCTTTTTTTTTTTTTCTTTTTTCAGTGAAACAGACCTTTTGTTTGCATTCCACTTGTTTGTCTGATTAAATCATTCTGGTATTCCTTTTAAACACTGTTATGTAAGTAACCTCTCTTGTCACTGTACTGCAAAATAAGCCTTCTGCAGGTGATTTGTGGAGGAACCAAGACTTCTCTAAAGAGATCTGAACATTCTGGAGCAGATTTGAGACTGTCAGAAAGAGGAACACAAAACAAAACCAAAAAAGGAAAAAGAGAAGGGAGCTACCAAAAGTTGCATAGAACTAGCTGATAAGAGAAGGGTAGGTAAGGGAAAATCAAGTTTCCTGAGAACCATCCAATGTTAAAAACTTTTAAGAAACTGAGCTAATTCAGATAATAAGGGTACTCAAGTGCAACACCTTCAAATAATGCTTTAAGGGGAAGGAAGAAAAAAAGGCAGCTAGGAAATAAATGGACTCATCTGTAATTGACAGATGCACCAGATAATTAATTATTAAATCGCATGCTGTTTGTCAGTTGCAAATGGAAGGCTTCTGCATAATTCAAGACTGCATTTTAAGCACTGTTGAGTCTTCTGCTTGACATATTGAATTTTTATCCAATTATTGCACCCCCTCACAGGAGGGGACACATATCCCTGTCTTTGTCCAGCTTTAACACCTGACTTCACATGTTTACAGGCAGCTTTATGTTTATTTTCCAGAAATATAATCTATATTCTCATTCATAGTTCTTCTACTCCCTTCCCCTCCAACAGACAGCATCATTGAGGCCCCTATCAGCACAAAAGGAGACAACAGTGTACAAAATAGAACTGGAAGCTCATTTAAGAGAAACAGTATCACCATTCATAAAAATATACTAACCAGAATGGTCTTCCTGAGGCATTACCCATGCCAGGTTGTACTTTGAACTGGTATACTTAAAGTCCACATTATATTCTCCTTATTCACACCTAAGTGCAAAGATCCTCTATTTTGCTAGTCAGAGTGTGCATAGGATTGCCATACGACTGCTGTTTTCCAACTTAAACAAGCTTCAACAAGGTTTTTTGCACACTTACTCTGGAGATGGTCAAGGGCATGTTGAAGTCCTTTCCCCCTTGCAGTCGGAAGCCCCATGGTCCAGGTCCGGTCAGAGTCACGCTGTAAGCCATTGTGTGCTGCTTTCACCAGACAACAACAAGGCACTGCAGAACACAAGGATGGGGTGGACAGAGAGAAGTGCGAAAAAAACACAGTGAGAAGAGGGAAGAGTTTTACATAACGAAAGCAATTCTCTTTCTGCCTTGCCTGTTCAGCCGTGCTCCGATACCACCTAAGAATAGATGGGAGCTATAATGCAGATGCTGATATCCCAGCTGAGCAGGGCCCATAAAAGGTTTGTAACCAGACACCTACTATGCAAAGACTTCATGACTCAGAGGTCTAATATAGTCCTCAGGGAAGGGGACAGATCTTTCTAGGCTCCTGAAGCCCCTCGTCCTGCCCAGCTACTTTATGGACAAAACACATGTTTTAATAAAACAAGCAAACAAAATCCAATGCTAAAATCCCAAACACCCAAATCTCTTTACTAACCTGTTAACAATTACAGAGCCATTTTTAAATTCTGCCTCAGCCCATATGTTTATTGCATTGTGACATATAGTATACTACAAGCAAGTTCATTTTCCATAGATCTTACTAAACGTAACAGCAAAGGCACCAACAAAGTGTTTACCTTCCTTTGCAATAGTTTGTTAAACTGAAAAAAGTTTTAGCATCACAAAAAAGCCCCACAACTTCATGTTTGGCTCTTGGTTCCACAGCCTTGCTTTCTCAAGGGAAAATTAAAATTTGTTTTCTCTGAATGCAGAAAGATGTATCATGAGATACTTCTAATCAGCATTTAATTTCTGTGGCAAAAACATAGTTTCACTACATACCTGTCTCGTCATTTCAATACAAGTCTTCTAAAGGCATGACACTTAAATGAAAGGCTAAGAATAAAAATAGTTATCCAACTGCTTTCTTAATTTATTCCTTGATTTTTTTCATAGTTTATATTCCAGTTCTTAGGCATTTCCATAAAACTATAACCCTTGTTCAGTAGTGCTGGATAGCATTTCTGGCTTAGATTGGAAATTTCTAAAATGCAGAGGACACGAGGGAAGAGGAGAAGCTGTTGGCAGATCTACAGATATAAACAAAAAATTTCTGCTCTCCCCTTTCAAGTCATTAATATGTGCAGGAAATCCAGGAGCCCCCTCCGGTATCTCCGCAGCATTTATGTTTCTTTATTCTCTGGCTGAAAAAAAAAAAAAAAAGCCATTACGTTGAGGTGGGTGTTGGGGGGAAAACCATGGGTTCTGCTCTGCTAATCTAAAAGACCAAAACCACACAGTGCACTAGAGCGAGGCAGCTCAGTTTGAATGTTGATAACGGGTCACTCTGCCAACACACCTACCTTAAAACACAGTAAATATCTGGTGGCGAAATGGCAGAGAGCAAACACTACCAGGAACTGAGTCTTTATCTGAGGAGACGGTCAATAATTTTTCAAAATCATGAAGAAATAAAGTGTCTGTTTAGTATTCACAGTGTCAGAAAAGCCATTTGTACAAGGGAATAATTAATCTCTGCATAGACTAAACCATATAACCATATTACCATATCTTTTAGCCAGAGGTCCACATTAAACCACATGGATTTAAATGGAAGTTACACCAAGCCAGTAGAACTGGCCCAAACCAAAACGAAGGCAAATAGCAAGACACAGCTTGAGAAGAAACTGGGGATTTGATGTCTCACAAGTACCTCTAAGGTACATTTACATTAAGAGGATTTATAACCTGTCCTCTATGAGTCCAGGACCAGAGATGTTTAGACGATGACTTTGAGGAGAGACAAAACTGACTTGTTGGACTTCAAATGGCAGAGTTTCCCGGCTTGCCAGTTTATCTAGTACTGAATTACTTTTTTTTTTCCAAAAAGTCACATGCACACCCAAGTTTGAAGTTAAATTATCATTGTAGTATTCCCTTCCTTTTCCTAGGAATTGGCTGCTGGTTTAGTGCTGACAGCCCTTTCTTGTCTGCATTTCAAGGGTTCAGGAGAACAGAACTCCTTACCAGGAGTAAGATAAACATGGCTTCACTAGTAAAGACAGTATCACCTAAATAAGTATTAGAAGAAAAATTACAGTTTTATGGACTGTGAATTCTGTGCATGTTACCTTCTGATACCTAAACCTTCAGTCATTCATGGAAAAAAAAAGATTAAATAAAGGGGAGGGGGGAAACAAAACCCAGAACAAAATAAAACTGCACAGCAAGCTGAATAGAGCTAAGCATTAAGAAACAGAGATGCTGTTTAATCAAACACTATGTGCTTCTGTCCTACTTTCACATCTATAACATGCCATTCCCTTATCAGTTTAGGACATCTGAAAGGATCTGAGAGATCCTTCAGGCTGGTGGTGTGGTAAGAAACTAGAGTGGGAATCTCATTAGGGGCTCTGTCATTTGAATGAAATGTTAAACTAAGGTCACTTGTTCCTACTCCTTTGGTTTCTGTCTGTGTCTGCACGAATGTTCAGCATAGCTTGGCACTTTTAAGAGGAAAGTGGAGAGTATATGCCAGAGTCCTGGCCAACATTCCTCTTCAACACCACAGGACCACAGCTCTATCACTACCAGGTACAATTTGGAGAAAAAAATATCCCACCATTTTCTTTCTCCAGGCCTCCCTAAGTCCTTTCCGTCCTGTGTCTTCATCCCCTCTGCCTGCCTGCCTGCTCTGTGCTTAACAGTGAAGTTAAAACGCTACAGAAGCTCATGCTGTAGTCACAGCTCCATTTGTTAGGGACATTTAGCATGGGTCTCACCTTCTACAGACTTCCAGTACAATAAGCCTCTAAATAAGAAAGCTGGTGATCCACCTAGATGGCTAGTTCAACCCCACCCTGTTCTCAAAAGTGCAGCAGGTACAGTGTCATCACAGCTATCAGCACAAACCTCAGCAACACCTTCTGGGAAACCTGAGGTTGCAATAAACTGTGAGTACATAATAGACAGTCCCCTGTTTTTCAGAGGCTTGTGATGTTTAGATTAGGTTTTAGTTGCTTTACATAACTGCCTGTTAGACTGTTCCAAAACTCATTTTTTGTTTGCTCAGATAACAGTATTTTGTTTCTCTTGGTGTGCCTTCTTCCCTGCATTCTCCTGCCATGTCAAAATCTATGATTTGCTCATAGCTCCCTCCCTTCAGAGAGAAGCTGTGCTGAGTCAGATGAGGTCACTGATGCAAGGAGTGACATTTAAACAAAAAACATATTCCAGGAGCAGGGTGACATTTTCTCCACACATATCAAACCAGAGAATTGTCCAGAGCTCACCAGGTCCCGCCCCGTCCCGAGCTATTCCCAGCTGACTGATGGGAGCAGCTGGGAGGGAGCTGGATGGGCACCAGGCTCTACAGCAGGGGAGAGTGCCACCACCTCCAGCAAATGCCTCTGAGCCTGAGCAGCGCTGTCCTTCCACAACTGCATCAGAGATGTTACACTGGAGGAAACAATCCCCATGTGCTGGGAGACCTTGCTGCACACATTACAGTGAACAGGCTTTAGCAGAGCGACGACCGCATGCTTGGGAGTGCATAGCCATGGAGTGAATGAAATCAAACCCACCAGTGTCAATGCTAAATAAAGGTGGGAGGAAACCAGTAATGGAAATTCCAGTTGTTAAAGTTGCTACTACTTCATGGAGCTGGCCCCATTACTCATGGGTTATATTTTAGCCGCAGGGGTAAACGTGCACATTGAGGAGCCTTGAATCACTGTTACTGCAGCAACACGGTTGTATCATTTGTATCACTAAGGTTTTCAGAAGAAGATTGCTTAGAGTTTGACTTCTGATCTGCAGTACACTGTGCATCACTGGCACATTAAAAGGTCATGGTTTATGTTTTTCTTTAGGCAAGTGGAAGACTTGCACTCCACAGGAATAAACTATCACTTCCTATTTGATAAAAAGATATTCAACATTTCTTTAGGGGAAAAAGAAACCTGACCAAAAGATTGTCTGCCTTTGTTTCAGTCTCCCTCACCTGAGGGAATGGCAGTACGAGGAGGCAGCATTTGGCTTTATGACAAACATGCCCTTTCTGTCCCATGGATTCCTGCACTGTCCCCAGTATGATTATCTGCAGTCTTTCAGAACAGTGGAAAAGAAAGGAAAATGGAGCCTTGAAGAAACTACTCACTACACAGATGCATGAAGAAAATCCAGGCTTTGAACTGGTTGACTGATATGAGCAATCCTAAAGTTTTCCAAAACTTTGAATTAACCCACTGTTAACTATATTTCATGTGGAATCATGCATTTGGGGAGAGAGCTTCATTGTGATCCACAGTACAAAACAGTACACATTTACCATATATTGGCTAAGCAGTGCTAAAGAATTTGAAACTGACACTTTAGAGATCCAAAAAAATTTTAACTCAGAATTCCCACCTTGCCAATGTCAAACGGAATATAAAAGTAATTACCAAGATTTTTTTCCCACAAGTTCAGCACAAGTTCAATATTGCTACTGAAGTAAGACTATTCTACAGTGCAAAAAAGCTCATTGCAATCCCCTTTCCTTCACTGCTGAGCTCTAAGTTGAGCTAATCCTCCTTTAACTTCCATGTATGGCTTTGTTTGACCTATTGAATCAAAATCCTTCAATTCTCACAGAACTCAGTATTTCTGAATTTCTTTTAGCCTCTTGTCCTAAGTCCTGCATTTTGATCTTTCTCAAGGAACTAAATTTTCTACCACACTTTGCTTCATCTCATTCGACTTTGCCGATACACTTCTAATAATGTGCTTTGTGGGTTCCAAAAAAGCCAGTATTTCTGGGGAGATATGGTAGAGCAATATAATGATAGAATATTATGTACCTTCCCTGTAATACAATGCCTTCAGGAACGCAGCTCCAGTGTTTCCTGCTTGCCTGTTTGCTGATGCCAGTATCACTTCACCAACTGATCAAATTTGCTGTTTACCCTCCCCTCTAGATCCTTCACCATGACTACTTTCACGTTTACAAACACTTTATTCCCCTACTACATGGCCTTTTTTCCCCCCTGCACATCTTTCTGCTACCACAAAAGATTTGGTGTACAACATAGGGTAGTCAGAATTGATTTTTAAAAGATTTGAAAAATTTTTGGTAAGTATGTCAAACTGCAAACCTGTGGAGAGTCCCAAGAGAAGAGAAGGATTCCAGTCCAGACTGTTTGCAAGGACTTAAGTGTATGTTACTAAGTTCTCATTTTATCAGCTTTTCAGTTATTGTTTTTAAAGGCAGTCACTACACCACGTAATACTTAACACTTCTATGGCACCTACTTTCCAAGATAAAAACATTTCTTTTTTAAGTTAAAGAACACCTAAGCACCTGTTGTTTCAACCATCTCCTGTTTACATACGTAACCATAGCACTTAGGTTACCAGTTTGAAGCGACAAAATGTATCAACAGCAGCGACTGGATTAAAATGCAGAGCTCAATTTCTAATACAGGTACTGGAAGAAGAAAAACAAGGCTGTCAAATGCGTTTCCATTTAGTTTTCATCATTCTTTTTCAACTCTGGGCTGAAATCAGGAAAGTTTACAGCAAGCCTGTGACTACTGTAATTTGTGCCTTGTTGCAGAGAATCCTAATTAACTGTTTTCCCTTAGAAAGGGGAAAACAGCAAATGACAAAAAAACCCAAGCAAACCACAAGAGACCCAAGAACAGCTACAGGGGCTGCGTGCAGGTCACCGTCAGCTCCGCACAGACCTGGGGCTGAGCTTTGACATGGGGGTCACAGCACTTCTGACGGCGCTGGCTCGTGTCCAGACAGCCGAGGTTTGGCACAGCGCAGAGAGCGCTCAACAGGGCTTAGGAGAAGTATCCTGTGCCACCAGCGTCATTTGGCCATCGCAGATTCCTCAGGGGATCACTACACCACACTGATGCAGCGGTGCGCCCGTAGGCACAGGATGATAAGGCAGCCTCCCAAACGCCTCGCCCGCTCACTTCTGCCTTCCCAGCAAGGGCTCTCCGGGGTACCACTTTCCACTACAGAAACTCCGTGGTCGCGGCGCACCCACCTTGCCCACCTGCGGTGTCCCGAGTAACCAAGCGGTCCCTCCGGGCCGCCCCCCTCACCTCCGCCACCGCCTCCGCCACCGCCGCCCGCGCCG
>VXAY01001313.1:2117945-2192937 GCA_013399855.1 Oxyruncus cristatus | reverse complement strand
GGGGGCAGGGGCCGCTCCCCGGGGCCGCTCCCCGGGGCCGCCGCGCGGGGGCGCCGCGCGGGCCGGGCGCGCCGAGGGGATTTAGCGCCGAGGGCGGCAGCGCGGGGGCCCGAGAGCGAGAAAGCGCTGCCGGCGCTGTGTAAATGCCCGCGTGTGAGCCGAGATCACCGCGGGGCCGCGGTGGCCGAGCGGGAAGGTGACACAGAGCTGTGGGGAGCGGCAGCAGGTATCCCGGGGGGCGGGCGGTCCGCGCGTGAGCGCCCTCAGGGAAGGATGCGAGGGATGAAATGGCGACGGGAGCGGGGGGGCCGCGCCCGCGGCGGGGACCCGGGGCGCTCGGGAGGGCGGCGCGGGGCGGCAGGAGGGGCTGCGGTCCTGCCCAAGCTCAGCACAAGCTCTCCAGCGTGCTCTTGAGAGCCGTGCGGGCTTGGAGCCCGCAGCCTTCAGCCCCTTGGCCGAGCGAAATCGCTGATTTCACTCATTGCCTCGTAAGAAAAGTGGAAGTGAGGTTGTTTACCCCCGCTGACTAACTGGTGTTGAGAGATCGTTTTAACTGAGTGGAAAAGTTAAAACCACGTCCCGAGAGGAGACAACGGGTTTGGAAGACGAAAAAAAGCAAAACGAGCAACTTAACTGCCCACCAGAATACTGATACTGGGATGATTTAAGATACTGAGCCCTGCGGTGCGTTCACGTGGCTGCAGAGTGCTGTCCAGGACCAAAGATTCTGCTCCATAGATCTCGCTAGGTGGTGGTTTGGGTTTCTTTTTTTCTTTTTTTTTTTTTTTTTATGTTATGCTTCCCCAAATATTCTCCAGGAATCCAGCTGTTTTCTCAGCGCAGTGACGGAGCTGCTGCTTTACGAGTTTGTTAAAAATAAAAAAGGAAAAGAGTGTTCCCAAGCGTCAAAAGGAAAGATGTTCCCAAGCGTCAAAGCACTGGAAACGCGGGCGGTGCCCAGTCTGAGGCCCCTGGGATTTTCACAGGAGTGAAAATTCCCCGGGCTGGGAAGCTCCCGTCCCAGTGGCACAGTGCTGGGCTCCGCCAGGAATCCGGGCTGTGCCGGAGTCGGGGTTTGCTCGCCGGGCTCTGCCCCCCGTCAGCACCAGGGACAGGGCGGGAGCTGCGCGGAGCCGGGTCCGCCACAGCTGCAGAGTCCGAAAGCTCCTCCCCGGTCGTGTGCGGGAATAAATCCAACAACGGCATCGCTGAAATACACAACCATTTTGACCACTCTCTCAGCTCCAGCCTACTCAAAAGAATTCACGTTTAGTGCTTCTTGTCTTATGGAACCTGAAGTCTCTTTACTCTTGAAGTACTGACTGTGGTACTGTGGACTCTTTTGGTCCAACACACGGGGTGCACAGACCAGGCCAGGAAAACATGATCTAAATGATTTCTGTATTTATATTTGGCCGAAGTTCATATTCATATGGATTGTGATAATGATAGTTGCAAAAATATGCCATTGGCAAGTTGGCTTACGTCCCCAAAGGAAACATTTTGCATCTCGTCAAATGCCTGAATACAGTGTTTTCCATGGAGCATTAAGTTACCAATAATTACCACAAGACAATGCAGTTTATGTGAAGGCAATATGCAAATAGAGCAGATCAGTTTTACCACGGATTATAAAAGCAAAATCCTTGCAGCTTACACCCGCCCTCACCACCTCTACAAAATATGACAAAACAGAAATAATGGGATGGTTGCTGTGGAAGGAAGAAAAGCATCCCACAGAGTAGTGCACAGTCAGTTTTATAGATCACTTACTTTTCAACAGCCTAGTAGGTATCACCTTTTCCAAAATTTGTTCGTAGCTAAAATTATACATCTCATTAGGGAAAAAAAGTGATTCTGCTGACAGCAGGATGTTCATTTTCTTCCAATAAAGAAGGCAATTAGAAAATTGATTTTAAAATGAATGTTTGAAGCTACTGACACCTCAAACCGTGGAAATACCAAAGTATTTTTTTTAGAATTGCTTCTTATTACGGTTGTCAGAACTATGAACCATTGCCTCTTAGATTAGTCTTGAAGCAGCAGTGAAACCGTATGGTAAAATACAGGAAATTTACTCAGATCAGTTTATTTAAACTTTGTGTATCTTTATTCATAAATAATGATACTAATTAACTCTAATGATTAATAGATATTTCTATATCTACCAATTAATGAACATAGTGGATACTTGGCAGGGAGTAACTGAGGTGTTTTTCAAGAAAGAGATTATTTGATCTTGAAGTTGGTATAACAAAAGACCTAGATATCTTCTCCTCTTCTGGCTGAAAGCTTCAGAACTTCAAGAGATGTTTAATTTCTAAGCTATGAATAATGCTTTAACTGTGATGTACAGATCTCTCCTTTGCAAATTCATACCTTTTTGCATCAAGGCTGTTTGATTCTCTTTAGGAAGATTAGTTGGAATCAAATAAGGGCAGAATATGATTTGACTCTCTGTGGTACGTGTCTAGGCACCTCTTCTGTGTGCTCTGTAAGAATTTCATCATATGCTGCATGTGCAGTTAAAACGCTCCTCAGACACTCAGTGGGGTTTTTAAAGGGTAGGAGTTTTGATTGTCAGAGGGATTTTGCAGTGGGATATTAGTTAACAAATACAGGGATGAAAAAAACATGCTTTCTTATCCTTGAAATCAGCTATATCTCTTTGTAATCCTTTGAACTTCTCACCAACTCTTCTGTTTCCCAGAAGCCCTCTTTGAATAACAAAAGCTGCAAAATGAACACAAACAACCTGTAAAATAGCAGACTTAGTGATGACTTAGGCTGGAAAACATAATCCAGATGGTGGGAAATTATGTTTATTTAATGCTGATCTATTAGATTATTCCATTCTACATTGTGATAGGAAAAAATCATATTTAAGGGCTTATATCTGAACCTTTCCTTCAACAACCTGATTTTCTGCTCCCTGGTAAATGAATCAGCAAGGATGACTGGAAATTGGCCATAGTCCTCTTCTGATAAGTGGTGGATCAGTTTTTTTGTTGTTGTTTTTGTTTTTGTTTGAAACAGGATGAAATACACGAGCACGTCACTGTCACTCAGGGCAAGGGAACTGGAAAGGATGAGAGCTCTTCCTGCTCAGCGCTCTCTAAAAGAGCCTTCCAAACTCGTTCCCAGAAACTTGTGCCTGTCTTTTGGAGGGACAAAATTCTCTGTCCTATTTTTCTAGAAAGCACTAGTGACAGTATTAAACTCATATTTTAAATAATGTTTCAGAAATGTGTTGCTTACCTACCAATGGCCTTGGAATAGTTCAGTGTTGCACCTTCAGGATCACCTCTTGTGAATGTGAAAAGCTGAAGGCTTAGACTACACTGGCCAGACCATCCTGTGCAAACAATCCTATTTGCTTTCTGGAAAGTAGCTTACTGATAGATTTAGCTGTCCATTTTCCTCAGTGACTCACTCAGTGTGATTTGCTTTTGACCCATGAGATTCATTCCAGCCTGGGCAATTTGCTTTCCCGGGAAATTCAGATAGTTCTGTCAATGGCAAATTCTGGGGTTTCTGCAAGTCTTTCTCCCAGGACTTTCTCCCAGAAGTCCTTTCTTCTAATCATGATCTGATCTCCCCAGATGTTTCTCATTAGCTGTTCAGCCTCAGATCAGTCACAGAAACATTGTTTTCCTCATAAATAGGTCCTTATTTTTTCATAAATTTCTGCATTATGGTTTCATTAGGCTTATGAGGTATTTTAATAAGCTGTCTGCACAGTTTATTTGCAGTAATTTTAAACTGAAGGAACAACAACCATGGATGGAAACTTAGAAGAATGATTGATACCCAACAAATTTGGCCTCATTGGCTACCTAAGGGTTCCTCACCAATGATGGTGTTAGGAAAGTTAGCATGGGAAGTACATCACTGCAGCACAAAGTATGGATGTGCTTTCTCCTGGGAGAAGGACATCTGATTTCATTCCCTGCCCAGCTGAAGGGGCTACAGTTCCAAGCTCAGAAATAAGCTAGTGATGAGTGCGGCTTTCTGGGAGCCTCTACTGGGTAACAAGTAACCAGTAACAAGATCCTGCCTTCGGTTTGGAGGGTCTGTGCAGGTGTTATTTGTCTGTGGTGATGCCGATGTGACTGTTCAGGCAGAAGTGCTGACATTTAGAGGAGAGCAGATCAGGGCTGCATTTGCACTGTCATTTACCCAACCTGTAACAGCTCCAGTAAACGAGGCCGTTCCATTTGTGATTCTTTATTGCCCAGCAGTTCTGATTTTCACAGACCTTTGCACGTGCTGTGTGAGGGGGCAGGAGATGAAGGGGTCTGTTCCTTCTGTCACTAGCAAATGGGTGGGCACCTTGCAAAACAACTCACAATTTTCACTTCCCTTCTGACAGAAAACTGGAAGGAATTTCTTAAAAATTAGGTCTATAGGTATGTCCAGCTAACAGTCTGATTCACGCGGGTTTGTGTTTTGGCATTGGTAAAAAAGCTGCCATAGGAATCTAATACTTTGGATCTCCAAAATTATTTTATTTTGCAGAAATTTTACAGAAAATATTAGGAAAACATAGCAAGCACAGCTCAGACGAGAATCATATTTTTAGAGTGACTCTACTTTAGTAATTTTACCCTTGTAAGATATTCATCATTCCCATTTTCAGTTTCAGTAGTTTTGCAGAGTTCCTAAATTTGCCCACAAACAAGAGCAAACAAAGGCGCAAACAGTCAAAACGTCAGCATACAGTTCAATAAAACATTGTGAATTGCAACTCTAGGGTGTTGCTCAAACATTAAAGAGAAGGCTGTCCGTGTGGTAACCTCCTTGGACTGTTCCTGGCATTACCCTGGGCTATACTGTTACCATAACTTTCCTAGGACAGGGCGAAAACAGTTATGGCAGGAGGTAATTCAAGATGGACTGTCAACAGGATGAACCCCAGCAATGCTGCTTGACTTATAACCCTTGTTGCTTTTATGCTTGGGGCCAATCCAGCTTTAAAGTGCACTGATTTTACACAGAAGAAAAGCTGAAATTCTCCTAAAGTTTAATATTTTCACTTAGTTTGTCTAAATAAATGTTGGCCTCCTAATTTTGTCTCACTGTTCAACTGTAAATGTTCAGTTTTAAGTGCATGATATTTATATCAAGGGAAAGGTGAATCTTTTCCCACCTGTTTCCCTGGATATCTCTCTCTGCATCTCTCAGTTGAAGGCTGACTAATTCATTATTGCATCCTACTTAAACCAGCACTGCTCACTTTCTGTTTGAGTGTGGAAAAAAGGTTACAGGTCTCAGCCTTGATGCAAAACTTTCCTAATTTGGCCTTGCAGCACTCCAGGAGTAATGTGCCTGATATGCCCTTTTACAGATAAACTTGAGCACTGCACTAAATTGAATTGCCAGGGTCACAGAGAGAGTTGGTGCCGTACTTTCCCTCAGAACTGACTGTCTGGTACTTACCCCAAGAAATGTCTGCTGAGTATCAGTCTGGTTCAGTTTGATTACTTGGTGCCTTGATCTAATGATTTGTTCAGTCGAGCCTATTGATTTATGGAAACAGTTTCAAATGTGGCATCTGAAAACCAGGATAAACTTTGCTGAGAAAACTGTGAGCCAGTTGGCTCTTCCAAGTAAGGGCTTAACTCAAGCACCACTTTTCCTTGAGCACTAAAATAGTGCGTGAGCATTAAAATACACATTCCCAGAACCTGTTAAAAGAGGTATTTACAAAGGGATATATTATTAGATTATCCAGTGGAGAAAGACTGCCCACCTCACCCGCTTAAACCAGAATTGTCAGGTATTTTGCTCTGCTGCTGATGCATTCACTGCATCAGAGCAGTAAAGGAGGAGCAAAATGACCCACAGTTTTCTGAGAATTTTTGATTTAATTGTAAATAGAACACGTGAACTGGCTCAGTGGCATTTTTTACAGTGGCCTACAAGTAATGTTTTGGCCCCTTTGTAGTTGCAGGCAAAGATAATTATTTTAAAATTAACTTAGCAGCCACTGGAGAATGACTGCTGGTATATGTTTTTTTTTCAAAGGGTTGCATCTGCAATTCAGAGAGCATTTTTTCTGTCTATTCAAGCATAAAGCACATTTGTTTAGCACCACCACCTCAATAGATAACTGGAGGAAACTATTGTTGTAGCAGTCTGTATGTTAAAAGGGAAAAAGAACAAAGTAGACTGAAACCTAGCACAACAATTTGCATTTAGTACATTTATGCTTTCATTCTGCCCTGCCAGTTACAGAAATCCACACAAGAGAATATGTGCAAAAGCAAACATTTTCTACTTAACGTGAGTTAGGAGAGTGTAGCCAAATGCTCCAACAAAATACAGTGTCAGAACTGCTTCAGGCTAGGACTTGGCTATTCAGTAATGATTTAACCAAGGTCATCTTAGTTTCCATTCACACATTTTCCCATTCCTTTCTTAGTGGTTTTTGGTTGTGGTGACAATAACGGAGGAACTGAACTCCAGGCAAAAGGGCAGGGTGAGGAAATGTGCTGCCTGACTTAGCTTGATTCTCCCAAGAGGTGTTTTTTGTCCTGTTTGAAAGGTGTGAAGGAGGATTGTTTCTCAGTTGAGAGGAAGGAAGACCAAGAATGTCTTGATGCTGTCAGCTGTGAAATGTACAGCTCATGAGATGCGAACTGACCCCTCAGCTCTGTGCTTGGACAATGTTTTCATGCGGGAAGAAGAATTAAGGACTAGTAGAGAAAGGCACACCACCTCTGTTCAGTCACAACAAGTAAAATAAATTAATTTAATATGTAGCTTTATAGGCAATTTCAGTAATGAAAAGTTTGTTTAGCGTCAGCCAAGCTTCCCAACTGAGTTTCAGTGGCCTAGAGGAGGACAAGTGGGACAGAAATTCAGGATCCTATTATATAAGTAACCTCTTACTTATATAATAAGATCCCAGAGCTCCCAGGCAAGTCAACAAGAATGTCGTCTGCTTAATTCCATTTATCATATTTTGTTACTCAGCCCTTTCCTTTACATGCTGGATATCAGCTGTAGAGGGAACAGAATAAAAGTTCCAGTGAGGAGCTTTTTTCTTCAAATGAACTCTTTCAAACTGAGATCAAATAAAATAAACTAGTAACAGTCAAATTATACCGAAGTCAAATAATTCCGCTGGAACCAAGCCACCGGCTCTGGGAAGGAGGAAGCATAGGAAGACAAGTGCCTACAAGTTAGTCACATGTTGAAACATTAAAGGGTCTTCTTGGCTTGTCAAATCAACCAAGATTTTGAGTTGTAATGTGGTGTGTTTTGCACTGTAAATGTTAATAGTTGGGAGTGTTGCATTAGTACTTAACTTGGGACTTCCACAGATTTTCAGCGGCTGAAGTTCAACTGAATGCCCTTTGCACTAGAAGAATCCTTTTTCAAATCTCTGTCTTCAGTCCTGAGAGCTACAAAACTGGAGAAGGAATACTAAATTGTGAAAATCTTAAGCAAGCAGTCACAAAGACACTAAGTGCTTATTAGAGGGTGCTGTTTTATTGCCATGAGCCTTTTTGTTTTGTTTTATCATTTTTAACTGACAAAATTCAGAACTGATTTAAGATCCCTGTGAAGTGGTTTAACTGCCATGACTTTTTGTTCAGAGAATTCTGCTTGAATAATGGATGAGAAATTACATCTCTCTGAAACCTGGTTTCCACCAGGATCCATTTTGTGTGGCTGAATCCTTCTGCTCCAAGTTCTTACTGCTTGGCCTTGGCCATAATTTGGCTAAAGAAATGCCCTGATCTTATATAAATCCAAATTCCTAGGTTTCCCAGAAATGGCTTCCAGTGATGTTGGACAGTCAGCTGTATTATTTGGAAAATTCCTGCAGTAATTTTACTTTTAAAAGCTGGAATTCAGGCATCTCACACTATTGCCATGTTCATGAACTGCCTTCATAAGAAATTGCCTTTGTGCTGTGAGCCAGTAAAAATGGAGCAGGTTCAGCTGTGATGGGGACTCTCTATTTCAGGAAACAACACAATAAAGGGAAGTTGCGAAGTACAGCTCTGTAATGTGTGCTGTGGCTTCCTTAGTCCTGTCTCTTGAAATCACTGTGGTCCGGCTCCTGCACATGAGAAAAAAATCAAGGATGGTTGAGTCAGTGGAAGGAGCAAGGAGAACTCTAACTCAAGGGGATAGCTCTGAGTTCCTTTTCTGGTAGTGGCCCACGATGGGAAAGAGAAGAGGTCTGTTTCATATACAGTTACTGTGTTTTCCAGCATTTTAGGATTCCCCTGTTTATTTGGAGTCACTTTATTTTGATGCAGTGCTAATGGGTATCCTGAATTGTGCTTTCTTATTTGCTTCGTTTGCCTTTGGGCATATTCCACCATGGCAATTTGGAGTAAAGCAAGAATTAAAATGAGTGTGATTTATTGCAATGAAGTTAACATCATATTTTTACATGTTTTTAATTCCTATAAGTGAAATAAATGGTATCTACAGTGCCCAAAGAGAGCAGCTTTTACTGTGTGAAATTTATTTCTCATCTGACTGAGCATAATGATCCCGAACCTGAAAGACTGGTGTGGCTTTTTCTTTTTCAGAGGAATGGTTTTCAAAAGGAATTTTTGCAGTGGATGTGATCAACCACCGATCTGCCTGATGCTTCTACCTCAACTCTGTCCTTCATCAGATTAAGTTCTCTTCTTGCTTCACCGAGCAGCAGCAGCAGCAAGTGAGTTTTAACAAGTACATCTGGAAAACAGCACTTTGAATAAGATGTATCAGTACACATTAAGGGTTCTGCCAAGATCTTCTGTTACTCAGAGACTTGAGCTGAGGACAGCAGCATCAAAAGTGTTCATATTTTAAAATCACAGTTGGAGAGTTATTATAAAGCCAGACTCCATCTGTTTGCCTGTTAAGGTGGAATCATCCATTTTTTTTAAAGCCAGGAGGAGGCTGTGTTTAATTAACGCTGGTTTTGGCTCCTGAGGGCACTGGGGACTGCTTGGAAAGGGGTACTAGAATAGTGAACTAGGGAAACTAAAAATGGTGATACTGAAAGCAGGGCTGTGTCTGGGGTGAGTGTCAAGGAATGCTTGACTGCAGGACCTGTCTGGTAAAAGGAGCTGAGTCCTGGGCTTATGGGCACTCAAGAGGTCAGGGTTTCAAAGAGCAGCTATTCCACAGCAGTCCCACTGACCCAGGAGTGAGTGAGTGAAGGCCTTCCCTCTGATCTTGTGGATAAACTGGTGAAGAGTTGACTGGTCACTTATGGGAAGTAGGGAAAATGAGAAGAATCTGAAACTGGGAAAATTTATTAATTTACAGTTCCATGGAGCTAGCAGCATCTACTAGTCTGGAAAAATATTTTTAAAATTTAGTAACTTTTAGTACTGACCTAACATACTCTTAACTCCTTCATTTCGCTTGTGTGTCCTAAGGGGTTGTGTAAATATTTACACACGTGACTAACTTTAGGCATCTGAAAAACTTCATCTGAAAAGCAATTATACCAATCCAAAGGGTGCATCTGGGTATGTGTAATTAATTTTTGAAGTACTGGGGCTTTCGAAGAAAATGCTGTTGCATTAGAGGTACAGTCACTTTCTTTGTATCCCTTTGGGCATGACACTGTGTGGAAGGGCATGGATTTTCCTTTCTATTTTTCCAGTCGGTGGAAAACATTATGGCAGTTGTAAGTATGCCCTGAAGTGTCCCACAGCTTGTTCAGGAAATGTCCTTAATGAAACTTTACATTGGAGAGCTCATGCTATACGAGGATGTAGTCTCAGATTTTTGTGTCTGTTTCCAAACCATCTTCTTTTCCTGAAAGGGATCAAAAATATCTTTGGTAATAAATCTACATAGATACCGCTGTTTGTGTGAGTTTAAAAATAATAGTAATAAAAAAAAGGAAACTTAAAGAGTAGGGAGGAAACAGTCACTGTAAGAGGGGTGAATCCTTTTCCGTTCTTCTCAGCCTACTATTTACCCCCAGTGTCAGGTGAACGTTAACCTTGAGAGCAAATTTCTTTGCCAGAAGTGTTTGTAGGCAATATGTGAACCAAACACCACGAGTCCAGCATTGGAGTATACTAAGGGATTCTGACATCTCTATAGATAGTGAGGTGAGCGTTTTCCTACGCTGACGTGACTCCTGCAGCATTTGGTTTGCTTTTGAGACAGGTATAAAGAACTTCTATGCTGTGTCTCCAGCAAAGCCCTGCTGCTGCCAGAACTGCTGTAACTGAAAGAAGTATTTTCCTGCAAAAAAGAAAAAAATCTTATTACTGTTTGTGTGGTTTGTATCAGACTGTTAAAGCTGGATTTGCTGTGGAGAAACTTTTGTGGCTTTATTAAGCTTACACTGGTGATCTACTCAGTCTGTTGTCCATGGAAGGGAAGTAAATAAGACAGCTTATAAATGTTGACAACTGTGAAGTTTGCATAAGGCTGAAAATGAGAATTTAGGTTATAAATTCGATGGGGTAAGGGAGGTACAGTAATCAGTTAGTGTACAGGATTATGGCCCATGTCTAGGGTTGCTCGGAAGGGCACTTTTAATGATTTATTTATTTGTTTTAAAACTGCTTTTATATAAACCTGTTTATAACATAAGACTCCTCTCATTCCTATGACACTAACAACTGCAAGGCTACAAACACAAGTGTTTGAACAGAGATACCTGTTGCTCAGCCACAGAAATACCATTGTCTGGTACAAACACTGCCTTGCAGACAAGGACCCCACCCAATAAAGCCCTGTGGAAATAGTGGTTTTGGCAGCAGAGACAGACAGTTGTCCTGTCAGAGTTACTGAGGGATCACAGGATGGGGGCCACATGGCAGCTCCTCTTGGAATGACCTAAGTAAAAAACAGCACCAGCCACACTGAGGAAAACAGGCACATGTGGGCATGGGGACTTAGCCGTGTTATGCCCTGGAGCTGTAGAAACACTCAAAGAGCATTGGAGGTGTCTTTGGTTATTTCTGACTGTCCAGCTTGCTGTTGGTTTTGCATATGAAGTGAAGAAAAATACTCTTTGCTATTCTGTCTTACCTGGGAATGTGTGAAATGTCAATACTCAATGTCGGGGGCTATGATGACACTTTTTAGTTCAGTGGTGGATGTAAAAAAGTTTTCAAAAGTATGGGAAGTGAGGCTGTAAGCTGCAAAAAAATAGGGACTAAGATCCCTGGTTGTGTGTGGAAGCTGGAAGGATTGGCAGCTTGTGGCTGCTGCCTTATGTAGTCCTTCAGTCCTGACTTGGAGCAGCCTTCTATTACACTGGCTCTTGGCACCTTCTTTGCAAGTCCAGCAGTAGTGACCAGCAGTTCAGCAGTTTTGCACGATTGCTTGAATGATCAGACCAAACATATCCACTTGTGACCCGAGCCTGAGTCTGTGCCCCTGTGGAGGGGCAGAGCGTGTCTGTCAACTCCCAGCACTGCTGTTGCCTTTGCCAGCAGCCTGCCCTGGGAACAGCTGCCATGCTACAAAAGGCCAAAGGGAAGTGCCTCAGTTCTGCCCAAGTCCTGTCACACCTCCAAGTCACTGGAACACATCCAAGTGCATGGTAAACTACAGGCGGTCTCTCCACTGCAGAACAGGCTGTACAGTTGACTTTAACTGAAACGTGAATCATCTCAGTCCTAAATTATTTTAATCCAATCAGTCATCTGTGTTAAAGGGTGTAAAGAGACAGCAAAGTGAAGAGAGTGGCTGCCAAGCAGAGGATACAGGACACAAATAAAACTGCTAAGATGAGATGAAATATGAACTAATAATGATTTATTCCAAATGCCACAGGGGTTACAGTGTGAACCACTTGTAGAGATATTTAGGTGAGATGAATTTTGTAGGCTTTCCCCGGAATGATTTTTGTAGTCTCAGAGGAGTGAAGGGAAGGCAAAACGGTTAGTTACACAGGGAGTATACACAAGGGTTTTGAAGTGCTCACAAACAAATTCTTCCTAATTAATATATGCTTTACAAGTCTCTTGTAAGTAGATGAGCACGAACAGCTGTAGTTCTTTTTATAGATACAAACTAATCTCTAATACATGTTGGAGTTGAAGGATATGGAGAACAACATGCTGTGGATTCGTAAAGCTTTTCTAGCCATGGAAGTATTCTTTTTATGCCCTCTAAAAGTGGAAGGGAATGCAGAAGTGTGCTTAGTGTAGTCTTCAAGAATACTACTGCTTGGAACAAAATCATGACAGGAGCAAAGGATCTAGGTATTAATGACACATACCATGCACTCCTTGTTAACACGTGAAACAGCATGTGTGAGCTTTGACCTATTTTCTTGACAGGTTCAGTCTTTTGCAATCCATATGAAATAGGCAGCATTTACTAATGTTTCTTCCCATTTTTCACTAGTGTCAACAGCCTTGATGACAAAGGAAGAATTATATGCTTCATGTTTTTAAATAATTTTAAAAGCCTAAGCAATAAGTCATAATAGAATTCCTTAGACTTGATGAATATCTTTGAAGGTACTTCCTGTTTGAAGATGTTTGCTCCCTTCTTTCTCCTTTTTGCTGGCTGTATATATTATCAGTTTAATATAGCCCTCTGCAGGGAGACAATATCCTGTTGTGGTGGGTGAAGGGAGAAACTGTAATAGCTCCTTTCCATCTCTAATGCCTATAATTTTATTTACATAAAAACATTGTGGATTTTGAACAGTGTGTTTCTTTTGGTAGTTTATTACCAGCCTGAACAGCCCACTTCTTCATGATCTAACGTTCATCTGCTGAAGAAGTTATCATCACCTTCATTTTTCATTTTAATAACCTTTCTTTTAATAAACCTCAGTTTGAAGTAAGTTTCCAAACGTGTGCTTCAAAACAATGCCCCAAGTCTTCTGGAACCCACTGATTTACTTTTTTTTCCCCCTCAAAGTAATAAGCCAGTTACATTTTTATTGATTTTATAGCTTTTTGTGATCTGACCTAGGGAAGAACTGATTTACTTAGGACAAAATGCCTTACTGGGTTCCCTCCATTATTGCAACCAATGGGAGAACTGCTGGAGGGCCTGTGGGGAAGAACTGTTTCTCAGTAGCTCTGTGCCCTGTTCTTTTGGGCTCAGAAGGTCTGTATCCCCACTTTGGACTGTCTGTTCCTCATAATTCTTGTGATGTAGACTGCTATGATTTGCAAATGAATTTTGTCCATTTATTCGTATGCACTGGAAGAAACATCAGGGGAAAGTTGAAAATCACTATTTCATAAAACTCTTTTCCTTTCCTTTCAGAGGAAATAAATACAATCTCATGGATTCAGTCACTGTGGGGAAAAAAACCCTCACCTATATGAATGCTGCTGTTCAGAGAAGGGAAAAATGGAAATGCCGAAGTGGGGATGGTGTGGAATCCACACATCTCCCCAGCTGTTTTTGGAGACCTTCCCCTTCCAAGGTTTACTTTTGAAAAGCACATCTAAATGTAAACCACTTTGAAGTATCAGAAGGCAGATATCAGAACCTCTGGGGAGATTGGCTAAGACTGGGTTAAACTGGTCTCTTAAGCCACTGTTGGAAAAAGAAGCCAAGGATGGAAAGGACCATTGCCTTGTCCTCAAGTGTTATCCCTTTCTCTTTCCCTAGAGTCTCAGAAATTGAAATAAAGATCTGAGACTTTAAATTACCACTCAAGTGCATTGTCTTCCCATTGGATTGTAGAAGAAAATGGGGTAAAACATGTCATTAATGAGAGAGGGGAGCACTGACTGTGTGATTAAGTTTTCTTTTGGTTAAGAAACTTCACAATAATGAAGAAACCATCTTCAGGAGGTAATGTACAGTATCCCCCAAATCTCTCAGCTGTACCTCTGTAATAGCTTTGAAGTTAAACTACACCAAGTGAACAAAGGCCTCTTTTGAATTTCCCTTTCCTCTCAAGTTAATCCTAGGAGTCTTGTAGGTAAGGTCTGTGAAGTGGTGGAATGTACCTCAGCAGAGTAAAATCCAAATGAAAGAAATTGTTTCATGAGCTGCATAAAGAAGAAATAATAAAATACAGTGTGACTCAGATCAAGGTGGGAACCACTGAAGAGATTTCTGATGCTGAAAAGATCACTCCTCCTGCTTTAATCCTTGCTTGTCTTATGTTGTGTCTTTGTAGGGGCATTCCAGAACAATGCAGGAAGGTATTCTGGATTCAGTCAGTCCATAGCTGCTCCAGAGCTATTACTAGGATGATATTCTGGCTTGCATCACTCACTTGCTTAGCTGTTGGGCTTCTTGTTCTGCTTGTGGCTGGTGGCCTTAGGGTACAGGAAACCAGAGCTGCAGCTGGAAGGCAGCTCTACTCCCTGGACATCGCTGCATGTTATTGTAATGCTGGGTATCTGAGCTGCCAAGATCCATAGCAAGACTCTCCTTTCCTTTGTCCAATGCTGTTCAGGCTCTCACCTTCCTAAAGGATGCAGAGATTTAAAAGAAATGAAGAGCACAGACATGTACAAGATCACATTGCATCATCTATGAAAAAGTGGCATATATTTACATAAGCACTTTGCTGATCCCCATGACTACCTCAAAACCAACTTAAACGATGCAGGGAAAAGTAGATCTGAACTTTTTTTTCAAAAATTTCATGAATAACTTATGAGAAAAAACCTGTTAAACAAGCTAATGTACTAAAGCATAGACTTTGCGTTTTCTACTTAAGAGCTGTTCTACTTTGAAGAAAGACCAGGCTGATGACAGCACATTCAACTACGAACAAAAATGCTAAGAATATGCTTAGTGAACCTGTTTAGGTTCACTGGGCAAGAGGTAATGTAAAATGTGATGATAACAGCATGAAGGGGGAAGCAAACTGTATAATGAGGTGAAAACAGGAATTGAGGAAAAGATTAATTAGCATTTTCTGACAATAAGCCATGTTAGCTCTCACTTGCACAGGATCAAAATGGGGTTAATACCGCAGAGATAAAACTGCCTTGTGTTTACCTGTCTTATTATCCTACCTGTCAAGAATTAAGGCAAGTTGACTCACTTATGATAGATGTCAATTTTTTTTTACACACTGTGTTAGGTGGAAGAAGAAACAGACACTAGAACAACATGTTGTTGTGACATGGCATGTTTCAAAAACTGACCTTGATTTCCTCCATGTTGCATATTTTAGATGTTTTCTGCAACCCAAAACAGAGAACATTAAATAGTTAACATCACTTTGTACAGCAATACTTGCCACAGGACTGTGGCTGTCTCAGAGGTACAGCCATCAGAATGACTATCTCAGCTTAGTGTGTATATTATTCATAGGAAGGTGGCACAAAATTAATGTTTCCATGCTCCACTAAGAAAATCACAGACTTATTCACCTTCTTATATTCAGTCATATTCTACCAGTGATCTACCCTTTGTGGTCATGTTTTCTGCATTCTTCTGGGACTGTTGTGTGATATTTGCATCTCAAAAAATAAATTATTTTGCGTTCAGGGACTGTTATTAGTTTTTGTTCCCTCAGTTACCTAGATGCACGCCAAAGATTAAAATAATAGTTCTTACAGTAGGTGTAGCCATGTACTCTCTGACATTCAATTCCACCATCAGTATGTCATGAGCATCTCCTGATGTCTGAAAAATGAACACAGATAAGAAAGACATAAATGGCATGTAGGTATGTCTCAGTATTTTACATATGCAGAATGCAAAGTATAGGGAAAAAAAGAGGATAGCAGAGGACTGACTGAAAAGTAGTGGTACGCTAAAATAGCCTTTATTTTTTTACATCTTTCTGTAAGTGCTCATTTGATAGCAAATGGTGAGACAACAGGAAGATTGACCAAGTAACTTGGACAGTGAAAGACATAGCTTACTAAATGCACACTTAAAGCCAAACAAAAGCCAACACACCACTCAGATGCTAAGTTTTCTGAAGCAGCACCAGAAATACACAGAGACAGCTGAATAATGAACCAGAGTGGGAATAAAAAGTTGATGACCTTTTATGGCCTCTAAATCATTACTCATTGTGTTAACTCATAGTTTATCAGCATCTTCTTGGCAGGAACCTTCATGATTAATTATGGTACAATGTGCAGATTTGTTAACTTGCCAGCTGTCAGAGAATTTGGGTATTATGAATACAGTGTATCATGTTCTCACAGATCGCAGAATCCTGGCTCTTCAGTTTGGGTTTGGCTCTTTTGTCACTAGCTGGAGTTGTGTCTTTACCCATTTCATAGAAAATCTGTCTGCTGGCAAGTCTGGAGAACTTGCTGGGGGTATCAGTTTCTGTTTCAGTACAGGCCTAAAATTAATACAGCAAAAACAATCACTCGAGGTTCCTTAGACTTTCATCCAATTTGCCCCATGAGAGTCAGTTTTACCTCGATAGAAACTGTAAAAGAGACAGGCATCGTATGAAAGATATTTCACAAAAGTTCTGCCAGATATGACTTCATAAAATCTATCCTTATAAGAAGTACAAACAAAACTATCAAGTCTGTTGTGTCTAAAATTTGGCTTACTTTTTTTTTTTTTCCTCCCCAAGATGCACTGCAAAATTTCATAGAAAATAGTGTTTCATTACAATCTATTGTTGGAACTTCTCCGATGCATCTTGTAGCTCCAAGGAGACAGTGTTTCCACAGTAGCACCCAATTAGGAAGCACAGATGTTTGGAGGAATTAGGGCCAAAGGTTCCAAAGTGGCTTGGGTGGAAGCAGAAATAAATAGAAGGAAATGTCTCAGGACTGCAGAATCAGTTCTTTAGAAACATGTTGTTTCATGAAGGAGCCCTGGTTTTTATAAATTTTGTTCCGATTAACGGGAAAACAAAAAAATTGAAAGGACAAAAACCCCAGCCCACCAGTATCTCCTAGAAGTCAAAACTTCTGTTCCTTTTCCTCCCTTTGTCAGCCTTTTCACTACAATGATCAAGAATCACAGAATTCCATAGGTCAGAACAAAACAATGAAACAGTTAATGGGATTGATGAGCAGCTCATGGCATACCAGTCTGTTTTTCTGTTGGACTTTGCCTTAAAATGAGGGAACATAACAGTGTGATATACTTTCCTCAGTGTGTTCATTCCACAAGAGTTTTTTTAATAAGCAGTCTGTGTGCTTTGGATGTAGCTTCCGTCAGATGGGAGCAAAGCAATACTCAAAGCAATTATTGATACTTCCAATATTAGATACTTTCAATTATTGACACTTTGATAAACTTTTCCCAGGGAAGAAAAAAATAAGAGGTGTAGAAAAACATGAACTTTGATGGAACCAAATAAATTGGCATAAGGAGTATGTTACTACTGAGAGAGAATCCCAATTGGTGATGCTATACTAGAATTTTAATATATAACAGATTGATTGCTCTAAGGGGAATCAGGATCAGTTTTTTTCTGTATAACTGTGGAGAAGGATAAAGGGGACACAGAAGAAGGGGAAGGAAAAACTAATTTGATTTGGAACAGTGACAGTCTAGATTGTATTTTCAGAAGCAGCTTTCTCACTGTTGGGGGAGCAATGATGAAGATGAGTCTACACACTGAAGTCTTTCCAAAATGAAATGTCTTCACAGAAGATTTTTTAGAAGAGCTTAGCAAAATATCCAGGAGGACAGTCTAAATATATGTTTTCCTGGTGGAGCACAAGAGGTTGGGCTAAACTATTTCCATGATCCCAGTATTTTAAAAAATGTGTACTGTGCTTTCCATTCCACGTGTATCGTGTGTTAGCACTCACAGTCCCATTTGATTGATTTTCAAAATGGAAGCAACTGGTTTTTTCTGAGCATCTGTTCTGGAGACTGTATCCTTTTTGTCTCAAAGACTTAACTGGAAATTGTTTCTTTTGGATTTTCCCAGATACAGAATATCTTTGCATGCACAGGATTAAAAAAAAAAAAAAAAAAAAGGNAGGAAAAAAAAAGAAAAAAATTGCATAAAGATAATTTATCAGCTTTCAGTTTGATGATCAGCCTTGACATAAAACACATGGCAGCATATGTACTGCCTTTTTGCCTTGTGAGTATGTCTAGAAATCTTAGAGCTTAATTGAGACACATATGGTACAAAAAAACCCCCCAACAAATCAGTAAGCATTGAAGCAATTTTGTTTGCTCAAACTTGAGACCTTCTTTCTGCTCTGTATTTCAGCTAAACTTATATTACTTACTAATAAATTAGAGTATTCTACGGCCAAATCAAATAGGGAAACATATATTGTCAGAAAATCTCAGGTCTATCATTGTTCCAAACAAGATTCAGACTTACTTGAGGCTATAGAAAATTCCAGACTGAAGCATTCCAATTGCTTGGAATTTTTTACCCGGGGGAATTTTTGTTCTCCATTCCATTGTTTTACTTTGAGTATTAAGAGTTGCTTTCCTAAGCAAAAGGAATTGTTTGTGTGGTTCCCCTTCCCCAGCACTGAGAGTAGTACAAGAACACATAGTCTTACTGAATGAGTCAATTGTTTTTTTAAGAATTGGGATTCACGGTCTAAGAGATGAAATAGAAAAATGTTACTTTTCTATTAGCCAGTTTTAAAACCTTCCACCTGAATGGTGGCCACTAGCCAGAAGAATTTCATTTTGATCGGACCAAGAAGTCAAAAGAATAGAGAGTGCAAAGAAATTGAGATGTCACTGTTGGAAATAACTGTCAGAATTCAGCACTTATCTGGATTAGATACAATCATTATCTTGACTGTGAAAAAGAATTGCAATGAACTATTGAATGTGGTTTATTACTTAGTAAAGTAACTTTGGGTTGCAGGAGAGAGCCTGGGATGCCAAATATTGCCCTGTTCTCAGCTGCTGTGCAGAACATTTGGTTCCGCTAACACTGGCAGCAGCAAGCTGTTGAGGTCTTCTGTGAGAAAGATTCTGTAATGGTTTTACTGATTTGTCTAAATGTGATGATTAATATGTTTCCAAATACATCACACTTTCAGAAAGCACTATCTGTTTCCTTACAACCTTGCTTTCACTAGAGAACTACCCAGTGATGAGCAGTGTGTTTTGTGTGTGTCCAGACTGCAAACCTTTGGTCAGACAAGTGCAGCCTGGAAGTATGGTCAGGCTTCCAAGGGTGCTCTGACTCCAAGCTTCTCTTACTTTCTAAAATTCCTGTTGTTCCATCTTTCCGCTCTTCCTTCAATGTTACCAAGCACACAGTGATCGACACTCTTTCACACTTCATCTTTCTGTCTTCTATTTCACTTTGTTCCTCCGCTTTCTCTGGAGGTCTTGTAATGAGCACTGAGATGCATTTCATCCGGACAATCTACCACTTGGAATGACTCTATATGGAAATTAATTACTTGGCAATTAAAAAGGGGTGTATGGGAAGTGTCTCTCTTACTGATTCACTGTCAGAGAGAGAAGACAGTCTCCTCTTTCCTTTCTGCAGCCCACTTGTCTCAGAAGACTGGCTGGTTACAGTGGCTCGTCTGGAGGAGTAATAACTGCTGGAAGACTGTGAGTCTCTGGGAGAAACTCTCAGTAGGGATCCAAGGCAAGGAACATGTGTTGCAATGGCTCTTCTAAAGGATGAGAGGTAGAACCAGTCAGATTTTTTTTTCTGTTAGCACAAAAATTCAGTAGAAAATCATAAACAATGCATTTATTCAGAGAGATGAACTAATGCTGCATGGACTGGAAAATTAGTGAGTATAAAAAGAGTTTTCCAGATATCAGATATCTCATCTACAACCACCCTGCAAGATCACTTATTCACAGTGTTCTGCAGAACTCAAATTTATTGCTTGGCAAGGATAAAGGCATTAAAATATGACTCTTGGAACTGAAGGAAGGTATTAAAATAACGTTTTCTCTGCTTTCAGCTTAATCAGGGCAGAAATAAAATTCTGTCCCACATAATTAATTATTTTAATCTTCCCCTAAGCAGCTATTCTAGCTTCCTCTTACACATCTGTTTGCTGGCTATCTCTAGAGTTGTACAAAATGTGCACTTATATTACAGTATTACTTTGCTCGTATACAAGGTAAGGAAACTCTTGCCCAGCCTTCCTCTCTCATGAAGATAGTTAAAAAATTTATGGCGCTGTCCTTTGAGGTGGAAAGGCTTCCGTCTTTCATCATGTAAAAGGTAAATACAGATCAGTATCCATAAACATCTCTCACTCCCATGTGCGTAGTAATTTGTTCCAGGTACAAATTCCACTGACATGTATATGGCATTGAGAAGTTTTCTTGTGGAGGGCAAGGCTGTCCTACAGAGTTAAAATGAGCAGGCGAGGGAGAGTTTGGGTGCTAGTCCTAAAAGTGACAAAGTCACTCTCAGATTTTCTTTGCTGTATTAAATGTAGCTTATAAGACTGAACTTACCTGTATTTGGGGTGAGTGATGGCGTAAATGATGGGGTTATGGATGACAGAGGCTTTGGCAATCACGGCTGGTATGGAGTTCATGAAGGGTGTTAGGGCATGGGAATACCTAGAGTAATGCAAATACATTATATATTTAGTGTTGAGTTCTGTATGGTCTATGTAGATACATACTGGCAAGACACTATTAGTGAGAGAACAAACTTTACATCCTTTGCCTGTAAAGATCAACTTCAGTCTAATTGCATTTCTGAGAAATATGATTTTCTTGGGTATTGTCTTGCAGCACTTCACTCGTGTGACTCAGGGTGGTGGTAATTCCCATGTTGTGTAGCCTAGAGACAATGTCAGCCTTCAAGAAGTGAATGTGCATTCATCAGGGATCTAACTGTTCCAAGCTCAGCAAATGCACTTCCTGAGTAATATGTCACTAAAGAGGTGTGCAGAATGAGGCATTATAGGGAAAGATAAGTGGTGAATCCACTTCTATTCTTTTTTTTTTTTTTTTTCCCCCAATAATCACCTGAAAAGTGAAGGGGAAATATTTTTCTGAATTGAACAGTGAAGGGAAAGTATTTTCATGTGTCCTATGTTACACTCATCTGTTACTGTGACCATGCATATGTGCAGATGATGTGACTCTGAAGGATAAAAGAATTGTTGTCTATAATCTGCCAGTTAATTTCTGACTATAGCTTGACGTGGTCCATAAGTCTTTGTCAGAAGAAAGTCAATAGAACAGCTCAGACCAAAATAAGAGTAACAACTCAGAGGCAGTTTCTACCAGTTAAATCCTTCACAGACCTTAGAGGCTATGAAGGCTTCTTCCTGCATCGGTAGAGTGAACTCTAAGTGAAGAATATGTTGTTGCTCTGTCAGGTGAGTTGTCTTTAGTCCAAGGCTGTAGACTCAGACTCCTTGTCTGCCTCCCAGATGTAGCATGCAGTGATTTTATCCAAGTCTGTTGTATTAAAAGTTCACAGGAGGCATGAGTCTGTCAATCTCTGAAAAATCCCAAAAGGATTGCCTAAAAGGCTTAGTTCAGAAATGGGAAACAAGCTGAATGAAGCAATATTGCTTCCCATACATCTTGAGCAAAATTTGCAAATGCTCTTCAGTATGTCAATAGGGTTATAAAGAAGAGTTATAAAATAGTCCATTTGTTCAGATTTTGTGAGTGTGAGACATGGAACAGAAGTCAAGTTCAGCAGGCACATCTGCCTAAGGCAGATTTGATTCTCCTCAGGTAGATGCTGAATCACACAGGACAGCCTGACAGTTCTGTGTAGCTAAAATGGTTAGCTGAAAGCATCTCCTGATTTATTTTTTGTTAGATCTCTTAGAGTACTGCAAGGTAGCTGTGCTGCATTTGTGTCCTTGCTCTTCCTCGGTATCTGTCTGTTCACATATCACCAGTGTGATATGCAGTACCAAAATCCACCTTTGACAGGAAATGGGACAGTAGGACACATCCTAAGGATTTGCGTTTCCAGGTGAGGAATGTGATTTTGTTCATAGAGAAAATGCTTGCTGCTGCTTGGAATTACCCTTCTGGATATAAAGGGAAAGAATCCTCTTCTCTCAGTATTTTGTCCTCTTAAGCCTGTGATTTTAAGAAGATTTTAGAAGTGCTATATTTAGGAAACTGCCTTCCTAATCTATTTTAGTCAATTTTAGGAAAGCCTACTTTTTATTTCTGACTTGAAAAATACAAAGAGAAGTACTGCCACAGGAATCTTCCACTTGAGGTTTTGCAGCTGACAAGCTTTCCTAAAGCAGGTAGTCACACATTTTACAGAGGCTGAACTGAAGCACAGGAAAATTCACGTGTTAATGTGGGAGAAATAACCACATAGAGCCAAGGCATCTGGACTCCCAGTCCATTACTTGTGCCTGGATTGTACCAACTATAGTCTGGTGTCAAGCTGTGTGCAGATGCTGCTTTAATACTATCATGCTTCTGTTGAAATTGCTGTATAAAATGCTGACATTCAAATAGATGAAGAACGTGCTTTGATGATTTATATTTAGGATCTTTTATATCCAGCATCAAAAAGCTCCCAATGCAAGTATGTTCTAATTTTGAACTTGCTCATACATGTAAGGAATTTCAACAGTTTGATGTAACATGACAAAATGAATAGACTTTTGTAAGCAAAAGAAGTGGAGAAAGAAAAGAGAATAAACCCTGGGGTGGATCTTTTTGGGGTCCTTTATTTAGCACTTTGGTGCTAAATAGTTGAGATAGTTCAAATATCCTAGCATAGAGAATCTGCATTCATCAGCATGGTAGCTTATGTTGCCAACAATAATAACATTCCTGTTTTCTTTCTCTCTCTTTTTTTTTCTTTTACTTTTCTTGAAGTCAAACTAAGAAAAAAATCACAGTCAGCATGTGCCCTGTTTGTTAAATACCACTCTTAAATGTGTGAATTTTTTGGACACACTTCAGATATTAAACTTGACAAGTAGCTTTGAATTTCATCTGTCTTTTACAATTTCATAGCTTTTGCTTTCACTGAATATTCCTTTGCTGATACATTTATAATTACCCAGAAAAGGCTACCAGAGCAACAACAGAGTATGGTGACCAGGAAATGACAAAAAGCAAGATGACAATCAGTGCAATTTTGGCCATCTTCCATTCATTTTTCATCCTCTGATACTGTTTCTGGAACTCTTTACTTCCATGTTTGCTTCCAAATGTCTGAACAGATCTAGAGGAAATAAACATACAATGGCATAAAACAAAAGGAGGGAAATTAGCAAATAGTTTCATAAAGTGAGGCAGCAATTACTCTTCTGCTACTTCAGGCTAAAACTCATGGACTTTTAATGCATGCTGATGTATGTGACCAGTCCTCCACAACCCAATGCACTTTTGTTACACTCATCAGTGGCATAATTCACATGTGCTTCAGTGAAGAAAACCGAGTATTGTATCAGAAGAATTTCCACATAAAACAGGTATTCAATCCAGTTGAATAACACTATGTTAAAGACAGTTAGAGGAGTCATTGCTTGCCTGGGTCTGATTTGGCTCCCTGGCTGTCACTTTGCACTTCTGAGCTCAGTGACCAGATATGCTGGGACAGACAGGACAGATTCCTGCAGGTTACACACGTAGTGCCAGGCCGGCCTTGACTTTTACAGCTACAGTTTTTTTGTTTCAGAGACCATTGATTAAATGTTTTATTTCCTTGTCATTCTTTCTCAAACATGGAATTTCAAGTTCAATTCCATCTATTTTTCTGTGGAACAGTTATTGATACACTATTGTTAGGTGTCTCTGATGTCAGTTTTGTGTTTCTTGTGGTTGGTTAACTTCTGTACCTTTTTCCATGTCATTAGATAATATACTGAACAGCTCTGGCTTAAATTGAGGAATGGCACTTCTAAGGATCATACTTCTTACCATGTTGACTATTGACAGAATTCTTGTCTGGTTGCCTCTCTCAGTTGTTCATACAAAATAAAAGTGAAAAACTTCCCAATTTTCTTCCGTTCTTTCTTTCTTTGTTTTAAGAAAATAAACTGTCACTTAAACAGAAGGATAGAAATTTGAGACTGTTGGCTACTTACTTGTTGGCCTTTTTAATAGCCTCAAATATAAAGACATAGCTGTATATGATGGCAATCAAAGGAATGAAAAAGACAAAGCAGAAAAGCAGCATCGTGTAGGCGCGGACTGATGGTGTGAAAGTCATGTAGTCCCAGGAACAGGAAGTCAGCAGCCCCTCAGGAACATATGCACCTAGAAAGAAAGACAGGAGAAGGCATAAATCATGAAAGCATTCTTATTCTGAGTGCAGAAATTAGAGAAAGATACTCAGAATACCATGGGACTTAGTTCTATTCTCTGAAAGGCAAAAGGAGTTTAAAAGGATAAACAGTTCTTCATGTAAAGCACCTCTCTATTTTCTTTTAATCTGTTGTCCTACTGTATTCATGTTTAGCAGTCTAAGGCATCCAAAACCTGAATGATTTTGCTTCAGTTCTTGAATATTGTTTCAAGCTTATCATAGTCAAAGGGCATCTCTCCAAATACTTACTGGGTCTTGCACCAGACCTGTATTTGTTTTTAAGTATCTCCATTTCCTGTCTTCCCAAGGAGTTAAACCAATTGCTATAGCTACCACTTTTCTAAGCTCGTGCACGTAAGAGAAATTTACTGGGCAAAGGAGAAAGATTTGTTGTGTAGATCGAATTAATTTTGTCATGGAGTAAAGCTGAGTATAAGTAAAAAAAAAATCATACATACCTAATGTTCTGCATGAAATAAAATGCAATCTATTTAAAAGAACCCTGTCAAACTGTTCAGTAAATAAATTGATAATAGCAATGTCTTTTTACCTTGGAATTTTAATTTTCACTGTTTACACTGATATTTTCTGTTCAACTGTTAAAAATATTGCACCAGATGTTCTCAAATGCATCTAATTACAGTGTGAGAGTTCATACTGTGGGCACTATTAGAATCTAATTAAAAGATAACAACACCCTTCAAGCAATTATTCCACCTTCTCCAATTAAGAATCTAGAATCTACGACTATATTGTCATTTTGTTGTTCTAACAGCTCCTCACTCAACTAAAGGCTGCTTCTGCCAGTATTGCAGTTTGCCTGCTCAAACATGCTTCATGTTTATGGGGGATCCGGATGACAACAATATGACAATAACAAAATTCTGCCAAAATTCAGCTCAGAAACTGAGTTGGTTGCAACATCCTTTAGTAAAGTCAAATGTGTCCGTGTTCTCACCTCAGCTGGGCAGGCACGTTCTCTTGTGGAATTAGAGAGCATAATAATGGGCTGGGGTTTTGAATGATGAGTTCATTGCAACTTACTGACTGAAACTGGTGACTCACAGGAAATAAATTAATGGTAGTGAGGCAGATTCAAATGAGGAAGAATAACAGAAACTGTCTTTGTTACATGTTGCGGGGATCAAGGTGCTGTAGGAGTGTTCCAATTTGCAGGTGTAAAATTCACATTTACAAAAGCATTTTAGTTATTACTAAATGCCATCCTTATTGGAGGCCTTAGTGACAACACCAATCACTGAATGGAAAACGTGGACAACACCTAGTGCAATTTGTCTGTCTGGAACACAGTCAGGACTTACAAAAGACATACTTGCACAAGATGCTCAGACTGTATTCCTCTTTATTGTGAATAAAGAAAATTAGATTGACTACAGTCTTACACAGCACCTTTGAGGATGAAAAAAGTCTTCTGGAATAACACAAATACATTTGTTTCACTTTGCTTTGTTGAATTTGGTTCAATAGAAGTAGGCATGGGATAATAGGCAGGCACCTTCTCCATAAATTTTGGTTGTGAATTTATCTGCTGTTCTTTATGTGCTTAAGGGAAAGTGCCATTGTCATATTCTGTAATACACACTGGATTTTTTGCTTTTGATTAGAGATCTTCAGTTTCAACATGTATTTCATCAGGGTTTTATTCAAGTTGATTTATTCAAGATTAATATGCAAGCCGTTAATTCAGCCCTCTCCTGTACATTTAACCGGTCTTTAATCCAATGCTATGAGGGCAAAAAAGTTTTATTCCATTTCACTTACTCCATCCAAAGAAGGGTGGGAGACTCCAAGCCAAAGAGTACAGCCAGACTCCTACCAGGATTATTAGGGCCTTCTTCTTAGATGTCACTCCAACAGAAGCCAGAGGTTTTGTGATGACAAAATATCTGTCCAAGGCAATCACCATCAAAGTGATCATAGATGTAATGCCAAAGAGAGCTCCACAGAAGGCATACAGCTCACAGCCTTTCAATGAAGATGACAGAAGTAGCAGTGAAATTAATCTGCCCATGCTAATTAATTTCTGGGAGAGTTCAAGTCTGTGTTTCTTATGCACTAATGTCTTCTGGTATTTGTAAAGCAATGAAACTTCAGTTTTCCTGCAGTTAAAATGCTATTTCAAAGCTGCTGTCTGTCTAACTAATTACATTATCCGTGGAGATAAACTTCAAAGATTTTGTTTGCTTCAATTGCTGGAGACAGTGGTACTTCACATGTTTTCACTCATTGATTTCTGATGTTTCTAGTGGGATCATTTCAGCTGTCAATTAATACCTGCTTAAGTCCAGTTTTACTGCAGGTCCCATAGAAATAGCTGTTTTGCTTAACAGTGGGTTTTAGTTACTTTGGTATCATGGAACAATTCATATCTCAAGGTCAGGATAACTGAAGTAAATATGCAGACTATGAATATATTAATGAGTAATTTTTCTGAAGTAAATATTCAGACTATGAATATATTAATTAGTGAATTTAATTGCTCAAACAACCTAATGATTAAAGGCAGTGGTTTGGATTGGTTTTTTATTTTAACATGTATGCAAATGAACACGTAATGGAAGTAAAAAAATGTGCTTTGGGTCATCAGAGATCAAAATAGCAACTTTACTTCCCTGAATTCTGGGAAATAATACCCCCTGTCAGTACCTATTCAAGAGGCAGAGACTAGTCTTCCTCTTACAACAGTTATATAGGAAGAATGAAAGCACCTTCATTCCACATTTTATTACTGCACAGGAAGTGTTCAGTTAATACTTCTGTTGTGAAAACTCACATTTTCCAGCCTTGCTTGCCTCACTTTGCCAAGTGCAAGGCCCAGAGCAGGTTATTTAGAAGAGCTTTTGAACTGGAGTGCTGAGGGGCATTGCTCCTTTGTCACAGGACAAAGTAACTGGGTCCTGAGGTGACTGGGGAAGAATGCTGGCAGGGACAATAGTGTTGTGCCTCACATTGCCAATGCTGCCTTTGTATCTGTCTCGTGTAATTTTGCTCTCCTGGTGGGAATGTATTTATTGCACACAGACAAGAAAGTTCAAAGACATATTTATGTCAACACTGAAATGATGTTGATAAATGTTCTCAACATTGCAAGATACCTGAGGATAAGGAAATAGATTAACTGCCACTATGGTAAGAACATTAATAGTGATATCTTAGAAAGAATATGTACAAACCTTTCTCACCAAAAACCCAGCGTTTGTGGAGGCTGTTGGTGAAAAAAACTGGAGACTGCGTAATGGACATCAGGAGGTCACTAATAGCCAGATTGATGATGAGCATGTTGGCTGGAGTCTGAAGGCTCCTAGTCCTAAAAGGAACAGAAAAGATGTTGCTGAACACTCCTGCACTGTTAATTGTGCTGTTAGTCTTTCCTGTGAGCCTTGGCAGCTTCACAAATACCTACACTACACAGTAAGCTAGAGCAGAGTGCTTCTTATTTCCCTCATGTGAGAACACAAGCAAGGCTCCATTTTACACCCTTATACTCCTGTGCACTTTAAAGGATTGTTTTGATAACCAGCTCAGTGATGGGGATAAATCATATTGTTCTTTAAATATTCTAACCCAGTGCACTGCATGTCCACGATTAACAGGAAATTAGAGTCGATGTGCAGTATGGATTTCTGGATCTGGGTTGTGTTAAGCAGGAGAAGGGAGTGCATTTTCCACTGCTGATAAGATCAACAGTGACTTCCAAATACAGGGATTAAGCAAACTCACTATGTAGCACATGAAGCATTTTGTTTTACATTAGTTCTTCTCTATGACACTCATCTCACTGGCCTGGACACTGCCTTTAAAGAGAGCAGTAGCCAGCCTTCAGAGCATCCTGCCTGTGTATGTTATTCTTAGTGTTGTAGTGCAGTGTTTTGAAGGGTACACATAAAAACTCAATGGAGAGTTCCTCACTCTGGGGCTCAGTGTAACTTTCTAGCTCCTTTCTCAAATTTTCAGTCTTGGACACAATTGAAAATGGCCTGAATAAATGATGTTTCTTTACACTAGTCCAGAATCAATCACAAGAACTACTGTCCCCTAGCTGTCAATTTAGGAGCAAGGAGATATTATTGGTAGGTGCTTATGGGCTGTGTGTATTTGTTCTGTAGTCTGCAAAATTACTGAACATATTTCTGTTTCAGTCAGTAACAGAAACAGAAATGGCTGTTTTACTGTTTGCCATTACTTGAGACTGCTTTGTAAGCGCCTCTGAATTTCCGATGTACTTGTACTATCAGTATCCCTTTCTGTTTTCATAACACCTTCAAGTGAAGATAAGCTGTGTCCTCCAGTGGAACTGCAACTGCTGTCACTGGATTTCCTGTATGGGACCAGCAAAGAGCTAAGCCAGCACATGTACTTCATCCTCACATATCCAACCTGCATGCCAACCCTTTCCTGTTCTTAAGGCCATTGTCATTCACACTTAAGTGTTGATATCTACTTTGAATGCACATGCTGAAACCTATCATTTAATGCACCCCATAAATACAAGCTTGAGACCCAGACTACTTTCCTGCAATGATCTAAGTTAACCCATACAAATTATCATCTAATTGCTGTTATTTTGGTTTATTGCATTAGTGTCTAAAGACCAGTCACACAGTAGAAGCTCACTGGCCTGGACATCATGCCAATGCTCTGCCTCACTGTGACATGGTAGACACATCACATTTGTTGTCAGAGAACAAATTTCCTTTAGGTGTAAGAGTTGGAATGTGGCTTTAGTTAAAAGGAAACAAGCCAAGTGTTAGAAAATGTGAAAAAATGGGGCATGGCCACTAAGGAACCGAGTAGTTAGAAGCAGGAAGAAGGGAGCATCAAAAATAGAGATTTGTGGGATACAGGGGTGCAAACCAGCCCATCCAGTGCAGACACAGTTCAGGCAGTAGAAAAAAAATGAATGTTTCTGCTTTGGCTGCTTTTCTACTGCTTGGCGTATCTGGGTGATTCTTGGGAATTTTTCCAACCATTTTGCTTTGGCTGTGGTTAATGGGAGGAAGTCAGAGGGAAATGGCAGTTTGCCACCTCTTTTCCTACGGCAGTGGCTCTTGGTGCATTTTACTGTGCCTGCAGAGCAGTCTGATAGACTGCCTGCGCCGTGTTTGCAGAGCACAAGGTACGGTTAACATTCTTATATTTGAATATTTAAAAAGACATTCAAAAGAAAGATACCTGCAGAAAGCATAGAAGACCAGGGAATTACCCAGAGTTCCTGTGATCCCCACTATAAGAATGACTATTCCAATCGTATAATGGGCATGGTCTGGGACATCCACTGTAGGAAAGGCATCAGGAACGTCTTGCACTGTCATCTTCTATGGAGCAAACAAGAGGTCATAGGTATATTGCCAGACTTCAGAATAAGCTGGCATGTGCTTCTCCGGAAGAGGAAACGGTCCAGAATGCAAAAAGACAGCAAGCAAAAAAAGTCAGAATAAGCTAATGGTTTTCAAACTACATTTACTGTTGATAATCCTCAGGGAATAAATATGCCATCAGCAGTGCAAAGGGCGTTTTATATGTTTGCTGTTTATTTAGAATTTTGGTGCAGAAAAGCCCAAAAGGAAGATAAGGATATAGAGGAGAAAAAAAAAAAAAAAAAAAAAAAAGAGACAGGAAGGGGCACGTTTCATTGCATCTAACATCAAGGAATGCTGTTTTTAACAAGTAAGCTTTCTATAGTTTTCATTTCAGGAAAGTTTCTTCACCTGTGAAGTGTGATTTCTATTGTCCTATGATATCACTGGATAACTCTTAAGTAGAAATGATCTATGGAGAAATAGGTGTTCGCTCCTTTAGCGGTATGGCTATTCTGTTTCTCCCACTGAATAACACTGAATTGCAAGCTGCCCTCAAGAGCTGATTACCAAAAGCCTGACACTGATAAACTAGAGTCTTTTGGAAACTAAATTAAGGATCAGGAAAACTAAAACACAAACCCTGTATACCTTATGCCTGGTTTCCACACCAGTTCTGGTTTTGCTCTGCACTGAATAGAAGTATTTTGCTGTCTGCGAAGTATTTCATAAAGCACTTTGATCAAAGCATCTGTGTCTTAATCAATTAATAGAGCAAATTTCAGTAGCCAAGTCTGAAGACTACAGTATTTTCAATAATAATTTAATTTTTTTTTTATTTAAGTATGAGGAGTCACAAAAACATTTTAAGCCAAGATTGAAGCAATGAAGCAAACTGTGAGGCTGCACCCAAGAAGCAGGATGACCTGAGAGAAACTGAAGAGAAGAATAGCTGTCCAAACTATTCCTGTTCTGCTGCCTTTTAACAAAAGGTCAGGCGAGGAGACTTGAACACTCACCTCTGTGCAACTACCAGTGTCCTAAACACCTTTTGGCATCAGCTCCAACCAGCTAATGGAGTTATGAAAAATAGCAGGTCACATCCTCATTCATCTGCATTGCCTACACCAAGGTCTGTGCCTGTACCCAACTTCAGTCATGCTGTGAGGCTGGATATGTTCTTTCCAATCATATGTACTGGCAGGTGGGGGTACAGCTCTCATGTGCAGTCATTCCTTTCCAGGAAAAGGAAGGTTGCTGGCAGGAAAGGAGAAAAGTGCACAGAGGCTGACATGAAGCTCTGCCTTTTATGCTACAGCTGTGTGGTAGTTGGCATTCACTGTTAGAGTGCAACTCAGAAATGCCTTTGACAGAACCTCAGCTGTCAAAGGAAATGGGTATTTGTAGGCAATAGAGGTGGACATTACTTCTGAATACATCTGTGAGGTTGGGCTGAGGTTATCAAAGACAGTGTGTATTTAAAATGTGCCAGTGTGCCAATAGCAAGAGGTGAACCCCAGGAGTGTCTGGAATTCTGAAAGAGGTTGTCTTTGCTTTGTGTGCCCAAGATCTGCCTGCAGCAATCCTCCACAACTGGAGTGCACTCCCCAGGTTCCTACATTAGCAGCAATGAAATGCCGGACAAATGCTCTGATCTTAGAGAGAGAAAACATAGCTCTGGCTGTTATGGTAATTGGAGAAGAATGTTAAGGTTGATACACTAACTGGATGACAGAATCATGGCATTTATTGCTCAGGTTCCTGCAGCAAAGTGCAAGTTGGTATCACATCATCAACATCAATGGGCACCTTGCCTAGGTGGAAGTTGCTGTGCTCAACACACTGCCAGTAAACTAACAAAAATAATCCCATACGAGTAGCAAGTGGATAGGGAGAGGCTGAGATAAAACTGTTTTAAGTAAATGAGATCAGGTGTTCTTTCATTCGGGTTGGTTTAATTTCTCCTTAGCCTTGTGGCTAGAAAATTTTTAACTACTGTTCTACAGAGGGTTAATCATGATTATTAATGGAATGGGAATTCCTGATGTTTTTTCCCTGTATCCTACCCATTTAGTCAGAACTGGATCACTGTAATAGAAATGAAGCAACTGCAGGAGCTTGTTTTGGCTACAAAAATCCAGATTTAAATGGCTTTAATTTGAATTAAGTTTTTGGCGACTAAGGACAAGAAAAAGTTAAAAGACAAATATAAATACATAAAGAAATCACAAGAGAGGCAAGGTTACTTAAGGGAAAGTAGAAGACTGAAATGACATTCACAAGTGAAACAAGTTCAGAGTCAATAAAAATGTAAAGTGTGGGAAAAATAAATGAGTAATATTTATACTGGAGCAGTTAAAGGACATAAATTATACTACATATAAGAGAAAAAAAAAAAAAGACATCTGTGGCAGAAAGGAATAAATTAGCATTTTAGCATGGACTTCTTTAGGACTTGGATTTTTACCAGAGGGTACAAGTCTGGCTGTTCTCTAAGAGGAAAAAATCAGTTGTTAAAAAATTTAATTTCACTGTTTTTATTGGAAATACAGGTCTGATTCTATGATTCTTTAAGCCAAAGAAGGGTACCAGTTAACCAAGAAGGCATTAGATCAGGTTTAAGGACTACAAATTCACCACTAAATTGTATACATACATCCTCCTTACTAGAAGTCAAAAACATGTGCCTGTCTCAAGTCCAGCTCTATAACTTCTACTGGAACTGTATGTCAAAAGAAAGGATGGGAGAAAAAGATAATGCTTGAGAAAATCAGGTCAGCAGGATAATCAAGAAATCAGTTAATTCCCAAAGCTTTTCTCTATTTGGTTTCTCCAGCACATTAGCCTTGTTTGTTCTGTCTTCTGTTGTCATCCCACAGTATTTGGTTGGAAGGGGAGAATAAAAATCCCGTTGCTGCAATCTGTATTGTTGCAGTTGTCCTGTGAGAATACTCTGAGCTACTATTTGAGTTGCAGTGATAATGCACAGCATTGTTGCCTTGTTTTTCTGCTCAGCCTTCTTCCTGTAAACACCTCATAATGAAGGTGTTGGTACTGGGACTGGCACTGTTCAACATCTTTGTCAGTGACAGGGACAGTGGGATCAGTGCACCCTCAGCAGGTTTGCTGATGGCAGAGAATGGATTGAGTGCAGCCCTTGGGAGAAGGACTTGGGGTTGTTCATAGAAACACAGAATGGTTTAGGTTGGAAGGGACCTTAAAGAATACGCAGTTCCAACCTCCCTGCCATGGGCAGGGACACCTTCCACTAGACCAGGTTGCTCAGAGCCCCATCCAGCCTGGCCTTGAACACTTCCAGGGATGGGGCATCCACAGCTTTTCTGGGCAACCTGTTCCAGTGCCTCACCCCCTCACAGGAAGGAATTTCTTCCCAATATCTAATTTAAACCTTCAGTTTGAAGCTATTTCCCCTTGTCCTATTACTATGTCCTTGTAAAAATTCCCTCCTGTAGTCCCCCTTTGGATACTGAAAGACTGCTAAGGTCTCCTCAAAGCCTTCTCTTCTGCAGGCTCACCAAAGCCAGCTCTCTCAACCTTTAGTAGGTTAAAAGCAGGTTTTATACTTTTGTTTGGATGCGTATGAAAACAGGCCTTTTGCTAGAACTGTGTAAGAATTTGGGGGTTTAATCTCTGAAAGATGTCATTTATTATTTATTTAGACTATAAATTTGCAGGATCAATAAATAACTTTGCTCTGGTTAACCAATTCAGATGAGCATTCCTGACAAAACATTATCCTGCCTTTAGCCATGACTGGGCTTCATGGAGATGTGAAACATGCAGAGCGAACAGTGATGTGGGAATTTTATTTTAAGTAGTTTTAGTAATTGGTTTGTACCCTAAAACAGGGTTTATTAACCCTTTGAAAGGATAATCTTAGCACAGAATATTTTTATTCTCCAAATATAGGTATAATCCATTGCTAAATCCTGCTCTGTCATTTGCCTCAATAAATGCAGTGTCAAGAAGTTATGAAGTTGGTCTACATTAGTGTGCTTCCTTCCAGCAGGTTTAAGAGTGTCCTTGTGGAAACACTAGAGTGGAGGGAAACAGTTAGGTTTAATGCAGTTTGCCTTCTTAAAATGCTCACTGTTTTCCCTAAAGGAATGTTTGTCTACTGCCGACAACAAAGCAGCTAAAATAGAGCTGTGTTTTCAGTTGTCTTTCAGTAAACTTGACTGAGACTTATAAACTTGAGATGCTTTTCGGGAGTTTGGAGAAAAATGAATGTGTTATAGATAAATATGTCTAACTCCTTGCTGTTCTGGCCTTGTCTGTGGAGGCTGCAGCACAATATGGAGCCTCATTAGTCTATATTTATGGCCTGCTGCCATGGCTGCTTACTGTGGGAAGCTGAATTCTTCCTGGAAGGACAATCTGAGGAGCCAGCCTCCTTCTTTAGGAAGAGAGAAGAGCACAGGCCCTCCTGCTAAGGCTTAGTGCAAGCAAAGAAGGGGTAAAAATTAATCAGCCACAGGGCAGATTCAGTAGGGCATGTAGGGCAGAACTTGTATTTCACCATGAAGTTTGTCAAGACAATTCCAAAGCCAAGAACAGAAAAGACTACGACTAGGAATTTTTTTCAGCTACTTCTGCCTGAACATGGTAGAGGGATTGTATCTAATTTGGTGTAAAACAAGACAAGGAAAGGGAAAAGGAAAAGGAAATAGGGACTGCTATGCTGTTGCTTTTATGAATTCATCTGACTTCAAACTGTAGGCACTGGTTTTGAAGAATTAATGTTTTAATGTAATAGAGCCCAGTTCCAAAACACATGCAAGTTTTGGCAGTCTGACTTTGGCAGTATAACAGGTTCCTTTGTTCTTAATTTTCCTACAAATACAGGTAAGGAAGCTGCTTATTTACACAGTATGACTTATACAACCAATGTGTTAGGCCTTTTACATTACAACAAATTATATAGTTCACAAAAATTATCAGATCAGAAATACTATCATTTCCTGGGGTTTCTTGTGCGGTGTTTGTACTGCCTACCCACAAGGGGCCTCAAACAACTGAGGGCACTCATTTTTCTTTACAGGTCCTTGCTCTGATTTCTGAGCTTGCCTCTGTAGGCACTTGCTCTGCGATGACAGGCAGCACAGACAGGAGTGTAATCCCACCTCAATTACGGTTTCAGCAGGGTGACGCTGACTGCTAAGCCCTCTTTCCAGTAGACAGCAGGGCTTTCCATGGATGACGTTTGTCTTGTTGAGCAATTTGGATAGTAGATTTTGTATCCTATCTTCCAGATTTAATCTCAGCCACAAGCAGCACATACTGCTTTCACTCCTGAAACTCTCTTAAACCAGTTTTACGTGTCAAATGAAAACGCAGAAGTTTGGAAATACAGGCACTTGACCTAGGGAGGGGAAACAGACAGCTAATTAAATCTTTCAGCAGAATAAGTAAAAGATCAATTTTTAATTTTCCAATGTAAATCACTCTGTCCCCAGAATCCTTTTCCATTTTGCCATGCCCTCTCCAGTCCCTTTTTTCTCTCCCTGCTGTGTTCTGGTATCCTCTTTCATGTGTTATCCATCTAATTTAGTGCATAAGCGCCTTTGGCTCAGGACACCTCTCTGTTCATTTTTTCCGTAATAGACTTCACACATCCAGGTTTTATTAAAATTAGGTTTTAAAAGCTTTGAAAATTAGGTTGGGTCACCCTTTTTTCTATACTTTTAAACAGACTTTTGTATAGACAGCAGGTGAACAAAACTTTGCAGTTCTGATAGCATACTGAGAGACAAAAACAGGCAGAGGACCTCTGAACACCTTTGTTTCAGGCTTGGGGCGTCAGATGGAGAACATTTTTAGCAAACCCAAAAAAGTCCATCCTGAAGTGTCTTCACAACAGATTCCCAACTGCACACTTCCAGGGAAGCTTTCTTTAGTATTTAAAAACTGAGAAAGAGCTTTGATGGGACTTACCTGGGAAAAATTTCTGAAAAACTTTCTCGGGTAACTGCACGTAACAACTCTTTTAACACTGACATAAGCACTCCACTGCACTTACAGATTATTACAGAAATGATGGGGATTTCCATCCTGAATAATAACACAAGAGAGCATTGTGTTTGAGCTGCTAAATAGCTGTTTAATGTACAAGAATGTTTCAATAGTTTGCAACGTATTCGATGCACTTTGCCATTAGCCATTCCTTTCTGCCTTCTACCCGTGTAACTCTGCTGAAAAACACTGCTTGTGCAGTCCTTTCTGCATTAAATAAGTGGTTAAAGGAATAAAAAGAGGATTTAAAAGTTTTCATTATGTTGTGCATTATTGCATTACAGTACTAAATGTGTTCCTGCTCCTGAAATGTCCATTTACGGTCCTATACATGCCAGCCTTGCCAGAGATCTATATGCTACAGCTTTTAGTGACAGAAAACACTTACTGTTGGGGCTCTAAGAGGCAGATCCATGAGTGTGTAGGCATTGGCTTCCGAGTCATTCCATGCACTGAAGGCCTCCGCAATTTTGGTGCTGTTGGCTTCCTCAGAGGGACAAGAGATCCCCCTCTGGATGGGCTGATTATTCAGGTGAACAAAATCTAAGCAAAAACCAAGAAAGAAGAGCTGTCCTCTGAGTTTAAGTCAGCCAGTTTACCTTTGTGTTTGTGTGTGCAAAGCAGGTTGTTAGATTCTTTGGAATAGTGTGAGATCCAGTGCAGAGTTTCTCACTGGAGCTTCAGATTGCTTCAGTCCATCCTCAGCTTAGCAAAGGGCAGCAGCAGCAGCTTCCATTTAAATACAGGAGGGGGCAGAGTCCGCACATGCCCAGTTTGAAGCTTGTTCCATCCTGATTCCAGCTTTCCTATAATGACAGTATAAAACCGATGCTCACTTAAAAGTGCTGTCATCCCTTCTTTGCCTTTGACAGATTTATGTCTGAATTTTAATGCTATTCACACATTGTCTGTGTATGAAAACAAAAAAAGTTAGAAGGCTGAGTTCACTGTCTCAAATATTAAAGACCTTACAGTTCACTTTCACTGCATTGGTGAATTAGCTTTTTGTAGTCTGCGTTTAAAGAAGATATATGTGTACAGTTCTGCTGAAATTGTCAGAACTCAAATACGTTCTGATATTTAACAATGTGCTTGTGTGCACTTCTGTCTTGTAGAATTTAGGTCATGGTTGTTTGTTGGTCCATTTCTAAAAATAAACAAACCATAGGGATAAAACCCACTGACATCATCCTTTTCTGCTCTTTAGTTTAAAAAAAAAAAAAAAAAAAAAAGGCACAAAAATACCTCAGCAGAAAACAGCAAATATCCACCCGTTTCAAGAGGTGCCTGCTTTCTTTTTCAGTTGTGTCATGTAGGGCACACATGAGCAGGTTTTTATTCACACAAATTTTGCTTTACATTGCATTGTGCAAAGAGACACGAATTGCTGTATTCCCTGTTGAAGGCCTATTACTGTGGTAAAGTGAAGTTTAATTGCAAGAGAGAATTAGGCACAGTGTGTGAAAAAGCTCTTCTAGCAGATACTTCAGCCTAAATATCAGAGAGTTCAGGCCTTCCACCCACCATCAAAATGCCCCTGATGCGAGCTATTAGCTTCATTGCAGCTGGGGATAAAAATAGATGGTGTGAACTATTACTGGAAAGCCTTTGTGAGAAGGCTGTGATAGCAATGGTGGGAACTGTATTCCCCCAGCTCTGCACACGCTCCTCACGTACCTTTCCTTAAATTAGCATGTGCAGCACCTAACCATAAACTGAAGGAAAAGGGTTTGCATTTCTTTGCATGAACGGGAGCTGTGCCTCCAATGAAAGGCACTCACCTGTAGTGCTGCAGTCCCTTCCCTCGATAGTCATTGAAGGAAGGCAGCGGTAACCTTGTGTCACCAGGCCACTGAACATTAACCAGAGGAGACACTTCTTAGATGCTACAGGCTCTCAAGCTATGAGATCTTAAAAATATTTGTTAGCAGACCTGTTATGAAAGGCAAAGATATTCCATAGAGTATGTCTGTCCTGTAGTGCTGGTAGACACAACCAAGCCAGATTTAAAGCAGCTGTGGCAGAACTGCACCCAGAGGTGGCTGCTGGACTGACAAGCTCCAGCTTTGTCAATGTCTGAGATTCTACGGTAATTTTCTAGAGTGGGCTCTTCCCCCCTTCTCTGTGTGTGACATCAGGCACATGAATATCAGGGCTATGGCGGATGCGACATTAATGGTACAAATTTCAAAAGACGTTGCTATGAACCAAATCCATCACTCTGTTCCTGCTCACACAGTGCTTGCAGGCAGCACCCTGTAAGGATGAGGCAGCAAACAACGGTGTTGGACAGTTTGAGGGACAGGACCTTTCTGGAAGACAATTTTCCATTTTACTCCTGAAGAGGCAGGAGGTGTCATTGCAGAAAGCCACAATGTGAGACTGGCAAAGGTTCGTACTGTCTTCAAATAAAGCTTATGAAGGGAGTGGAGCAGAAAGGACACTGAAGTGATTGACATGCAGAGAAAGGAGACAACGGGAGATCTCCCATTAGTGTGAACTTTATGTTCAAAGGAGTTGCATAGAGTTACATCCTGATCTTGTCAAACTGAGAACACAAAGTTTGAGGCATACAATCTTCAAGACAAGCATAAACACCGGATCAGATGTGATCTTTGACTCGACATTCTCATTTTCTTTGCTTAGATCCTCTTAGTTTTCTGCTTTATGTCTTAGTTTTGGACAATGCCAACACAGTCTGTTTACATGCACCTTGCACATGAAGTTTTCCTTTTCCATCAGTCGCAGATGACATTTTTCTTCCTTCTTGTTTCCTCTCATCTTAACAAGAAGTTACTGCAATGAAAATATTTCATTTCCAGTTAGCCTGGAAGCATCTAATTTTTTGGCATTTTTAGGGGACCCCATAATATGCTTGGCAGAGTAATCAAATCATGGATTAAATGTGGTCTTTTTAAAAGTAAATTAGGCATTACAGAAGCTATATGTCTTCTTGCTTCATTAGATTTGGCATTGCTGTACATGCCTTTCCAGATAGATCAATTTGATTCGTTCAGTAACTCCTGAGAGTGTATTATGAAACAATATGCAGAAAAGGAGAGAAAGAAAGTATTCCCAGTGAGAAGCAGATGCTAGTCCAGAGAGGGCTACTGCTCTGGTATCCTTCCTTCACCTTGGGATTCTGCTTTAGTGAATGGTAAGCACTCCCAAGTTAGAGGAAAATATTTTGAAAATTGGACCTTAACACTAAGATTCATGTCTCGTGGAAATGTTCTCATATGGTGGTAGCTGTTTGATCCTTTATTGAAGCCAATTCCTAGAAGCAATTCAGCTGCCCAGTTTTACATGTGATGCCTCAGCTTCTGTGGCAGGAGAGGAGTCATCCTAGAGCTGCACAAGGTGTGAAGTACCAGACATCTCATTCTCTGTCTGACTCCTTGAGCCCTAGAGGCAAAGACATATAACAAATCATTCATAAAACTTCTCTCTGAGGTTTGCTTTGTTTTATATGCAGTATTAAACCAGAGAAAACAGTTCCAAGTATTTTATTGAGATGATTGTTTTTCTTTATAGGTAAGGCTACTTCACTTAAAGTTATCAGAATGTTAGGCTTGTGGATCTGGAGGGAAATGTGGCCTTTCTTTCTCCCCTATTTATTCTTTACCAAAAGCTTATCTCTGTTGTATTCCTGGGAAGCCCAATGGAGAAAAATGTATCAGTTTGTGACCCCAGGTGCTTTCCAAAGTCATCTGGCTCATCCTAAAGCTTTCAAACATTTCTGGCCTAATTTTATGTGGAAGTTCACCTGGTTTATGGCAAAGTCTGAATCGCCCTCCAGTCACTTCTGGAGAACAGAAAACCTGCCCAGAATTAATCTCTCAGAATTCTGTCACACTGAACTACGGTGAGAATGGCCTTCCCAGTTTTAGAGTCCTGACTCTGGTTGGACACCGGTACCCACCAAGCTACTCCATCCCTCCCCTCCACAGCAGGATTGGTTGCGGGGGTGTGGGGGGGAGGGAGGGAGGGAAAAAAGATGGAAAAAAAATTGTGGCTCAAGATAAAGTTTAATAAAACAAATTAAGGTTTAATGAAACAAAAGTGAAGGCTATGTGCAGAAGCATAGGAAAAGACTTATTCTCTGCTTCCCGTCAAGTAGGTGATGCCCAGCCACTTCCAGGAAGCTGGGCTTCCATAGGCAGAGCAGTAATTCCAGAAGACAAACATTGTGATGACAAATGCCCCCAACCTCCTCCTTTCTCTTAGCTTTTATCGCTGAGCAGACATAGTATGGTATGGAATATGCCGTTGGTCAGCTGGGGTCAGCTGTCCTGGCTATTGCCCTCCCAGGATCTTTCCCACCCCCAGCCTACTGGTAAGAGGGGAGTGCTGGAGAGACAGCCTTGATGCTGCACCAACACTGCTCAGCTGTAGCCAAAACACTGGTGTGTGAGCAACACCTTTATAGGTACCAGTACAGCACAGCTCTGGGAAGGCTGCAGTGTGGAAAATTAACTCCATCTCAGCCAGACCCCATCCAACCTCTTCCTGCTGATAATTTACTTCTGTTTATAGGTTTTTTTATAAATTACAGGCAAAACCAGCAGTAAACCAGGGATTCTGGGACCCTTCCAGGAAACTGAGAAAATTGTCTAACAGAAAAAAGGGAAAGATAATGCCTGGATAAAATTTAACTGAAGTTCAAATGAGCATAGGACTTGTTTCACAATGAGTGAAAAAGAACTCATCGTCCCCTTCTTTGGCTGGGAGCTCTGTTTGGAATTAGATTTTAGCTCATCTGCAGGAACACAGAGCAGACAGAAAGAACAGGTAATCTGCTGCTTAGAAGATAAACAGACTGCTGTTGGGAAACACCAGGAGAGTTAAAAGACATGAGCATGGGCAGATAGGCATTAACAACCTTGAGACATCTTTACAAAGGCTCACCTGGGCTTCCTTAAATTTTCTGAAAGATCGCCGAGGTTTCCAAGGCCAGCATGAGGAAAGAGGAATAGACTACTGAGAAATGAGAAAAGTAAAGTTCCACTCTTCTTTGAGTGCAAATACAGGTGCCGGGATTTGAGTTCACAAGTGAGGAATGCACAAAGCAAAGTTGTTGGGTATTTCAAGTAAGTTGAGTGATTTTATTTTTCCCCCCTGTGAGGTAGAGAATGGTAGTGATAATTCCTGAAAACATCTTGGGGAAGACAATGCTATGCTCAAAATATGCTCTGCTTGCCCTCTAGACATGCTAGGTCTTCCTGTAAGCGATGGGGTAGAGGGAGGAACTATTGATTTCTCAGTTGAGAGCCTGACTCTTTGCAGTGTCTGCCTTTCAAAAGGCAATATCACACCACACAATGCGAGTCCCTGGCAGCCTCCCTTCCACAGTCCCTGCAGTGCAGTGGGAGCCCCGGCTGCCTGGTGGGGTATCGCTTGTCAGTGGCTGCAACACCCGAAAACACGTTTCTCTCAGAAGCATTTTTAGGGACGTACTTTTGTACTGGTACCTGCAACAAACTTATCTGCTTAGATGTGCAGGTGAAAACTGCATTGCTCATTTTATACAAAAATTTGGTTTCAACCATCTGTGTTCTTTTTGCCTTTTAACAGCTAAGATCTGTCAGGTGGGAGCTCTCCCACTTCTTAGCTGTTCCCAGACAGTGTACTGCAATTTTGGCACCCCAAATAACAAAGCAGGGAGAGAGTTGTGTAATATATATCTTCTTTGGGCTCTATTACTCATAGAAATTAAATTTAGTTCTTCATGCCTAGAGCAACTTGGCAAGGGGACATGGAGGCAAGGAGACCCTTTGTAAATAAAATTGTTAGACTGAGTACAAAGTTCTGTATGGCCTTTCATGGGAGCATACACTTGGGACTACTCAAAAATCAATAGACAAAATAGAAAACAGTAAATCAAATCAGCGTGGTTTCTGCTCTGCCATAGAAGTGAATAATTCACCTTATGGGCAGTTCTAGGTTTGTAGGGTAGCCAAACTCTATGATGAACAGCAAAAGCACAAACTGCAGGGTGCAGCCAGCTAACAAGAATACTGGGCTGTTTAGCTCCACAGCAGGAGAGGGAGTATCCCAGGGCTGGACGAAGTACGGAAGGGCCAGACCAGAAAGGATGGTTTAGAAAAGTCCATTCAAACACAAGTTTTTTTTTTTTTCTAAGACTTATAAAAAAAATCTTTTCCACTGAGATGAAGAGATTATATCAGTGGTCTCTCCAACACTATGAATGTACCTTAATAAATGGCATTAGGCTGCCACTCTATGGCAAGGCACAATCCAGCAGATCTCTGCCTTAATTTCCCCAGTTCCATTTCCAGCTTTCTCTAGTGGCTTATGGCTTCAAGGCCAGGTAGCTCAAGAAGGTTAACCCTCCTCTGTTCCTCTTGTCCTTCCCCACCAAGTCTGAAGGCAAATTAGTTGTACAAGGAGCTCTCTCTACACCAAGCCAAGTTGGATTTGCAGTGCCTCCAAAAAAAAAGCCTCTTACCTTGATTTGTGGACTGAGCTTTCAGATTCATCCTTTCCTGTCTCCTATGGCTTCACCTCTGTGCAAAGCCTACCCTTCTGAGGGAACTCTGGTTAGCCAAACTCTTTTCAAATAATTTCAGCTAGAAGCTTCCCTACTTTCAGTTTCCAAATAAGAGCTCTCTCCTTCTCACATATGTGAACTAAAACTGCTTGTGCTGGTGCCATTTAGTGCCTACTTTAGGCAGAGAAAAATCGTATTTTAAAAATGATTGAAAAGCTGCTGTATCGCTGGAGAAAAAACACTCTCCCCATCTTTCAGGCAATAATCAGATGCAAACCTGAAAGAAAACTTCCCTTGTTACTCTCCTCCCCTTAATGTATCAGGTCTCTGTCACAGACAGCTGCAGTGGACTCACGTGGGGTCAGCACATGGTGGTCTCTAAGCTCCCTTGTCATTTTTGCTGGAAACAGGCATCGTGAAAGACTTGCTTATGCAGAGATAGAGCAGAATTGTGTGTTTCCCAGCTGTGATAGGACTCCAGTAAGAGAAGGATTATTGGTGAAGAGGTGAGAAGTAAAATTGCAGAGAAATTGTATCCAGTATTTCCCCCCAGTCAAGTGCTGACTGCCATTAGAGGTGGCCACACAGTGGCCAGTGACAGCAGTGCCAGGTTTGGGTCAGCAGGAATAGTTCTTCTTACAGGAAGAACTATTGGTACCATTTGGGTTTTGATTGTTTGTTCTTTAATCTACTTATGTCGTAATTACTTCTGAAATAGAACTCTGTGACTAGAGCCTCTCATGGAAGGGTCTGTACAAGTGTCTTGATGGGTAAGGCAGAGGAAAGTAATGGAAATGGCCTGATGAAAAGACAAAGCAAAGAGGAACAATATAAAGCAATTTGTACCCACACACAGCAATCAAAATGAAACCCCTGACGTTTGAGAAACAATAGTTCACGATAACCAGGAGGTAAACAAAGTGGGGGGTCATTTGATGTTAAAGAATTATCATCTTTCTCCTTAGATTATAGCACTATGGTCTGCAAGTGATCCACAGAGAATGCATATACTGCCCTGATGTATCCAGTTATTTTTTCTGGCTCATAATGTCTTGTCTTACAACATCCTTGTGAAAGAAATCCTATTGTTTCTAGAAATACCACCAGTGGTTCCATAGGAAAAAAAAAAACCAAACCAACAAGCCATGATTGTCAAGCCACTGGTGGCAGAAAATTCTGTTACTGCACTAATAAGCAGGCAGCTTTATGACTGACTGGAGTTTAAGTCTTAACAACTCACAGCTATTGCAGGTGCCCTGTTCTGCTGTTCTAGACAACACTGTGCCCAGTGCTTTCAGGAATTCGAGCAGAATGAGGAGGATCCAACAGAGCCCTTGCTAACACTGAATTTTCTAAATATTGTATTTGATTTTTTTCCTGAAAACAGCCTGAAGAATGAATGAAAATTAAAAATGCCAAAGGATATTTTAGCTGAGTCCATAAGAGATTTCAGTGAACAGTTTCCTACCCAAGGCAAAGGGCCAGCTGTTGAAGCAGAAGCAGGATTTGGTACAGACTATAAGAGTGTTCGAGGTTTGGTCAGGATTCTATAATAACCACTAAGAACAGAGATGTTATGAAGACTTTGTCCCTGCTGCAACTTGAAATTCTTCACACAAAGACCAAAATCAAACAGACCTAATGCCTAAGCTGGAACAGAATCCAGTGCAGTATAATCAGTGCTTCTCAATGTACAGTACAAAGCCAGATGCCCATTTCTTTATAAATTCTCCTGCTGGTTATCATCCAGCCTGTTACCACCTTGGACTCTGATTTCCCAAGTGTTCACATGAGGCTTCTAAATGAACAGATTCTTCTTTGTTTAACTCTGCAGTGTGGCCTTATTAATACCTTCTCTGCTAAATGCGTCCTCTGGATCCTCTCTGACTTCTGTTTCAGTTGCCATGACATCCTCTTTCTCTGACCTTAATTAATGGAATGCACAGGGCAATTATCACAAGGTTGCAGCCAAGGATCCCTGTGTGCCAGCATGGCTGTGTCCAGCTTAGTCTAAGCCCATTTCGTCTTGACCCTGTCCCCTTCCAGCCCATTTTTTTACTGTTATTGCCCCACATCCCATTCTTTTGATAACCCCCCACCATTCTTTTCTCTTAAATGAGATATATATTGCTGGTTTTCCCTTCCAAAAGCCTGGATGGATTCTCTGTCTCCAGCTTACCTGTCATCCCTCAGACAGCTTTGGCTTGCCAGCTCTCTCATCCTGTCAGCCAGTGATGCTCATTTCCATCACTCACTGAACACAGTGTCCAACGTGCATGATTTGCTTGTCTCCATGCAGTTCTCTGTGCTGGTGGCAGTGGCAACAGGACACACTGACAGTAGGCTGCAGGCACCTATTGGCTGCTGGCCCTATTGACAGCACTGACCTATATTGTCTGATTTTACCTGCCCCCTTCCTGCCTGTACACCTGCATTTCTTGTCTCCCTGCACTTTGGTACCAAGCTCTTTGGAGCAGAGACTTTTTATTCTATGCTGGTATAATGCTTTGACTTGCCTAAAGTTTCTAAGTATGACAATAAGCGGGTTTCCTTTCTCTGATAGTGCCGTGAGTTTGCTTAAAAAATACACTGTGCTTAATTTTTTGGAGATGAATTGGCAAGTATTTCAGTATGACAATAAAAAGTGAGTGCTTTGTTTTAATTAAAATGGGGACATCTGAAGATAGTTTTCAGTTTAAAAAACAAGAGAGTAAACTTCAGAATAAACAAATGTCTCAAAAGCAAATCTATTTAAAGTGATAAACACACTGATCCTCAGGAAGTCAGACTAATATTTCTCACTTTAGTCTAGTTTTGCAATTCTGCCTACTCCCTACAGAACTCACATTCCTGCTCATGACTTGCAGATGATGTTGCAAATCATAAAAACATAACTGGGTGGTAATTTTGCTGCACAGCAGATAAACATAGACAAACATGTCATCTCTACTTAATGTCAGAATTTTTCACTGAAAGAATGTCCTGAAATGAATATATGTGATCGGGAAAGCTGGCACTTGCACTTTTTGCTCCTTTGAGATGGCTCAAAATGTGCTAGAAACACCAAAACACATTAACCACATGCATCCTTGAATACAGACTTAATTTCTGGGCCTGATTCCCCAGGACTCTTGAGCTATTTTGCACAGCAGTTTCCTTCTTATACACACTGAAAGTTAAGAATTCCATCAGTAGGGAGTGACTGACCTCTCCCCATGTAATAAAAAAGTAGAGCTCATGATGAGAAACATCAGATTTAGACAGGCCTTATATTAGGTGAATGATCTCAGGCCTTATCTTAGAGAATGATCTTTTCCTAGTGAGAAAATCGATGTGCTCTTTTCTAAGCAGAGCATCAGTAATGGGACTTCAGACTGCAGAACACCTCGACAAAACCCAGACATTTAGAGGCACTTTTCCCTGATTACAAAATCATTTTTTGTGTGTTTTTTCCCCCTTTTTGCAGCTTCAGTTACAAAATGTGGTTTATAAATTATTCTCATCCTCTCTTATTCCCCTCACCGAAACAAAACTCTATCCAGCCAAAAAGGTAAGCCTTTGCCCTTACTACACAAATAATTTTTTAATAAACAAATGCATTGCTGCTGCCTTTGACACAAGAGGTGAAAATGGTACTTTTTTTCTGTGGGTTTTTTTTATATATCTAATTGTTAGGGAAAAGAAGTAAGGAGAAATACAGCCACTTCTGCCTTCACAAATTTAAGTAACGATAAGTTCAAAAAATCCTAACCATGCAACCAGTACAATCTATTACTATTATACTCCTGATCGTGGACATACTTAAAAGTCTACTAAATCTCTCTGCTTTCAAGTTCACTGACTTGTGGCACAGTTACTTTCTTGGATTTCTCAGGGTGTGAGAGAACAGGGCTGTTTATTTTGCAGTTCACAGAGAAATGTCCATGGACAGCAATCAGAACTAGGTACCATCATCAGACAAGTGCAGTGATCTCAGGGTGCTCCAGTGTTTTGAAGACAGCAAGTCAACAGTGATCATGGGTGGTTACTTCATAAAAAAAAAAAATAATCTCATGTCAGCAGTGTCAAGTTAGATACCAAAGAAACTCAGACCTCTTTTCTGAGCATAAGCATTTCACATTTAAGGAACAGTATACCTGTTAGGACTCCAATTTATAGATGACCAAAATAGGTATTCCACAGAACATACAATAAACTTCCAGCTCTAATCCCCCTTATTAAGCAGTTTTGTACTTTGGTAATGGATCCCCTCAGATGTGTAATCAGCATGGCTGTACTGGCTCAGCTCCTACTGCTGATCAGGGCTCCCCATTACAGAGCAACTGCAAAGCCAGTATAAATCACCCAGGGAAGATCCTGTCACAGAAGGAGTTTCCATGTGCTGTACTAACACCAAACCATGTTCCCTCCTGGCAACACTTGTTACCTGACAGGCTCTAGTTTCTGGACAAGCCTTCCAGAGCTTCTTTACAGTGGGAAAACAATGGAGGTGGATTTCCCATTCACTCTGCTGATTCGATCACTACAAGATCTCATTCTCCAGAGGAACTTCTTGGCAGTTTAACAAGTGATTTGGTTCTGCTGCAACTCCAGTTCAATACATGTAGAGCAGAACAAGCAGCATTTCTTTTCTCATGAGGATGTTTTGAAAAGGTTAAACAGCCAGGTGTGTTTGGACACTGAAGTACGCAAATTAAGAACAAAGAAAAGAAAGAATTTAAGAATTGGAGCATTAGACACCTCATGGAACAACAAAGGCCAGCTGCTCCATAGGGGCCAGGAAGACAATAATTCACCAGGAGGGCAGAAGCCTCAACAGCCAGGGCACTGTCCCACAGCACATGAGCAAGGTGAACCAGGATCAGCTGAGAGTCCGGGCTACCAGGCAAGTCCAAGCCAGCAGAGCAGGCCTGAGCAAACCTGGGAGCAAAGGGAACATTTTGGAACCAGTGACCGTACCAGGGCCAGATCAGTGAGACCCATGGCTGGGCAAGGCATAGCTGTGACAGGCTCAGGCTTAAGCTTAAATGCAGCCCCAGCCCCATGGGTAGAGGGGGTTGAGAGGGTTTTCAGGTGAGGCTGGTCAATGCAATTAAGTCTTATTAGTGCACTCATTAGTGCACCTGACAGACGCTGAGTCTCAGATTCTAATTGAGTTCTCACTACTAAAGTCTTCTTGCTAAGTAAATTCTTAATGAATTAGCACATCTTCTCAAATACAGAGGCTTACTACCTTACACCTAAATACCTATTTACCTTCTGGACATTTATTTAAGATCTTAAATTTGGAACCTTCTGACAGTTTGGAAGTTTAGAGCAAGAGATCTCATGAGGGATCTTTTACATTTATTTATTATTTTAAATGATCTGTTGCATTAGAGAAAGACGGTGGTATTTAGTAAGTATTTCTAAGAACAGTAGAGTATGAGAATGGCCATTCTGAGTCAGTCCAAAGGTTTTTCTAATTCCACATCGAGTGACTAAAAGCAGCATGCCAGGAAAGAGTGCAGGAATATGGTGAGATTTCTCTAAAATACCCTTTCAGCCTCACACAGTATGCAGCTCAGCAATTCTGTGCTTCTCAAACCATATTTCAGTGATCTAAATCAAACATTGATAGGGCTTTTGTGGGTTTGTAAAAGGATTCAGGATGTAAGTAAGAATGTAGTTTCAAGTTGTTATCCTAAAAGTCCAGGAGAAGAAAGCCTGCAGTCTGAACCATGAAATTATTTTGGTCCAAGCCAAATTGCTCTTTAGCTTGAGCACAAGCACAGAAACCTGAAAGCTAGCATGGCCTCTCTTGGAAAGCTTTTTATAATTTAAAGCACAGTCATACTACAAAAACCCGGTTTTCAGCTCCACTTAGCAACTCCCTTCATGATATGCAAGTGCCTTTTAAAAACGTTGCCAGAATGAACCAGCTGAGACAAGCTCCCTTTCCTTCCTTTCTCCTGATGATTGGAAGGAAAATTTTTCCACTTAAAACGAATTCTTGCTTCACCTATTTTAATGCAAAATCTTTTTTTTTTTAATATCCAAAATAGCCTTATTAAAAAGGCTCTGTTATTCAAGGTTTGATAATCAGAAACTCTGAGTTTCACATTTCACAGAAGTGCCTGCAACTGAGGCACCCAGAATGACCAGCTGAAGATTTAGGAACATGGGTTTTGTATAAGAATTATGCTGAAGAACTGAGAGGCTGAGTAGAACTGGAAATGTAACACAGTAATGTAACATTAACAGTCTGTGCTGAGCATAGTTTCTAATCACTGCTATTTCTGAGGCTTTTCATGTATTTTATGGTGCTGCTGAATTTCTTACCTTTGCTTATTAGACATTACTGCAGTAAAAGACTCTTCACAATTCACTGAGCATAGAAAAATAATGAAGGGGCGACTTTAAAGAGTAACTATTTTTTATTCTTCAACCATTCCATTGGGGCCAGGTTCTTGATATTTGGTAGCCAGTAGAGTTATGAAATATATATGTTCCCATACAGAAAGATGCTTGGCAAGTTTTGCCTAATGATCAGTACTGAGGGGTTATATTAGAGATCATTCTGTGAGAAACATTCACACTCAGAGGAAGATAAGTAGTTTAGTCCTTTAATGACCATGTGTGCATTTTGAAGCACTGGTTCTGGAACTTCACCTATATATTTATTGTGAGGTCACTTCATGCACTTACTTTTCTGGAAGTACACACACAGAAGTCAAAGATGTCAGTGGTCTTTTGGGCAGGGTAATTACCTACATAAATTCTGAGGAATTATTGGCAATTAGTTTTTTCAATAATTAGATGTGTATAAGGTAGAAGACTGGCACTGTTTAAATTCAGGATACAACTTTACACTGACTGACTTATTTACCAAAAGATGGAAACAACTCCTTTGTTTAAACTAATTTCTATCTTTTTCTCTCACAGGAAAAATTTTGAGCCACCTTTCCACACCTGAGGAACTTTCTGCTCCATTTCATACAAAGTGCTTCACTCTGTCTCCTTGCAGAAAAATAAAGGCTATAGGGTGACAGATCTAACTGAAAACCACCACCCAGACACATGAAACCAGGTACATTTAAAACTTCTATTCTGTAACTCTTCTTTTACAATCACTTACACTAACTTTGATATCAAAGTCTCAAGTCCTAATTTACATAGGCATGTGGTCTTGGTATTTTTGCTCCACAGCTGATGGAGGTGGCACATTCTCAAAAATAAGAATTAACTTGAGTGACTTAATCTTACAGACAGCTGATAGCCTGGTATTAAGTAAGATTTCCCAAAAATACCATTTAAGTACTTCAAAAAACTCTGACTTTGAAATATGGTGTAGATTATCAGTGCTGACAGCCTAATATGAAGTCTAATTATTATATACGTGCAATGGAAATAGTGAGAGACTTAGACGTGCAGGTGATGAGCTATATACTATATTAAAGAGCAAAATGTCAGTGGTCTAAGGACATAAGCTATCAGACAGCTACAGAATAGCTTGCAGAAAGCAACCAAAGACACATAACCTGTACTGAACAGAGGTGCTGACAACTAAAGTTTAGGTATTCAACATATAAAGTAATTCAAAAGTGCAGAATAGATGGTAGCTTGAAGAACACATACAGTGTAATAAGTTACTAGTTAAAAAGATAAAAGGAGCTGATGTTCGTAATCTTTGAATTCAAGAGATTGAAGAGCTGGATCTGGTTTTATGGGGCTTGGTCACAAACCCAAAGTGCACTGCACTGCTTTACATGAACCATGAGAAATCCAGTATTGAGTAATCCCACATACCTGGGCACCACAATTAATCTGGAACCTGGAAGTGGTGGGATGAGGAGCTGCTTCAATGACTGAAGGGCCCCCACAGTGCCAACAGCAGCCTGTGATCCGTGGGGAGCAGGAGCAGCCAGGACAGAGCGGCTTGTGACCAGCGGCAGAGACAAGCTCTGGAAGGAGCACTGAACATGAAATACTGCCCTGTTCCCTTTGGAAAAACACTGCTGCACATGCATGAGTTTTCCATTTCTGTACCAGCTTATTCTTTCCAAAGTTCACTGCAAATTTCTTGCACAGAAGGTGAACGGAAAGCACAGAACATTTAACCAAGTACTAGAAAAACATAGTAAAGGAAAGACCAGTACTGTGGCACTGGGAACAGAAAAGAGCAGAGCAAGAGGACACAGCCAAGACCTGACTAAAGCAATCAGTAACACACCATTTATCTAACAGAGGTGCCAATCCTTTACTCTCTAGGAACAGAAATAAATCTACTGACAGCATTAATCAGTAATGCTGGAAATCAATAATACATAACAGACTAATGGAACTGAAAAGTCATTAGTGGTGTGGGAAGCTTACTTACTAAAAGCAATCTGCATGAACATTAGTGCTAGTCAGAGAATCTTGCCTGTGTAAAACCCAATATTATATCTTCAAGTGATATGAAAAGCATAAATTCTGATTTTTTGCATGAAAAGAACTGTCAAAATAAGTCTTTTGACAGGTCCCTTTCAGTATTTTTTTGCATGAAGCTTCTAACCTAAAAATATCTTTATTTCAAAAAGGTTGTGAGAGAATGCAGATATTCAGGGTTTTTTTCAGGATTACAGCAGTCAAAAATACCTAGTTGAACTGTCTTTTGCTAAGGGACAACTCATATTCTATATAGGTACAGAAACTTTTTAGTAAAGCACTAACTAGCACCAGAAGTTACTGTGGGAAATAATGAAATACAGTGACTGTGCCATCATTCTACCTTTCCCTTTAGCTGTATAAAAAAGACAAATACTTTTATCTATTGTATCTAGACAATAAAAGGCTGCTCCGTTACAGCAATGTTTTGTTGCAGGTTTTTTTCTTATTCTTTAGACAGAAGGAAAAAAACTGCAAGGGCTGTGATAAGACTAGTAAGTCAAATCAAATGTATCTCTTACAGGGAATACCTATTGACACAAGAAATGCTGATCGTACTAATGGTTCTGGCATAACATTTATGTGAGAGGATTACAAATTTGTAAAGCAAGCCTGTCACAGCAATCATCTCTTCAAAGAAGGGACTCCTCTGGAAGAGCAGCTGTTCTCAGAGAAGAATGGCCTTTGAATGCCCAAAGCAGATGAAAAAGGTCTCTTCCAGGCCTTGCTCACCAAAGGGCAGATGAATAGCGTACAAACAGAATGGGAAGAGCTATCTTTCTCATTCCCACCACCCACAAAAGAGGAAAATCAAAGATAGTTTTCTGGAAGAAGTAAATTATGTATGAAATGTTTTTAGAAGCAACATTTTAAAAACAGACATTTGACTTCCAAAAGTTGACGCAAATGCTGATGATATTGCTTCCCTTTATCATTCTAAGTATCTGTTAACTTCAGGCCCCACTAGTAGTTTCCTTTCTTTTGTTTTATCCCTTTGGTTCCTTTTGTGCCTAGAAGTTGTCATTTCCTTGAAAGGCAACTTAAAAACTAAACTAACTGGAAATAGCAAATTAGGTTAAATTCATTGCTAATGCAAATTCTGTTAATAAAACTGGTTTCAAAAGCTGGGCAAGTTTCCAGATAAAGATAAAAAGGTATAAAATAAGACTGCAGGAGGTCCGTAAGAACCAGTGTGATAACAATATAACTGTGATCACTTAACCTCTCTCAAAACTAATAAGGATATAGAGCTTTTGGTAAGTACAACTAAAGCATATGCTAAGAAGTGTTGATTTTAATGGTGTTCATCTATGTGGAAGATTAAGGCATGGCTAGTTTTAACAGCCCCTTTGTTGGCTAGGAAAGTAAATATTGATGTGCTCATTTCACTGATGAGCATAGATCCTTACTAAACAAGTGAATAATTAACAGCATTTAATCTCTAAAGGTCTGACTGTAGACCGCTGTGTCAGACTAAAGCTTATGCAGGTAAAAGAACACTCTCAGGTGAGTTCTTAGTCCCAAGAGCTCCAGCCACCCCTGAACACATGTGTTAAATCCCATAATGGCAGGCATTGGTGGGGGGTTTTGTTCTTTCAGGAGTTTTTATATGGAGAGAAAAATAACTTTATATGGTACTGTACACACCACTCTACTAGTGCAGAAGGTGTCATCCTAGGGCTTGGAGTCCTGCTGGAAAGAAATCGTGAGTAAAACTGGAAGAAATTAACAGTAAGATGGCCTCCTAATATCACACTCAGAACTATTTAAATAGTGTTCTTTGAAAGCTGAAGAGTTCAAGCAGTACTCCAATCACCCAGCTTATGCTGTTCTATTTGCACTATAAATATTGCTCTAGTGATCAAGTAATTTCTTTTGTCACCTTTTTCACCTTACTCAGTTTTCTCTCACCCTAATCAACTTACTTTCCTTTTCCTCCCACCCTTCATTTCTTTCCATTTTCCAAAGTTGTATTTCTCATTCTTTTCTCTAACTCACCCTTTCTTCATTTCAATTTCCTTCAGTCTCTGATGAAGTTCTGTGGGAAAATGGAAAAGCACAAAAGTTATTTTCCTTAACAGGGAAGTGGTGGACCATACCTACAGCAAACTAATCTGAGAGTCTAACAGTCATTGCTTGGGATAATTCAGAGTTTTACACCTGCCAGTCCCACTCTAATTTTGGGTTCAAGAGCAAGGTAACAAATACACAAAGCTTTAAAAAACTTTCACAGCAGTATTTGTTACAGGCTTAGGGTCTTTTTTTAGCTAACGAAGGAAGCCTCCATTGCAAAGGATGATATTACTTAATGAGAAGATGAAAACAAGGTCTTCCCCACAGAGCAAAGGCACATTACTACATGTTGCTACATATAATGCACTAGTTGAATTAATATCATTTGGAATATCCTGTGCTTATTCTGAAAAATAATCAACAGTTTAAAAAAGTTCTACACCCACCGGTATACGAACATGACTACATAGAAGCTATGTCATAGATACAGCTGTTTTATTAAATAGATCTTGACCTGGTTATTTGTATTAGTCCAAAACCAGCATCATTCTGGTTTTAGAAGCTAGATAAGGAGAATAGAGGTATTTTCTTTAAATGTATAGCATTAAGAGGAACTTCGTAAACTACTTAGGTAACTACTACATAATCTGTTTTACAATCTAATACAGTCTATTGAACACTAAACAATGAATCTAGGTTTTGTTCTTTCAATTGATTACATAGTTCCAGCAAATGCAATCACAGCAAGATTAACTACCTTCTGAGATAAGACACAGGGCTCAGCCAGAGGGAGCTGCTGAAGTTTCTTATCTGTTTCAAAAACAAATAACTGTTTCCAGGTAAGCACTACCTTATACAGAAGGGGTGGGGAATAGCTTGTTCTTCACGAAGAAGGCAAGTTTTGATTTCTTTGAATAGCTATTCATTTTTGTTTTGAATGCATTGACAAGGCACAGTACCTTTACTTACAACCTGTTTCATCACATGACAAAACTACAGTGCCTTGTCTCCATCTCTTTTTTAGCAGGATAGCCTGTGTATATTTGTTACATTATAGAAAAGCATCATTTTCTAAGTGAAGTAATAGCTCCAACTAAGAAAGACTTTTTGATATAATACAGAAAAAAGTATTTTAGCAAAGAGCCCAAGTCTTTAGAAAGACTTCTTTCTTGGCTATCAGCTGTGATGAAAGACATATAAGAGCCTTCAGCATCTATAGAAAAGTAATCTTCTCTGGTTAAACTTGTCCTTTTCCTTAATGGAACTTGTGGAGGTCCATGTTTCTCAAACTCCTCTCCCTTGGTTCTGCTTTGGAAGTAATGTTTTATATAATCTCAGTTGTATACCACTTTATTTCTGTACTATCACTTGTTCTAGGCAATTCTCAGCGCTTGAAAAGCAAGTTACACCATGACTTACCTACCATTCCTTGATATGATTACATTATCTGTTAGATTCTGATTAATCACTAAGTAGATTTCTAGGATATTCAATTTTAAGAGAAGCACATACTGTTTCTGTTACTTTTTCAAGCCACATGCTATAGGGTGACTGGAAATGGTTCAGCTATTAAGAAACAAGATCATATGATCTCGTACATTTTTCCTAGCCAGCTTATAAAATCAGCTACAGCAAGAGGAAAAAGCAGTAGCAAAATAATTTCTTAGTTGTTGGAGAAAAAAATTGACTCTTCTGGCAGTACTGATCAGGAGAGCTGGGACATAAAGCATCTGAAACATGAACTCTTGCTTGGTAAGAAGGAAGCTTCTCAGCTGGGAGTTGCGCCAAGGTTCATGGCACCTTTATGACAGTCTGGTTCATCAGAGAAAGCCTGAGAACCATTGCTATACCCCCCTCTAAACATCAACAATTGTTCCTATTCCTACTCATAATATACTGCAGTATTGCCCAATTTATTCCGTAAATTTGAATTAACAAAGAGAGGAGCAATTAGTCTGTTTGTAAAGGATCCCGGGGCCCTGTCACAAGACAAGAGCTATACGAGAGAGACCAATTTGTGAAAAATTAGGTTTGAGCCTGAATAGCCTTTCCTAAGCAGGGCTTCATTGCAAGGGCTCTGACTTTATCTTAAACAGTAGAGGTAATTCTCAGTTGCATTTGCCAGAAGCAATTTTTAGATGTAATAAATCAACACAGGATAACATACATCAGTGCTCCCTACTCCATATTTGTCACTTAAGGTTATAAGCTGAGAAGAGTTGCACATACTTAGTAAGCCATGTTACCTTCATCTGAACCCTGAAATTCAGGGTGGTTGGCTAAGGCAGAGCTTAGTTCTTCCAGTCTTGGAAAGTTTGAGGATCACAGGGGATACTGAGAATTTTACTTTGGTGCATATCAGGAAGGATTAAATTGTTTATTTACTTACCACTTAATAGCAAATACCCTTGCTTTAAGCCATTACAGAATTAATATTTTATCTGCAGATGAAGGATTAACACCAATTTGAGTTTCATATAAGAATCACTGCAGTTTATACAACGGCAATTTCTAATGTGAATGAGAGCATCACAGATATAAATAGAGGAATGCTTTGCTAATGTATTATTAACAGAATTGAATATGAGGCTTTAAATGAAAATTGAGTTAGTATTTCTAACAAAGCTGACAGCAATAGTCTGAATTAGTCTTCAAAGGTCCCTAGGAACAAGGATCACAGAATCAAACTCTTCTCATATAGAATGTTTTTACACATGGATCAGCAGTGGAAGTGTTATTGAATTAAGCCCATTTATGAAAGTCTTATCAAATTAGCACCACTCATTTACAAATGTAAGGAGAAGCACCTAAGCTATGATTTTCAGCAAGTAAAACTGGTATAAAAAGCTCTGTATCAACACCAAGTGTATCAAACACCAAGTGCCAGCAGCTCCCCAAGGGATTGGAAACCAGACACTGCAGCACACAACCATGAGAACAGGCCCACCATACCTGAGAAGGAAGCTGCCTGGTCGAGAGAGAGAAGCTGGGAGTCCAGACCTTTATTTATGCTCTGAAGACAGTGAGGCAGAGCCAACATAAAGTTGAAAAGGCATATCAGAATATGCCTTGTTGAGGATAATAAGGGTCAGACACCTCAGGGAGCAGGTTTCAAGTCAAGCTAAGGAGCCAGAACCAACACCAAAGAGACACAAACGCAGCAGGGTTAGAGCTACAGACCAGCAACATGGCTACAAATGAGAAGGAATGGAGTAGCCAGGGCTGAGCTAAATAGAGCTCCTGGCAGCAGGGATGGGTGGAGGCAACAGGTGAGGCTGCTCAGGGGAATTAAGGCCTGTTAGTTTGCTCAAGGCTCTGACAGTTTTAAAGCAATCTTGCTTCCCCTGAGAGTAGCTGATTTGCTAATATTTATATAGCTGTTCTTTTACTTTTTCTTGCCAGGCTTGCCAAGGTAAAAAGTTAAAGAAAGCATCTATTGCAAGATTACAACTTGATCACACAAGCTTAAATTACATCCCCAAGTATTTCTCTTGTTGCATTTACATTCACTATGGTTTCTCTTCACGTTCCTGAGGCAAATGATGCTTGAGTGATTTTCAGCTTCTCTTTTACTCTCTGTAGCTTGGTCTTTAACAAACTGTCACATCAAATAGACATGAGCCTGTTCATGCTTCCCCTTCATTTTATCAACAGAGCAAATGAGTATTCTGAATCAGGGAGAGAACAGAGGCATGTCAACACCACACAATGAGCTCCATGCAGAGATGCTAGTTTGGATTTTGGAAACAGAATGGAGAACCCAGTACAACACTTCTTGCCAGCTGGTTACCCCTGCTGGGCAGTGCTTTTCAGTAATGTTAACTATTCTAACTACAGTGCTGCACTAACTTTCTTCTGTGGCTTCTCTTACTACTTCTAGCTTCTCTGCACAGCAAAATAGCGTACAGTATAGGCACGCTAAAAATAAAAGAATAAAAATTAAAAAATAGAAAATAGATGGGGATAATAGCTGAGAATCTGCACCACCTTATGCTCCTGCATGTCTCAGTGTCGGATACACAAAGATCCTTGGCACGGGGAAGGTATAGAAGTAGCATGTTCTTCAAGGCACTTTATTTAAAATAGCAGTTGGAGGGAAAGAGAACTGGCCACATTGATTCAAGGCACATACTGTGGGGGTCCTACCATTTTCTGGACAGGAGACCAAATGGATGCCAGTGAGCACAGGCAGAGAAAAATGTTTTGAGCTGTCACAAGGCTGTGAGGAATGTGATCACATGCGGTGTAGGCACAAGTCATGTGCAGAGCCAGCTGCACCAATAATCACTTGAAAATTAAATTGTAGTAGCAATAGGGCCTGTGTAGTGCTGTGATGAGACAGTACAATTCCTCAGAAATACCCTTGGTGTGTGCAAATACAGTGTTTGTGTAGCTGTGAGCTCTCCAAAGAATTGTGTTGCAGTTTTTTTCCTGCTTGATAAATGAATTAAATGCATCAGGCCTGAGTGACGAGCCCTTAATGACCCTAACTGACCTCATCTGAGAACCACCCCCCACACACACACACTGCCTGTGGGCCCAGGAGTGCTACTTAAACTCAGATCTGAGCCTTCAGTGTTGAAGCTGTGTGGTGGGAATGCTGATCTATAGCTTGGTGATAATCTTATCTGGATGTTGATTTTAGTCCTGACATGCAGGTTGCCTTTCTAGCTTCACTTCTGGTCTTTCTTGTCTTATCTTTGTGGGGTCTGCTAACTGTTTAATAAGCAATGTCTGACCCTGGTGGTTCTTACTGGACCAGACCTATCTGTAGATCAGTTTTCTGTTCTGACCTTGGACCTGCACTGCTGCCCCAACTTGCTGGATAACCTGGGTATCTGATCCAGCCTGGCTGCTCTCTCTGGATCTGTCTGGCTTAGGTGCTGTGGGCACTGCCAGCTCTGTTGCTGTGCCTGGCTCCTTGTCTGTTAGGGAACAGCTGATCTTTACTGCACCCTGACAAAATGAAGCTCAGGAGCTGTAGAACTGGTCTATGTGGCTTCCAGGCATCTTCAGTGACTACATTTCTACGTAATGTAAACTTTTTTCCTCATGCTACTGCTAGCAGTGCTTTACAGCTTGCAGAAGTCTCTCTGCTTGTTCTCTTCAACTGCCCTTCAGGCTCTTCCTGCAGTTTGTCATGTATGTAATGCATTATTGTATTGCTTCTTAAAGGTATGGTTCTTCCTTCCTGTGCAATGAACCCGGTCAGAGAACTGAAAATGAAGCACAGTGAAAGTGAGTACAGAAAGCTGATGGAGGCTGAGCAGGAGTGATGATACAGCCCTTTTCTGGCTTCTTTACATATGTCTATTAAATTACTTGAAGTTTTCTTCCTAGCTCTTCAGGAGCCAGAGTGGCTTTGGTTGCTTTTACTGCTTCAGAAAGCAATCACAGGGCAATTGTTTTAGTGAGGATTTCTACTTAATTTGGTGTTTGATGTAGCCCTGTTGCCAAATCCCAGGAGTGTAATAATGACAGGACAATCCATATGGTGCTGGATTACTGCAGGAGCATTTTAACTCTGTCTTATCTTAAAAATGTGAGAAGGTAAAGGTTTGTTATGGTGCACCATGGGCCAAACTACAACTCAGATTTGACCACTCCAGTCAGGTCCTACCACATTTTATGAGGGAGGCCTGGCATGCCAGATGCCATTCTCATAAAGCAGGCTACTGAGGAAAGGGAAGTAATAACATTCCCTTTTCCCTAGTGCCACATTTCTCACCACAGAATGAGCTCTTTTTAGTGAGAAGCTATAAAAGACAGCAAGGGTCAGCGGGTTTGCATTTTAAGAGTGTCAAAAAAGGGGGTTTCCTCCTGTCCAAAACCACACAGAAGAAAGCAAAAAAAGGCAGGAAGGCAAAAGTGCTATCTTTTGCTTGTAGCTCAGACGTCAAACATGAATTAAGTTACATGAAGCTGTTCAGAAAGTCTATAGCAGAAATAGAGGCTGCCTGAGTCCCAGCTTTGTCTGGAAGGCCTGTCTGTCTTTGCTTGCACAAGACATCATTCTAGAAAGAAAAAAAGAAATTAATTCTGCCTCATGGCCAGTGCTAAAGAGGAAGTCAGTAGTAGCTTCTGTGTTCATGAGTGAATTTGCTGAGGGATGACAAAGCTGAAGACAAGCTTGACAAGCTGCTTGTTGTAACTGCCTGGTGGCCTGGGACTGGTCTGGTGGTACAGCAGGTACGTCCTCATCAGATGGGGACTGTGGCAGCAGCAGCTGCCTCAGCAGTATAATTATGCAGAACAGACCAGATGTTTATGGCATGTGGGAACTACTTATTAACATTCAGAGATACTAGTGATGATCATCATAGGTGTTGTTACAGAAAATATTTAAGGTCAACTCTGTCTGACTCTACCAGATGGTCTTGAAAAGACAAGGAAGGAAAATTATGTCTTCTTGAGACAGAAGAATCTGTTTTCCGAGTAGGACTTATGTGTCAAGTACATTGCTTTTGCATCAGTATAGAAGAGGACCCTGCCCTTAGGCAGGAAAACCACTTTTTCCCCCCCCCGCCTCTCACTTCTGCAGTTTTCACAGCCTTAACAGTCTTCCACCTTCCTCTTAGAGGTTGTCTGCAGTTTGTTGTTAAATCACTTTTGCCCCATAAGACACTGATAATTTTTAACAATGTTCATATGGTACAGAATCTGTCATGGAACCATGGTCATAGGAATTAATGTTCAACCTAAATCACCAGCTTTCCTAGCATGTCAGGCTGGTACCTCCAAGGGTACTGCTTAGCACTTAGCTTTCCTGCTGTTCTCCAGCTTCCTTAGAGACCGTCCTCAACCCTTGCAACCCTTCAAAGGCAAGAGCCTCGGGGACACCAGTGGCCCTGCGGGTTTCCCTTAGGGAGGCAGCGGCACAATGATCTGTGAATGATCTGTTTACCTGCTCGCAGAAACCTTTTAAGTCTTCTGCTTTGTGGGAGCTGCTGCTATGGTCCCTTCTGCAACACCAACAGCCCGTGGCTGAGCAGGACCCTGCCTTCTTTTCTCACACTTCCAGGCTCCAGTGCTCTGTGTAACTTAATATGTGTAGATTTGTTGTAACACTATTGGAAGGAACAGTCCTTCTCTTGACAGAGAAAAAGATTGTACCTGGGAGAGGTGCAACTCCTTTATCTTATAGGACTTCAGGTTACAGACTGCAATGTTTGGGGTTTTTTTCCAAGGAAAGGAAAATATTTTCCAAGAATATAAAAGACAAACAGTACAATACCTGTGAAGGAACGACAAGTTTGCTATCAGGTTTGGGTAGGAACTCGTATTTAAAGTGTGTAGGAAAACTGAAGCTAAAAGAAAGTCTTTTTTGTTTTCATAGCTGTTTTAATTTAATTAAGAACATTTCTTTTGTGTGTGTGTGTGTCGAAAAACCTTTAGATTCATGTCTATCTTAAATGTTCCTTAATGACTGATGCATTGTAAGCTATCAAGTCAATATTAAATATACATAGGCTTTTATATAAGGCCAGACACTTTCAAGCAGTGGAAGCAGTAATACTCTGGCACATCAAGGCCTGTTTACAGTGTAACTCCTAGGTACACTTGTACAACAAGCAGAGCCATTCAAAGCTACTCAACAGAAGTAATTCACACTGATTTTTGGAACTGTTATGGTTTTATGACAAGACCTGCATTTTGGACATTTTCCAAGCCACAAATTATATAACAGAAAAGGTTGGGAGCAAACAGTGGATTTCGATATTTGAAGTTAGCATGACACAGTGCACTGTTAATAAGTAATTGACTGTAAATGCACTTCTGTAGAAGAGGATCGACTGTGCTCTCTTTTGCAACATAATTACTTGACTTAACTCCTTCCCTGAAAGAGAAATTAAAAGTTTGTGGGAGTCTTTTGGAGGTGGAAAAAAAAAAAAACCTTTTTACATTAATACAGAAATGTATTGTTATAAAATGTATACTTTTTTTCAAAGTATAAAGTAATGTTTGAGTAAGTTACAGTTACGTGGTGATGGATGCCTTCCCTGAAGACTGTTGGTTGTTGGGAAGCTGTGAGCTTGATCTGAGTTACTGGCCTGTATGAAGCAAAGCAATGTCATGGTGTGGTGTGTGGTGGTGTGCATTGGGCTCGTCTTTTGCTGCTGGGAATTTGCCTGTGAGGAGGAAACCAAGCTCTTAGTCTAGTTTAGTTAGTCACTTGTTTGTGCTTTCTTCCCTTTAAAGGAACTAAATTCCAGTGCTTTAGACAAATCTAAACTGTTTCTGCTGATTTAGCCGAAGAGCCAAGTTGTATCTGGCTGGATGAAAGCTGAGCATAGTGATGGAGACGTAGCATAGTTGCATTGCTGTGCCATCCGCTCTCCTCTCAAACATGTCAGAGAAGCCACTGTAGAAAATACAGGAGATTTAGGAAAGGAAGAGAAGGAATGTGATAAGGAGAGATGGATGTGGGTGTGAAATGCCAGAGGAATAGTGAGCAGATGAAACGAATGAATGAGGAATGATGACGGGAATGACTGCATGCTTTATTTTTGTGAAAGAGTAATGGAGAAGTGTCTGGTTTGCTAGTTTTCAATCCCTTGTCTCCATGATGATTACAACTATGATGGTGCAGAAGGACTGACACTGTGCAACATGATGTATGACCTGTCTTCTACAGCTGCTCCTCAGTGAAGATAAGTATGCTTGGCTGATCTGGAAGCCTGTAGACTGTGTCTGTAGTTGTTGTATTTGATAATTAGTGTTCTTCAACCTGTGCACTGCAAATGGACTGTGTCATGCAGTCTGAGGAGTGTCTGTGCCAGCTGTACTCCAAAGCCTCAAGTGGGACCACCTAATATCCCTGAGTGGCAGTCCTACCCCAGGCCAAGTCCCCAGAGTCCCAGTTTCCTAGGTGCAGATTACAACTTCTGTAGCAAGTGCCTGGCTATTAGACAGCCAGGTCTGACATAAGGAACAGTAGATCCCTTGTTGTTAAAGAACAGCAACTGCAGAATTTCCCCAACCAGGCAAAATCCGGGGTATGCCTTACGCAGTAATCCTGCAGGATTACATCACCTTTATGATCAGATCTTCAGAGTTTTGAAAAGACAAACGATTGCACATTGAAAGGTGAGTGTAGGTGGATAATCGTCATGTGTTGCTCTGAACTTGCTGCCTTTACCAGTGTTTCCATCTCTGGTAGTCTTTTTGCGCTGCTTGAGAGCTGCAGGTTAACTGGATGTCTTGTATTGTTGTGTGGTGTGTTGGCAAACTCTGCAGTGGAGTGGGACCAACAGTGCCAATACAGCCACTCCCAGTGAAGTTCTATTTACATCCCTGTAAAGTGCTACTGCAGCCTCTGCAGGATTCAATTTCCTTTCTATTTTTATATCATTTTCCAAGTGTGTGGTTAATATTGACTGACAGGGCCAGCTGAGAATCTTGGGATTTCCTATTACAGATAATTAAGGAAAATACTAATTCATGCACAGACAGATGCCTTGTTGTAAATTGCACTGCATGAATATCATTGCCTTCACTGCTAATTCTGTTTCCTACTGATTACTGAGTCTGACTACTCATACAAGGTGCCAGAGGCATGCAGCAGGTTTCCAGCCAGTAGACATGTAAAGAAAGCTGTAGAGAAGCTTGATCTTACTTTTTTTTCTGAAGTGTAGCTTTTATGGGCCAGTTGTCCTAAATTGTTCTGTACCTAGAATATATGAGAGCTTGCATTTTATACTTTCTTAATGAAGCTTGAAGAAGGACCTGAGAGGGGGGATTGCATTCATCGAGGACTTTTCTAGTTCACCATAATTATTACCAAATTGGTGTTTGGTTTTATATTAGGTTAGACTTGGGCTTCCTGTTTAGTTTCAAAGAGAGATTGCTCTCAGGCAGTAGTAAGAGTGGGCTGCTCTGCAAGGTAGGCAAGCCAGGAGCTGGGGATAACAGCAAGGCAGGTGTAGGAAGTGGCTAATCCCACAAGACTTCTGGGAAGGTCCAGTGGCAGGCCACAGTCCTCACTAGACTCACTCATAGCGACAGGTGTGTCCAAGGTCTAGTGGAAAAGCCGAGTCAGGGTCCAGATCAGCGAGGCACATCACACATAGTGAGGCTTTCCCAAAATGTACTTTGGGATTAAGTGGTACACTCCAGACCTGCTCAGCCAGACCAGTGGGAGGGTCTGAACTTAAATGCAGCTTAAAGTGAAATGGAGTCTTTGCAGATGAGCCTGACCCAATGCTCTGTATCTGACCTGGCCTTAAGCACAGGGCGCTCAGAGGTGTGGGTGGCAGGTTGTGGAGCCTTTTGGTGCTTTCCTGCATCAGTTGCAAACTATCACACACTTGCCCTGTTCCTGAGCTGTTTCCTAGGCAGGAGGCAGGGTTCTACAGTCTAATGTGGTGCAGCCATTGTTATGATAACATGTAAAACCTTTCTGGAGGTAGAAGAACAGCACTTCAAAATTCAACTGATTAACTACCTCAGGTTCAGCTGGTTTGAATTGTTATACCTTTGTAAAATAGTGTTTTCTTATTAGTTTTCAGCATAAACATATAACCAAGTAAGATCTGATAGTTTAATCCCTTTTCTCTAGCAAGGAATGTGCTCAACTCTCCTGTCTCATAACTTACCAACAAGCAGAACAGTAAAGGTTGATTGCAAGTGTCTGAGTACAATGAAACATAAGCAGAGAGGAAGGAGATCTGTGCCTGCCTTGTATGTTCTCAAGTGTCTCCTGTGGAGGGATATGAGACCAGATTTCCTGGAGTCTCACCAGTTGGCTCTCATCTGCCCACACTGGGTGCCAGCAGCAGGGACACTGTGGCAGTTCTGGCTTTTACAGTCCTCTACCTGAGGGAGAGCTGGTTTGAGTGTGCAGACTCAGGCCACAGGCATCCTGCCTGCACTACAGGTGCAGCCACCAACTAAGGCAGAGTTGCTACTTCGGGAGGGAAGGGGGAGGACTTCCCAGTTGTAGCAGATCGGACTTCATCTGGAATCAGGGAAACAGAAAAGTATGGCCTGAAGCAGATTGAAGGTTACACTTCAAACCTGCTTCAGCGGAGGCAGTTCATACAGTTGATTTTTGAAGTCCTGTTCTTTTTTATGTCCAAGTTACCAATCTGAGGGCTCTTTGGATGAATCAAGGCTACTAGCAGGCATGATTCATACTAACTTCCTTGTGCTGTAGAGAAAAATACAGATTAGATTTCTGGAGTTTAGCATCAAAGATGGGAAATCAGTACAAATAAACAGGACATAAGTGTAATATAACTCAGTTGAGGTTGCTGAGTGCCCTCAAAAACAGGGAGATGACAAAGCTCGGTAACTGGATTTTGACAGACTCCATTGCAACAGCTTGCTTTTCTAGCTCTGTTGTGCTTCTACTTTTATCTAATTTTGTAAGTTCATATCTCAGCATGGCTAACTCTGAGTAGGGTCATTCTGATATCTAGTCAATGGGCTGCTTTTTACCAAGCTTTTTCCAAGACTCTTAACTCCCTAAATGCTAGGGTTTGCTATTAACTCATGGCAAAACAGAGCAATCTATGCACCTCCAAATTGCTACTAATTCTTTATATCCTCTTCCTTGGAATACTGTAAAAACAATGTCTAACTATGCACATTTATTGATCTGAACAACCCAGTGAGTGCTGAGACTTACATTTTCTATTCATGCACTGCAGCCACACCAACCTACAGCACTGGTGTTACAAAGAATGCTGTATCCTGTGGGCTCTAATTCATAATGCTCTTAAAATCATAGAGAGTTGAAGTTAATATATTTTAATGTATAGGTATTAGTGCGTGTGTGTGTATATGGGGTGCCATTTTCAAGTAGCACATGGATCACTTGGCATTTACTTGGTTATGTAATTTATCATAGAATTATAAAATAGCCCTGGTGAGAAGGGACCTCAGGAGGTCTCTCATCTAACCTCTTGCTCAAAGCAGGGTCAACTCTTAAGGTCAGACCCAACTGTTCAGGGCTTTATCCAGCTGGGTTTGAAAATCTTCAAGGACGGTAACTACACAGCCTCTCTGGGCACCTTGTTACCCTGCCTGCCTGCAAAGGTTTTTCTGTATCTGCAGCTGGAATTTCTCTTGTTATTGTTATTACATTCATATTGTAAAACAAGTGTGGTGGATGGTGGTTCAGGAGTAATATCAGATGCAGAATACAATGCTGAGAACCTACATGGGCCACAGGTGAAGTGCTGCTGAACAGGGAGAGAGGCCAATACCTGTAAAATCTGTTTCAGCAGGGATACAGGGGCCCTACTCATGTGGTTTTTAATTGCAGATGGAACTCAATCTCTGTAAGTCAGCCAGAGTGTGGGCTGTTACAAAAGCAGTGCCATGGCACCAAAAGTACTCTGAAGTAGGAGATTATTTGTAAAAGTTGTACTTGATTAAATCTCCTATATCTTGTTTTCCTAAGGAGTTTGGCATATCTTCCTCCCCTGCAATCTAGGCATGATTCCTTTCTGCATCTGCTGCTCATATCTTTGTAGAGCAGCAAAACCAGCATGAAATTGATGTGATCTTCTTTCACTGCTGCCCAAAAGGTTCTGAATAGCAACCCTGGAACAGAGTGGGCTTGTTGACTGCGTTCTGCAGCTGCAGGAAAAATCTGCCTCTAAGCCCAGAGCTTTAAGAAAACAGCGCAGCATCTGTTCACATGAAAGATATCTTTGGGCTTGCCTTTTTTGAAATAATGAGAAATTTAAACTACTGGTTTAAATGGAAACTTGGAAACAGGTTACTTGGGCTTCCCTCATTTGTCAAGAAAAGCTTTCCACTTATCTTTGACTGGATGGATTTTCCTCCATTTCATTTAAATATTTTTGCTCCACATGTGGAGAAATTAACATCTAATTTCTGAGAATCATTATTCCTGGTATAATGTGTTATGTGAATCTCTGTTTAGTCAAGGTATGAATACACAGTCTCTTTGATTTTTATGGGCTTGTTCTTTCTATATACCTCTTTTTATTTGCATTTGCTTGTCACCATGACAACGTCCTATGAGTTTGCCTGACACTGCACTTCACAGAAGTTGTGGTTAACCCAGGGCAACAGCTGGGCATCTGATTTCCATGGGAGCATGCATAGTTCTGCTCTGATGAAGTTTAATGCATCATGTTTAAAACCAAAGCATTACATTCTTTGACCAGATCTTCAAGCTGCAATATACTGCAATTTCTGAAAGGTCTTCATATTCTAATTATGTGCACAGGTTTGGGAAGTCATTATTATGGACATGTTTGTAGAAATCAGTGTTGAACTAGCACTTAACAGATGTATAGCCTGACTTCTAAAAATGGCTCTACGCTTCCTTTAGAAATTGTTGTCTTTATAGTCTGTCTTAGAAGTTCTTTGTTATTGAGAGCTGGGATCAGCATTTAATTGCAAGTATTCTACCACAGAACTAAGCTGCCTTGCTCCTGTCTGTCTGCTCTCCAGTAACCTAAACCAGTATTCCTGCCTGTGCAAATCTGGCTGATGTGTTCTGTCAGGAGTGACTTTTCAACTTGAAGTTTGGTACTCAAAAAAATCTGTGCGGTTTTTGATCTGAGATGCCTCGCCTGATACTTGGAGAGCCGTGCTGTTTTGTGGTGGTGGGTGCTCACTGCCATGCTGGCTCACCACTCCATACAGCATTTTTCTTTTCTTGGGACAATTGGCACTGGAGACTGGCAGACTTTACCAAAGTAAAAGGATAGAGAGCTTCAGTTCCTTGAAAGAAGGATCTGCAGGACAAAGAGATAAAAACTTTATGTGGCTTTGTTCAGCCATATCTGAAAGTACCTCAGTGTTAGAGATGAAACTGAGACAACTCTAAGCTTGCCAGAGATAGTAAGGGCAAAGTTTCCTAAAGCAATGTGAATGGCAAGACCTCCATCAGCGAGGGTTCTTGCCAGCTGCTTGGCTGGGCTGTGGTTTGAAAATCTTGCGTGTGTTATTTCCCTGTCAATCTCCAAAGAAATCCCTCAGTCCCAGATTGTCTCAAACAGAAATATTCGTGCCCATACACTAAACTAGTTCACACGGTGGAGCCTAATGTAGACGGGGAGATGAGTGTGGTGCACAAAGCAGTAGGACTGCTCTTGCTTGTTGTGTTGCTTCTGCATGTTCCAGCTGGCAGCTGTGGTGTCTCTGAATGTGCCTCATGCATATTGCATCCATTTTCTGTGGGGAAAGTCCTGCATCATGTGGGTTTTTTTTCAAGAGTTGTAGTGGATATCATTTTATTAAAAAAAAAAAAATCAAGTACCTAAAAAGAAGTTGGTTACCCTTGGCTGCGTTATCTGATCAAAAGGCATGTAGAAATGAGACAACTGTATTTCCACCATAGGCAGAGCTGCTTGTTCCAGTTTTTGATAAAAGGCCACTGGAAATACCTTATTTGAATCATGGTCCCCCAAGTGTCATTTAGGGAGTTTACTGGCATTTATTCTTTTGCAAGTGCTGGCTGAAGTTAGATTCAGAACTATCTGTATGACCTACCAGACTGACACAGCTGTGACAAACCAGGTCAGCACTACAAACAGCAAGGATGTGTCACAAGAAAAGCCATGTGCTCAGCCCAGTTGTGCTACTAAATTGGATCTTAATTTTTGGAATCCATGCTAAAACTCATGCGATTGAAAGCAAATGGAGATGTATTATTTACTTTTTGACTACAGTTGTATTATTGAAATCACTAGGAAAATCATTGGAAACATGTCCCAGTGTACTCTAGTAAGCCATGAATTCACTGGCCTACCTTAATCTACTGCTGCCAGTAGGTTTGTTAATTGCATGACTTCAAAATACCTTTGGAGTGATAAAAATGCAGTTTCAAGTTGTTAATAATCAGATGGAGTCAGAATCCCGTTTTGAGAAATAAACACAGTTTATTAACTCTACCACCGGATTGTGAAACGGTTCATAGACTGAGCTGCCAAAAAAAAATAAATATTTATTAGCGATCCTAAGGGCAGGTGAATAAATTAATGCTGCTACATTCTCCAGAAATGTTTGGTAACTTCTTTATTTACCAGTAGGTGTCACTGGAACCCAGCACTATTATTGCTTTAAAACATCTTTTCTGCTTAATCGAACGTTTATTTCATAGAGAAACATTCAGTAGTTGTTCCTGCTGATGTACATCCCATAAAAATGAAGAACAGGGATCAATGCTCTTGCAAATATGTTTTTTTCCTGTCTCAGCTACTGATGGCTGTTGGTGGAATATTCAATGGATTGAGAAAGAACTCTGATTTTTTTTCTCTCCAGCATGCCTGAATCTGCTCCAAGCTGATAATGACCAAAGTGATTACTTTATGCAAAGATGAAACCAATTAGAAGTCCTGTATGATTACTCAGCCCTTGCCCAATCTTGCGTTTGGTGGTGGGGATAATATGGAAAATCAAGCCAAATACTAATTTTTTTGGAGGGAGAGGTTGAGGGTGGGGGGTGGTGTGTGGTCTGTTTTGAAAATTACACAGTCTGGGACCTGAATGGGACAGGAAGGACCTGGCAGCCCCAGAGCAGCTCTCTGCAAGACTGAGAAAGCATGTAGGGAGCAAAATTTCCTATACCTTGTGTTAGAAGACACAACACTGTGCTGAAGGAGACCAGATTTTTCCTTTTTTAATGAACTGCAGTTCTTGTCTGCTGTGTGTTTGCTTAACAGGTGATCAGCAAAGGTATTTTGATTGAAATGAGCTTTCAGGTACACTTAAGTATTTACTATCTGAAAGGCACAAGAAACCACCAAGTAGACACCTGTGGTTACTACATATTGTTCCAGCCCCTCGGTATCACATATCAAAAGAGAAAAAGAGTTAATTTTTGTTGTCCACCAGGTATGGTACAAGGCTCACTTGTTATGAAAACCAGAAAGGAGATATTTTGAGTTAGTTGAGGCATCTTAGTTTGAGCCTAAGCTCTTGCATCAATACATTCCTCCAACTTCTTTCTTCTTTCAAATGTTTACCAAAAAAAAAAAAAATTGCTGCACTGTAAACATTTATCTCAGAATTTCAAGGTCACAGATCCAGCAGAGAAGTACAGCATAAGGAGGCTGCCTGCAGGCCAGTGTATTATTAAAATAATAATGTGCTTTTGGACAGTAAATGCACTGCCTGCTCTGTTGCCCTCACATGTGGCTCGGCCCAGTAATGAGTCATTTCTTCGATATGTCTAAAGAACCAAGCAGTGCACAGGTTGTATTTAGCCTTTTCTTATCATCTTTAAATACGTTCCTGAATGTACTCTGCCAGCACTTGTTATCAGGCCCTCTATTGATGCTGCAGAGTGATCTTTGGCCATTTAATGGGGCAAGGTTCTATTGTAGGCAGTGATCCTTAAGTGTGAACAGGTTTGCAGAACTGGCACAATGTCTGGCTTTGGGTGTACCAGGGTCTTGTGCAAGAGGCAGGAGGCATTGCAGCTTTTCCTCATAGTGCTGCATTGTAATCTCATGAAGGTGAAAGTAATTTGTTCAGGGCTGTATTCTGGGAGAAAAGTAGTGAAGTCACCAACTTGTATTTTGTTGCCTCCTACCTTCCCACGAGGAAATCTTCATTTAATTATTTTTTTTTAAATTTTCATTTTATCAGCCTAATTTGCTAGATAGTACACTAATTCTGTCATGACGTTCAAGGACATGTCCATGCAGACCTCATTAGTCCCACAAGTTTTAATTCGCTGTGAATTTTCTATTCCAGTTGTAGTTTATGTTGCTGTCCTGTGTAGCATTGCACACAGCCCTCAGTGGCCACACATACTGGTCTCAGTGCAACAACATGATTGTTGGCCTGCTATTGCTGGGATTTAATGTTTTGTAACTGCTGTAGAAGTGCTTAGTTACTGGGCAAGTTCTACTCTTTCTAAAAAGTAGAAATAGGTACTTGGGAAATACAAAGGTGAAAACAAAAATCTGATAAAACGCTAAAGGTAATGTTACAGGTTACAGGATCTGCACACAGAAGCCACATTAGAGGACAAAGGAACATAAAGTGTTGGTCATATACCTGCCCTTTTTAAAAGATGAAGGAAGCAAAGTAGCAAAATAGGCAACAGAAATGGCTGCTCCCCTATTGCTGGAGGAGAGATAGGACAATGACAGTCCCACCAATGAGCTTGTTAAAGAACAATTTAAAACACCAATTCCTTGGTGTGTTCCCATGTTTCTCTTTGCCCAACAAGCATTACGTTGGTGCACTGTGGTAGCTTTCCTTACAGGCTACCGCTATAAAGGCAGACAGAAATTGAATAATAATGTGAAACAATAAGATGTTAAAAGAAGGAATAAAAAAAATTCAGAGAGAGGAAAAGGTTGGTATTCAGTCTGCTCCTCCTATAAGGCTGCAAAAGATCTCAGACATTTGAGAGAGTCAGCCCCCTCTTATTCCATAACAAAAAGTGGGAACTTGTTTTGTTCAAAGGACCAAGGAACCTAGACTTTTCCTGCGGCTTTTTAAGATAGGCTGCATCCTTACTACAAATGCTTGCCTTTTTTTTTTTTTTTTTTTTATTTTTTTTTCCCCTGAAACATGTTGGCACATTGTAAAATCTTCAGTGGGAAACAGCACAGGTGGTTGCTTTCTCAGCAGAGCTTGCTGGGATAAACTGCATGGCAGAATAAAGTTCTGACCTTGATGATTATAACAAGGTGAAAGCTGCTTTGCGCTTTTCCCACTGGTGTTTCACCACAGGTTTTTCCAGTAGACTTAGAGGCTGATCACCCGGGGAAAAAACTGCACAGAAAACCACTGAGAATTTAGCCGTAGGTGAATGACTACTGTTGGCTCATCGAGTCAAACGAGTCTTTCCAGAGGCTCTTGCATTGCAGAGATGATGCTGCATCTCGTGATTGCAACACATGGGTGTGGAGGCCAGAGAGAAAGTGGAGTAGCACAACTTTTTCTGCTGGCTACCTGGGCCTGGTTCAGTAGTGCCACAATCCAGGGAACTTGCTTTTTCTTCTTTTTTTGTTTAATCATGGAGAACTGGCACTCATATGAGCATTCCTTTTTTCTGTCCAGCAGTACTTGTTTCAACCTTTCAGTTACTAAACTTAATGCCTTGGCTTGACCACCTCATATGAGAAGATAGCTACATTGTGATGCAAATACTGAAAAAAATGATCCCAAACTGTATAAACATCCCCTTTTTGAATGCCTTTCAGTCTTTCTTCTCCAGGTTCAGTGTCAGAAAGAAGCAATACATTATCCATTGGAAATACCTCACTAAGAAAAGCCATATTCTTGACAGAAATCACACTTGGGTTGCAGATCTCCCTCTCCTTCCCTGCCCCTGTACATTCTGCTTTACGTTGGCTGTGCTGGGTTTGTGTAGCCAGGTTTTGGTAGTAGGGGGGCCACAGGGGGCTTCTGTGAGAAGCTGCCAGAAGCTCCCCTCGTGTCCAGTAGAGCCAAGGCCAGCCAGCTCCAAGATGGACCCACCGCTGGCCAAGGTTGAGCCCGTCAGTGATGGTGGCAGCACCACTGGAATAACGGATAAAAAAGGGAAGAAGAAAACTGCACAACCCCAGCTAGAGGAGTGAGAATATGTGAGAGGGGGCAGGAAGTACAGAAAATGGGGAGCAAAGTTAAGCCTGGGAAGAGGGGGGTATGGGTGTTTTAAGATTTAGTCTTATTTCTTATTATCCTACTCTGACTTGATTGGTAATAAATTAAGCTAATTTTTCCAAGTCAGTTCCGTGACAGTAATTGCTGAGTGATCTCTCCCTGCCCTTATCTCGACCCATAAGCCTTTGGTGATATTTTCTCTCCCCCGTGCAGCTGAGGAGGGCGGTGGCAGAGCGGCTTTGGTGGGCACCGGCTGTCCAGCCAGGGTCAACCCCCGACATGTGCCCAGATGCAGCAGCTGCAGCTCTCGGTGCAGCTGTTCCTGCCCAGTCCCCGGGGAGCTGCTGCTGCACTTCTTGCAGCGAGCGTTAATAGCGGTACTAACGAAAGGAGCGCGAGTGGCTATTTTCGGAGAAGTTGACCAAAGTACGGTAATTAGTTGCTCAAAGTGGCTCTTTACCCTCCCTTCACCTTTGCTATGCAAATAGCAAGGGGGAAATTCTCGCCCCAGTGAACCGAAATGTCGAGGGCCTCTGCGCTCTCACCCCTGTGCGCCCGGTGACATTTGAAGGACAGGAACAGGAGGGGATTGACATTTTGCAAAGAAAAGGCAAAAAGCACCCAAATGTTTAGCATTTTGAGTGGTGCTAACTGGGACATGAAAGCACTGCAGCAGCTGTGAGTTCAACAGGACACCCTCTTCACCCCCCCCCCCCCCCCCAGTCCCTTCCCACCTGGACAGGAGGCAAGGAAGGAAGTACTAGAGGAAGCTGGGGAGGACTTGGAAGGCAAATTGTGACTAGGCTGAGACAGAAGAATAGGGAAGAGGCAAAGGGGAAGATGATGAGTGGGCTGAGAGGCTGCTGGCTTGCACGGTTGTGAGGAGAGCGGTGTGGGCATGAGGAGTAACGGAGAGAGCCCCTGTGAGCTGCTGTTTGCTTCTTGGGCAGCGACTCGCAGGGGACAGGGCAATGGGTTATGGAGCTCGTTCTCTTTTTGTGGGAAAAGGGTGGAGCAAGGATGTATTGTGCTGTTAATTCATGTACTTGGTATGAAAGATACCTAGTGCTATGGTCCCTTTAAAGCCTGTAGCCTCAGTTAAGCTGATATTACTGTCAAATGCTAGGTTTGGTCCATGAGGCAGCACTGAGAAACCTTCCCGACAGCCTCTGGAAGGATATGACTGTCTTCATCTGCCCCAAGGGTATCTGCTGCATGGGAAACTTTCCATTTTCCTGCTGCATTGCCTACCTTTTCTTCTGGAAGAAACTGAAACAGTTTAAAATGTTCCAATGGTACCTCAAACCTGAATTATGTGAAAGACTCTGTACTAGGTTACAGCTCATTTTTGAAAAGTCTGTCTTGTTCCCCCCACAGAGATTTTGGCCCAGAACCTCAAAAAAGAGAACTGGGAGGGTTCTAGACTGAACTAAGATGTGATGCATCTAAATAACTGTTCTGTCCCTCTTATATGTTCTTCTACTGTTATACTTTTATCTCTCTTATCTGTAGCTGTGATGGATTTAAGCTGTGCTTTTCGGGGCTTTCTGACTTTATTGTAAGTAGGAGAGATGATAGTTTGTCTTGTTGGGGGACTGTAATGGGAAGCTGTAGGACTCGCTTATGCCTTTCCCAGAAAAGGTTTAAGATGGAAAAGCTACAGTTGTAAGATGGCTGCCTATATCTCCTACGGCTGTTCTCATGGAGGCAAATGCCAAACTGCAATATTTCATGTCTGACTTTTTTTTTTTTTTTTTTTTTTGTAAAAGGTTTTGTGTGGTTGAGTTTTGGTCTTTGGTTTGGGGTGTTTTTTTGTGTGAAGGGAGATGGTAAGTATCAGTAATGGAATTTCACAAAAAGCATAAGATGCCTGTTAAATTCCACCCTCTAAGAATTAAACTCACCTACTGCCAAACATAGATGGGATTTGGCTTTTGTTTGCTCTGCCTTGGTACTTGCATATTTGAGGTAAGCCAGATGAAAATGGAAATAGCAAAGCTTAACATGTTAACTGCCAAGCCTATTAAGACCCAAGGTGTGAAATTTTCAAAAATATCTCAAGTATGTTAGGGGCAGCAAAACTGGCCCATCTCTGCTGTTCTTGAACACAACAGTGTTTGTTTTCCATCATCATCCTAGTAAAAGGCTTTATTAGGCTTACAGACTTCTGCTGATACCCAAGATAGGATAGGCAGCACATAAATGAGTTTAATTTATCCTCTGTTAGTCATGGGAAATTCCATAATGACCATGAATCTGCAGTGGTTTAGATTACTCTGTATGGGGAGTCTACAAAGACTGGAAATGTGAAGCTATCCTGGGGGTAAAAGGTGTGTAAGAGCTTTCAAATGACATCCAATTACTATCATTAGACTGCAAAGTTCTTTGTTACCGAGTGAGTGACTTAGGTAGCCCAGGCTCTACATCAGAAACTGTTTTAATTTAATTTCAACTCTTTTAACTTCATATCAAAATAGAAACTATTTCCTAATAGTTTCTTGGTGTCAACTCCTTACTGTGGCCACGTTCTTCACTTTTTCTGGTTCTCTGAACAAATGTTTCTTTATGTTGTAAAGAACTTCATAGACCCTCAAGGTATCTTGAGCTCTCACAGTCCTGTATTTTCCTCTGTCTAACAATCAGTCACCAAGTAAGACTATGCAAAACTCAAACTGGTTTAGCTCTCCATTTTACTCTTCAAGTTTAAATACACTTATTAGTAGCTCTGATCAAGAGTAGTAGTCCCAGGAAAATAAAATCTTCTCACTTTTTGTATTCAAATTATTAATTTTAAAGTTAGTAACTTGTTTCCAGTGGCTCTTCAATAACTGAGTCAGGTGGTGAGATACAGATGAGCTTGTAAACCTTCTCTGGCACACAACACAAACCCCAACCATATTTCAAATGAAGCTTGTACACCTCGTGGCAAGGCCCAGTCAGTTTTATTTTCACTTTCTCCGGTAGCACCAGTTGTTCACTGGCTTTAGAGAACACATTTTGTCCATCAGAAGTAATACTTAAAAGCTGTCAACACATCAGTAGGTATCAAGTAAAGACCAGACTGACTCATAGGATCACTGAACAAAACCACAGTCTTGCATCTCCTTTTGAAGGCCAGTGATTTTGCACTAAGCAAAGTAAATATAAAATTAAGGAAAAAGTAATGTTTCTTAATTAGAAGTATTGAGACAACTCTAACCTCTTCTATGCAGTGAAATCAGCCTCTTAGATTTTTTTAATTTTTTTTCGATTTGGGACCTGTACTATAAAGCCTCAAATGATGGATGGCAAATACGAGCACATGTTGTGATTTTAGTCTCAAGGTTGTAGAGCGTTTTTTGTTCCTTTCCCCCTCGACCCCCCTGAGTTCCTCACTTCTCTGAAAAATTGCCAAACTACATCTGTGAGTGTGATGTTCTAATATATTGCCTTTCTAGTCGTGCATCTCTAGCTTTCTATTCCACAAGCATTTTACAAAACACTGCCTATGGAACGTAAAATGTTGAATTTGGTGGCTGTTTGATGCCCACACGTATTTGCTGCATGACACAACCTCCGCGGAGCGTTTCTTCCCTCCGCACACTGCATGTACCACTAATTAAAGCCTCAAAGGTGTGCATAAATCTAACGCTCGTGGGTGGATGGAACAGCCCGTGGAAGTGGGAGCCAGTGCGAGCCGCACGTTCTCAGCAGCGCGTTCGCCGAGCGTGTGCCCTCCCGGGCTCGGCCGTGCGGGCCGGGGCTGTGGCTGTTTGCCGCCAGCAGCAAAGGGGCTCCGTGCCCGGGGCGAGGCACGGCAAACTTTTCATGGGCTCCGCGCAGGGCGGCCTCAGCGCCTTCCCCAGCTCCCGGTGGGGGCTCTGTCCTCGCCTGTTCCGGGCCGTCGGTGCCGGGGCTGCCCCGGGACCCCCCCCCAGGAAGCTCCCCCCGCTCCCGGGGACGGGCCGCTCCGCGCTGCCCCCGGCGGGGCCCGCTGACCCCGCCCTCCGGACCATGGAGCGGAGGCGGCGGCGAGTCCCGCCGCGGCAGTCGGTGCCCCTCGGTGCCGCCCATGCCGCGGGACCCGCCCGGCGGCTGCGG
>VXAY01001313.1:2055197-2117290 GCA_013399855.1 Oxyruncus cristatus | reverse complement strand
GGGCCGGCGGGGCGGGGGAGCGGCCGGGCGGGAAGGGAAATGACATCAAGGAGCGGGGGGGTGACCCGGTTCCGCTCGCACCCCCCCGCCGCGGGGGGAGGGAAGGAGGGAGGGAGGAAAAAAGAAACTGTCACCGTGGGATTTCATCAGCTCCTTCTGCCTTCGTGCATTCAACCTATTTTTCCTTCCTTTGGTTATGTAAGAGGAGCGGTGTGGAGAGGAGCGATGAGGAGGGGCGGCTGATGGGCTTCCTGGGGAATTACCGGGGTTTTTTTGTGTCCAGCTGGCCCTCCGAGTTGACGCTGGGAAATGCGGGACAACTGCGTGTCGGGTTTTTACGTTTATTTACTTCGCTTGCACTGCTCCAAATATTGCAGCACAATGCAGGAGAGGGTGGCAGGGACTGGAAACAGAGTGCAGCTGACCAAGTTTTTTATTTCACTCTGACTGAAAAGCAAGAGAAAATTGTAAGTAAATATTAAAAATCCCGTTCTGTTGATGCTCTCATGTAAGGAGACACCTTATCTTTAGTCTCGGTCTAAGAGATAAGTTTATAGCATAGTGTATTTATATTTCCCTGATACTCGTGTTTTAACCTGTTTATATCATATTTAGTGTTAGTTTGGGTCTTGATTTTTTTTAATTTGAAGCGTCTTAGGAGACAGTCTTAATTTCAAAAATTATAAACAGAAAAATGTGGCTCTGCTTTCTGAAAATGAAGCCCTCTTGACTACAGGAATCTTCTCTGTAATAATAACTGCAAACCACAAGTCATAATTTAAGTCTGTTTTTATTTTTGCATGAGCTGGAAACGTAGTGTTGAAAATACTTATTTGAGTATTTTTTTTATAATACTTACATTTGGATATTGAGGGTTTAGGGGAGGAAAATGTGCTGATGATGACTGAAGGAATTTTTTTTTTTCTGTAAGAGTTGTATAGAAACTGAGATATTAATAAACACTTCGGTTTCTGTAGCTCTAAAACCTGGCCTTTCTGATCTAAAATTGTTATAAATATATTGTTATAAATATTTTCAAGCATCAGCAAAATAAAACTGATAATTTACATTTGTTTTGTTTGCTAAAGTATGCATGGATAGAAAATGAAAAACTAGAGCTACCTAGAGGGAAGCAAAACAGAGAATTAAGTTTGGCAGCGATGTGTTTGGAGCAGCACAGAGCAGGCTGATGACACCGTGGGGAAAAGGAGGAGATGGGGTTAAAGAGCCCTGTGTTCTGGGAGCATCCAGAATCCATCTGCAGAGTGGGGTTTCCCAGCAGAACTGTGGTCAGTAGATAAGCATGTGCCTTTGCCATCTGTCTGCTGAACCCCTGCAGGAGAAGAGCCTTTCCCAGGGGGGTTGTTCCTGTATCTCTTCTGCATTGCAACACCGTCTGCCTGGTAAACTTCTGGAGTTCAGATTTGATCCTTTTAGTTCACGTGACATTTTCTCCGTGGGTTTCCTCCGTGTGAATTGCTTGGTTTGTGTAATAACTGGAGGTTGGCCTGGTCTGATAAAGGGAGACTATTATTAAGGAGACAGTTCAGCTGGAGTGAAGTGATAGAGGGACAGTTCTGGGACCAGTCTGGCAATTGTGGCAGAAGCTGGACTGGCACTTCAGGTTGAGAAACTGCAAGTGTTTGGGATGAAAATTGAAATATGGAAGAAAGACAGTATACCACATATTCATTCAAATATACCACAAACAAGAAGAGTTATATTGAACAAATAAATCATGTGATAAGTATACTAGCAATTATTTTAAAAGGTATTTTTCATATACTTTACTATACATGAAGGTAGTTGACACTTTTAAAGTTGTATTTCTTTGATTCTGCAGCGTAAATAACTGCCTGCCTTTCTTAACAGACTTTTTTCTAGTATGGAGAGGGATTTCAGAGAGAAAGATGGACTTGATTAGAGTCAGACTGACTATAAAGAACTGCAATTTCCTATCCGGGTTTGGGCCAAAAAGAGAGAAATCCTGGTTTGCAAAACAGATATGATGGTTTTGGGTTTATGTTGTCATTTGTCCAGTAGTTGAAGTATTTGTTTTGGGAAACAAGAAGAAAGACAGACCACTGGGTTTTTGAGTTAAACAAAAGTAGAAATAGAACACATGCGAGGAACTCTTAAATGTGTTCCTGTTTAATCTGTTCATACTTAAATGTGAATTGGCTACAATTGTAGCAGCCAGTAAACAGTAGTGGTTTATGCTGGTCTGCTTGAGGTGGCCTCCGTGTTCCTAGAAATGGATTGAGAAGTGTCCCCATTCCTGTCCCGTGGTTGGTCAGATTTACTCAGGGGGGATTGCTGTGTACAACTCCTGACCAGGATTGATGCAGGTGGCATCAACCACATCGTATTACTGAGTAATATACTTGCTCAGTAAGTCTGAGCGTCAGAGAAGAACATGGGGTGGAGTTGCTGTTGTTATTTCTGATTAATTAGTACTTAAAATATCTACAGCAACTCGAAATAATCTCACAGTTTTTGTATTTAACTGCAAAGAGTCTTTTTTAAGCCATGCTGTGCTATTGGACTCCAGCAGAGAGCTGCGTGTTCAGATGTGGTGAAAATACTGTTTAGTTGTTTCATGATGTTTCATAATAGCAGTGCCTTCAATACTTGAAAATATAAAATTAGAGCAAAGCAGTACCAAAAATAATGTCTTCCTAGCAGCTTTCCATTGTTTTATGAATGTGCAAGCAGCTGGATTTGGACTCGATGATCGCGATGGGTTCCTTCCAGCTCAGCATATTCTGTGATTCTGTGAATTTCGAGTTACTTTGGTAGAGACTTAGTGCAGAAACTTTTGGTGTAATGACATTCACATGTGAATGGGTGAGTCTGAGAAAGAAGCAGAAGATACATCAGTTGGTCAAGTGAAATGTGCATGCCTGGTGCTTGTGGGCCCAATAAAGGGTGGAAGGAGCAATCATTTGTGCTAAAAAGTTGGTGAATTAATGTTTCTTCTTTCTTTTCCAACAGAGAATATGAAACAGGAGCCAAAATGACATCCCGATTTGGAAAGACCTACAGCCGGAAAGGGGGAAACGGCAGTTCCAAGTTTGATGAAGTGTTTTCCAACAAACGGACCACCCTTAGTACAAAATGGGGAGAAACCACCTTCATGGCCAAATTAGGACAGAAGAGGCCCAGTGTCAAACCAGATATTTCCGAAGTTCCTAAAAAACCCAAAGCTGAAGATGAGGTGACAGAGGATCCATTTGGATTTGACAGTGATGAAGAATCTCTTCCTGTGTCTTCAAAGAACGTGTCACAGGCTAAAAGCTCCTCTCAGCTGGAACCCGGTGAAGCTGCTCAGTCTGAGGACTTCACTCCTCTACTTGAAGCTAACAGCAGAATTAATCAGCCAGACAGTGGAGAAAATGTTGCATCCAGCAAGTGCATACCTTTTGACAGTACTGTTCCTCTCTTAAAAGAAAAGAGCACAAGCAAAAACATGGAAGATGGAGAATGCAAGGGCAGCAGTGCTAAACTTGCAACTGCAGGTATGTTTGCTCAGCTGTCCAGATAGTTCTGTTTTCCTCTGATTTTTGCTGATCTACCTTTAAACTTTGTGTTTTCAGGGGATGGTTAAAAGTTCTAATAAAGTTGTGGGACAATTAATTATAAAAAATTGTAGAGGATACACTAAAAACACTTGGAAGCATCCTGCATTTTGCACATTGGTGTGAGATCCTTGGCACTCTAATCCTTGTGTCTGCAGATTGAGTGTTTTAGATTAAATGCAGTGTGTTAGACCACCTTGAATAAAATGGAATCGTCATCTTCCTTTTCTAAAATTGCTCAGTGCATTTGTGGTTTTTAAACATGTGTTTGAGGAGGGATGAGTTAGTGGTAATAAATAGAAGGCTTTATTACTGAGTTTCTGGCTTTAATTTAGTGCAGGTATGGGCTTACTACCAGGCAGGTGCAGATACAGATTATAACGTGTCTTGTTTTATTATTTGGATGGAAAAAGTAGTTTTCTGAACTTCAGTTGCACAAAGGCTTTTTGGTTGGCTTCGCTTGTAATTAACACATCTTTATCAATGTGTAGGTAAAAAGCTTCTGCCTGTGAAACCGAATTCTGTCAGAACGTCTTTTAGGGGCTGTTTCTGGGCTCTTGAGTGTTTGTAAGGTACCTTAATGCTTCTGAGGGGGAATTCACAAGGCCCATGGAGCTGAACATCTCTAATTTTATTCAAGTCATTTTTGGAGAAGATCAGGTGTTGTTATATCTCATGAGAGGCTTTTGTATAATGGGCTGATTAAACCACAGCTTCTATAATTGGGCAGAAGATCACGTTAGCTGAACTTTGATGAAGATGACACCTACTGACTTGCTCAGGGTTATCAAAATCAGCTTTAATGAGAAGAACTTATATAATTCATTTCTCAGATATAGTTAACCCTAGGACCAGAAATTTGGGTGGACTTGTTCAGTTGTAGTACAGTGGACAAGAAGATACTGAATAGTAGAAAATATGCATAGCTCAGTTATTTGCAATATAATTCTATTAGTGATCTAATTGAAGAAAACACAAGAAATGTTGATTTGAACTGTAGTTTGACAGACACATTGGTGGGATGTGTAGTTGCCTTTTGATCTTGCTCTTATTTTTGCTGCTAAAGTATTTCTTGTTTTCATATGGTTTTCAGCAGTTTATCTGTAAATATGATTGATCTTCAGCCAGGAAATAAAATTTATGTTTTTTTAAGTTTGAATATAGTTTTCATAAGTGATTGAATAAGTTCAACCCTCCAGTATTTACAAGGAGAAGAAATAGTAATGAGTTTCCTTGGTTGTTAATAAGCCCATTGTAGCAGAACAGGTTTTACAGTAAAATGGTTTCCTTGTAGAAAAGCTTTGTTAGAACAGTATTTTTCAAGTTGGAAAAGAGAGAGCTGTGGGCATAAAAAGTTAATAGAGCTCTGAAAATTCTTAGTGCATGAGAGGCCTGGAGGAGCAGACTTCAGCAGTTGCCTTGGTGCTTCCCAGTTCTAGTCTTGTAGAAAATAATAAAACATGATATTTAGCACAGAAAAACTTTCTAATTTGATGCTTATTTAAATTCTAGAGCTCTTTGTTAAAAGACAATATTATATATACTACAAATATACAGCTCTAATTAGAAGGAAGCTGATGAATCTTGGTGGAGAAGGCCATCAGTGGCTGTTGAGTGTGGTGCTGGTGGTCTGGGTGCAGTGACTCCTTAAACAACAGTTTACTGAAGGAATTCTGTTCCTGCATGCTGTTCTGAAATATTTGTTAATCACTGGAGTTCAGCCACTAGCAGGGAAGGACAAGGTGAATCTTGACCTGATGATCCTGTTCTTTCAGCATGTATTAGATTCTGTTGACACCCAGACATATGAAGATAAAATGCCATTTCATATCTTTCTTCAGAAATTGAAATCCACTGAGAATGAATCTTTGCAGAGCATCCTAGGAGGGTCTTTGGTTTCTTTACCCTTATTTAAAGGCTGTAGTCTTGGTGATAGTGTTTCTTTTTGACAGTTAGTTTAAATGGAACTTGGATGGTTTAAGCTGCTGTTATGCTTGTGTGTAAACTGATCCAAAACAAATAAAATTGTCTCTGAGGACGTTGCTCAGAACACTGAGCAATTAGAGATAGTGGTATAGTCAACCAGTGTAAATGTAGGTGCTTCAGAGGCTCTTTTGTAGCGACTGCTAAGTCGGCTTTGCTGGGGAGGCTGCCTTCCAGAACTGCAGAATCAGTTGGATTGATTTGGGGCAGGGTTCTGGAGGAGAAGGGAACTGTGGGGAGTGTACAGGTATAATGTATCTACTTCTACTGCTGACATGTCCTCACCCTCCCTGTAGTTATTGCCCTCTTCCTCATGACTCTTGAACTCCACCAGGTTCAACCACTTTTTTCCAAGCTCGACTATTCCTGAGGAAGAAAGAAAGGGGGGTGGGGAAAGTGAGCAGGTAGAAGAATATTAATATTCCCAGTGTAAGAGACTGCAATGTGAGCTCAACCTTAACCCACATACAGCAGTGTATCTCTGGGTGCAGAAAACTAGGCTATGTTGGTACTGATATTCAAGAAAAGGCTCGTTGACTTGTTTAAAATGTAGTTTTCTGGTCCTTGTCCTAATACTGTGCATGAGTGAAGGTCTGACTTCCTGAGAGCGTGTGCCATCGTTGTATCTTAATGTACCTTAATTCTTAACCTGTGTGGAATAAGGTTAAGAATTAGTATTGAAAACTGTGCCTTAACATGGCTATGCACAAAGTGAGAGGTTCAGGTAATCCTGCTCCAGTTCTGGCTCCACGTGCATTCCTTTGGACATTAAAATGAAGGTGATGCAATGTCGGTTAATTTTAACTAATGTTTGATATTAAAAAGCAATTGATTTTGGGGGTTTATTTTACTAGTTGTGCAACTGTGTAACTGTTGAGGATCTGTATCTTTTATTTAAAATGGTAGAACTTAGTGGTCTCTTTTTTTTTATAGCCTTCAGCTAGTGCTTGTAACAATCTTATTTTAAAGGCTTTGAGAGGCTCTTAATGTGTAAAGCTTCTCATAATCTTACCCTGATGTTGCTTGATCAAGACTTAATACTGTCTGAAGCATGTCCATGAGTAATCCTGTACGTAACAGGTCATTTAGAGATGGGAGTTTGGGTAAATTTGAAACAACAAAAGACTGTTCAGTATTAATCGTTACTGTTAGGTCATCTTTGTGAAGGCTGGAGGACTTGGTATCTAGAAAATAAGTTGTGTCATTGGAAAAATACCACACTGGTAATTAATATCAAGGAAAAATGCAGCAACTTAGGAAGTGAAGTTTTTATGGGAGAGCCCTACAGTAGGGTAAGGTGACAACACGCAGAGAATACTTACTTGGATTTTTGAAACACTCTGGTGGGATTTTGTTTAATTTTTTTAACTGTTATAACTTAGTGGTCTCCCCAAATAGTATTTCATGCTGTTTTCACCTGCACACAAGCTTTAATATAAACACATTTATGGCCTTGCAGAGCAAATCACGAGGTCCTACTGTTAAAAAACTTTGCTCTTTCGGAATGTTTATATTAATTTACAAGTCAAAAGTAATGTAGTACAATTTGTCAGATGAAAATTGAAGTCAAAGCTTGATGAATTTAAAAAGTTGTTATGGCATTTCATAATCAGTGTATGAATTTGTTTCAGATTGGGTAACTATTTTGCCTACTCTGGCTCTTTCAGTTTAGGGAAATTACTACTTCTGGCATTATTGTGGGAGGGTTTGCATTTTGACTCTGGATGTTGTGATCTCCTGCTCTTTTTTGCTTTCATGCACTGTGCTGAGCTCTAACTCCAGTTCTTGGAGGATCTGGTCCAAGGGGTTGGTGCTCTTCATCGGAGAAGGCACTTGGGTCAAGAGATGTCTCTCATCTTTGCATACCTCGTATTCTTATTGATGGACTAAGAAATAATATTCCTTTTTTACATTCTAAGTGAAAATATTAGGTATTTCATTGTGCTATTTTAATGGAGAACTTTTTTAATTGTGCGTGGATTAAGTCTGGTTTGTTTTAAAGGCTGTGAGTTTATTTCCTGAAAATGTGTTTTGCTTGCTGTGGAGAAATAGAAAATAGAATGGCTTAAAATTGCTCTCCAGACTGCAGAACAGCATAGGAATAGTGTCCCTTTCTGCTGTGTTGTGATGCTAAGTACAGATTTTGTGGTTATTGTCTTGGCAGTGCCCTTTGAGGTTTTTTAAGATGAAAAGAACAAATTATTGCATGTAATGTATTTGTGATACTTGCTTTCTTTTTCCCCCCCTAACATTTAGAGTAATAATGAAAATAGCTCTTCATCATCTTGTCATTTGTTGTTATGTACTGGTACTCAAACAGGTCTTTTTTCTGGCAGTAGTTTTGCTCTTGGTGCTTTAAGGAAGCGTTTGCCTGTTGACTGCATTCGACTCTTGTTTTTCTAGGTAGTTCTTAGTGCCCTTGTTTTTCACTTGGGGACTGTGCGGGCATTGGAATCAAATCAAAGTGGCAAATGCAATTCTTCTTCATAACTTGTGCTTGTGCAGTGCAGGAGCAAAGGGATATGCCTGTGCTCAGCTGCTCCATGGCCCAGGATGCAGGATCCAGTTGTGTTGAGTTGCTGGGACAGCACAGAGAGAGCACAGAGCACTTTGCAGAAAATGGTTGCCCTTGGGAAGGAGTTGGTTTAAGTCATCTGGTCTGTTCCCGACAGACTCTCCTGATAGTACCCCAGTGAGTGTGTGTGCAAAGCCTCTGCATCCTGATTATGTGGGCGGGGAGCCCTATCTTTAGAGTTAAGTTTCAACTTCTCAAATGCAGGTTTGTTACATAACTGCATTTGACAACGAGATTGGGCAGGGTATTGCTTTCATATTGTTTCAGAGCTTCTGTGTTTAACAGTGACATGGACATTTAAGATAATAGTAAGGTCAGAGTAATGTTATCTTCCTCTGCTGAGTTGTTGAGTGCAAGTTATTTACTTCTTGAGGAAGAATTTCAGTTTAGTCATTTTTCTGTCCAAAAATGGAACAAGAAGTTGGGGAAAACTGAATGAGGTCTGAGCATTTGGCTGTCTTAGGAGACAGCTGGCAGCAACCATGATTAAAAAGACCTGCAGCTGTGCTCTGGCTGGGTCAAAGCATTAAGAAACTGATAGGAGAGAGAGGGAAAGGTCTGCCAGAAAATATGTGTGCCCATAGAGTTTCAGTGTTATGAGGTTTGTTTGGATGGCAGTAGTTATGATGGGTACGTAGATAGCTGGGTTTTATCCACAGGTCTCTCTTCTTTAGTTGTGTTTTTGTTATGTTTTCCCTTTTTGAAGATAGCCCGTTTCCCCTTACAGATAAAATTGTCGTGCTGTGTCAGTAGCCCAAGTTTAAACTGGTGTGATAATTGTTGTCAAATTTTGGGGGTTTTTTGTCTGATACTTCTTTGGTGGTTTTTTTCCTGGAGTGTTTTTCAAAGTCTGAAATGTTTGAAATTCTGTGTAAATCCCAGTGTTTATACTGGTTTGTTAAAATAGCAATAGAGAAAAAAGATCCCAGCATTTAGGAAGGAATCTGATATTTGCAACTGACACATATTTCTTCTAATGACAGGGAAAATCATACAGTGTATGTCCATGTACAGAGCACATGAAACTTCCTTCCCCTAAATCTATACCTCCTCTTTTCCATACAACAGTGAATTTGGCATTACATGCTTTTAAAATGTTTCTTTATGGACTTGTACAATGAACAGTTTTTAAAAGATCATACTTTTGACTGCTGCTTAACTTTGGTGTTTAAAAAGTTGGAATAACTTTGCATCCAAAACAGTTGGTGCTTGTAGAAAACAAACCCTGTTAACCTGCATACCTGTTAAGTGGGCCAAAGCTGCAGGAGAGCAGAAACCTGTTGGTAAGGAAGCCATTTTGGGCTCCAATTGCTGAGATTTTATTAACTATATGGAAAATGTTCTTCAAACTCAAACTGTACTGCATGCTATGTTGGGGTTTTATATAATACTGGTATCTGTAGAGTCACATCAGAATTCGTTATGAATTTGGATAGATACAGATGTGAAGCAATGTTAAAGAAAGTGTGGTAGAAGACTTTTAAGCAAGATTAGAGAGAATAATGAAGTAGTAATGGCAGTTATTCCATCTGTGAAAGGCAAGCTGTAAGACTATCGGTGCAACTTGGATGAAAATACTTACCTGGGAAAACAAAAAGTTTTATTACTGTAAATATACTAGTGTTGCCTAAAAGACACTGGTGTGTCATCAGTCATGATAACAGAATATACCAGTTTGAGCTGCCTAAAAGAATTCTCTGAGGAACCTGTGAAGTTGTCCAGGCAAAAAGGTAAGCAGCGTTAGTTTGACAAAACAGAGCAGCTATGACAAGCTGTGTCACAAATCCTGGAAAAACACTTCAGACTCCTGGGACCTTTTGTGCAACCTGTTAAGCTCCTGTCCTGTCCGTAGTCTCCTATCTTTGCCCTGTTATGTGCTTGTTTTATGGAATAAAATTGTGGGTGTGGAAAAAAAAAAAGCTTATTGTTTTCACTCTGTCTGTTCCTGAAAGTTTTGAAATTTTTAGACTTTCCACCATCTCAAGAAGTCTGTAATTATATGATGTATTTTATTATTATTGTGATCAAACTAAATATTTTGTGGGTGGGTAGATGCTCCTTCTTTTTCTCATGTAACACAAAGAAGAAATAGTACTGTTTCTGAGGGCTATTTGGGAGCCCCTTTTCAGGCGTTTTTTCTTAAGGAAAACCTTTTTAAAAAAAGGGTGAGATGTGTTACAGGTAATTAAAGAAAAATGAAGTTGAAATGTGAGACATTTTCATGTCAGAATTGTCAGAGATGTCAGGCTGAAGCACGTAGGTGTCTCCTCTCTAAAAAAAAAATTACTTTCTCTTTTTTTAAAAGGAGGTGTGTTTTTTTTTTTTAAGTCTGAAATTGCAGTCTGTTTTGTACATGGTCTTAAAAATAAAAAGGAAGGAGGTATTACCACTATGGCTACCTGTGGTAGTCACAAGGCATTTACTGTTTTTGTTGGATGTATGGAATAGCACTTGTTCCATCTAAGAAGTGAGTACTTATATTAAGTATGTATTTTTAAAAAAAAGTTATGAACAGAATGTTATTTTTATCTCCATCTAGTCTAATTGATACAGGTCTAGATGCATATTTGTTAAATGTTTAAAGGTTTATTACTGAAAAAGCAGTGGGATTTTGACAGCTATTACATTCTTGGTGTTTAAATGTTTTCATACATGTAGAGGAGCATAAGCTCCATTATCTTAAATGAATCAAATATCTTGCCTTGTTTGAACTTGAAATTTTGTATCTAGTGGTCGTTTTATAAAGGTTACTTGGAACAATAATCATCCTAATCACTTAAATATAAGTTTGCAGGTTTGGGAGTATGCATCTTTGTGTGTGTAAAAACATCCTGTTGTGTTTGGTGGGAAAAAGTAGAAGTTTCACTTGTTTGGTTCTTTTCTTTTAATTCATCAGCAATACTAAAGACATCTGTCTTGTTAAGTGACATAAACTAGAGCATAAAATAAAGCAAGAGGTACGGGAGTGTTTATCAGTTCATGTTCCATTTAGACCTGCCAGTCATTTAGATTGGTTCTCTTATACTCTGGTAATTACGTTTTAGAGATTTAAACACAAAACAAATCATGATTACCACAGAACATTGTTATGGTTCCTGGGGATATTGTGCTCATACCTGGGCAGGGCAGGGAGAAGTTAAATGCTATTGCTGAATTGAAATTACTTGGGAGAATCTTTGTTATTTGAGCCCCAAAAGAGCCTAATTGCAGTTAAAAGTGGGAGGAGAAGTTACATGCCTCTCTTAGACTACAGAACATCTAATAATTCACCATGAGTTCATTTTTTCATGTTCTTCCTACAGTCATGCTAGCATCTGCTGTAATAGTTACTATTAGAAAATGCTGTAATTTTTAAAATCCAGGTTATTGGAATTGCTGTTATTGTGCACCTTTGGGCAATTAGCAAGTAATTTGCAGTAATTTCTAGTGTAGAAGCTTCAGTCTGACAGCTATTGACCCACTGATGAGATGAGAACAGTGGCTTGACAAAGTATCCTTAGAGGAAGTATTCCTCTAAATGTCACTGCTTAGTTTGCCACTAATGCATTATGATGATCCAGTTTTAAAGCCAAACTTTCTACCTGGCGTGCACTAAACAATTTAGTAGTTACATTTTCCATCAGCCTTGCTTATTATGGGAGGTGAAAAAACCTCCCTGGTGCAGTTAGTAAGACTTTTGAAGTACTGTGTGTTTTGAAAATTTTGATGCCTCGAAATGAAGGGGGAGGTTAACTGCCACTTATTTGCTGTTTAAGAGTAACCTGGTCTGCTGTATTAAATTACTGAGAGTGAAAAATGGGATGCAACACTTTGTTGGTACTTGTGGAGTCTTCTCGGACAACTCAAGATTCCAAGTTGCTCCTGCACATCCTCAGAGTGATACATGGCTTGTACAAAGCCGACAGAAGTCCTGCTGAGTACACAAAAAGAGTTGTTAGTGGTGTTTGCCCTTTCACATCATTCCTTGGCAGTGTAGTAAACCAAGCATCAATAAGGCCATTTGACTGGCATAGGATGGATTTGTTAGGTTTTAGTCAACTGAGCTGACCTGAGAAAGTGATCTTACATTTACAGATGAAGAGAAACAAGGAATTCCAGGCTGGAAGCACTAGATTTGTGGTGCTACTGGCTTAACCCAGTCTGATCAGATGTTACTCATCTTCAGGGGTACTAATGCCTTGAAGTACCTTTGCGTTTTTGATGGTTTTCATTATTGGGCTGGTGGAGACTGGCATTGAGGAATTAACAGCTGGCTCAGTTTCCTTAGTTTTGTTTTTTGGGTTGTTGGGAACAAGCATGAGAAGAAGGGCAGGCGGGTTGGGCAGATGTGAAATTGGAGATCAGAATGGGAGCCACTCTGGGAAGAAAAATTTAACAACCTCAGTACAGCAAGTATAAAAAAATATTGAAGCGGAGAAAATAGATGGGAAGTTCTTGTCATGCTGCATCTCTTAACTGAGGCTTCAGTTTGACCAAATGAGGCTGCTGCAATAAGAGTCGAATTTTTTGTTCCCTTAATAGGTCATAGATGACTAGATGGGATTGTGTTGCTTGCCTTGTTGCTTGTCCTACAAATATTGGGCTAATTTTAGCACCTTTTCAATTGTTCTAGAACAGTTTGTAGACATGTTTAACGTGTGTAACGACATTATCAAAATGAACTAAAATTCACTCTTAATGAAAAGATTATCTATTTGACTTCCTTATTACTTGGTGAAATATCCGGTGCATGTTGGAAAAACGTTTTTAAAATAAAAGCATCATATTAGTTGATATAAATGTCATGAGAATCATCTTTCTTGCAGTGGCCTAGTAGATGATGGCTTTACCTCTTGCCTACTGACAGGGTAACTTCCTGGCAAGGGACTGCAGAAATAAAGTGGCTTCAGCTGCTAAACGCTGTGTGAGAACTGATGAACAGACAGAAGAATTTAGGGAGTATTTTAGGTGAACTGATCTTAAGTGAAAGAGTTAAATATGCACTCCCTGAATATCTTTGCTTTTTGCAAGATAAAAAACATGGATTTTTAAGAGGACATGTGTGGAATTATGTATTGTAGAGTAATCGTGATTTTTGTGATCTGCCAGTAGCGGAGTGCAAAAAACCCAGTAGACTAAACTTTTTCAGAATAGTTGATGAGAGTTGCTTTGGAGGCAGATTCCTTGATAATTTTTTCCATTAATTTTTTATCAGTGCTACTGATGTGTATCAGCTTTGGCCTCTTCAGTCAGTTTTCAAGGCTTGATGTGTTGATCATGTTTCCTGCTTGAGAGTACAGACTGTAGCTGAAATCATAATGTTTCAAGTGAAGACAATGTAAAATGAAACTTCAGGTTTTTTCATCTCAAAACAGATTCCTGAGTTATGTGACCCTTGGGTTGTTGTGATGCACATAAATACATGTATAGTCTATTCCTTTCCTGCGAAGATGAGATTTGTTTCGGTCCTGATATGAAATGCAGCTCTTTTATGATCCTAGACTTTCTTAGGATGGGAAAACTATTCCTTTCCCAGATGCGCACACTGACACTTCCTCCCAACAATTCAGTGTTGTTTAGTGAGCCAAGGCAGCCATATTTTAAATGTACTTATTTTAGTGTTGCTTAGACATTATTAACTCAAATATGCACTCAGATATGGAACAGAAAGGTCTGAAAATTATTTTAATTGAATTTGCTGTGTTGTGGTAGTGCTCAGCTGCACAATAACATTAAATGTAGGGGGAAAGCTGCGCTGTCAGACTCGCTCCTTGATAACAGAAATTCATTTTGTTTGGGCCTCTTGGATTATCACAAGCATCAGATTGAAATGGGAATAAGATTTTTTGTATAACGTGTTGATACTCAAAAAGACTAACCAAGATTGCATCATTGAGATGACAAGGATAGGTTTCCTTGTTCTTTGAGAAGTTTAGTTTTGCCTTTCATATATTCTGTGAAGAGCTCTTTTTTTTATTTCTAGCTGAGTATGTGTACTTCTGTGAGAGACCTCAACTGGATTCCCAGGAAACTTAGATGCCATTTGTGAAATACTAGTTTTCCTGGCTCCCTGAGGTACTTTGGCTGGGATTGAACCAATTTCCTGCAAAACTGGATTTAGTAGCCATTTCTTTTCCTAGAATATTTAGCTTGTACCCTAAAGTTCTTCCATAAACCATATTTGCAAAGATGGCTTGTAGATGCTGCCGTTTTAATTTGAGAACAAATGAGCAAAAGTCCCTGGGACGGTGCTGATGCTCACTTCCCTCATCAGGAGGGTTGAAAAGGGCAGACACCTTGGTTCTGGTGTCTGGTGATACTGTCCCAGAAATGTCCAAGGAATTCTTGTGTCCAGAAAATAACAACACTTGTATTGTTGGGTGTCTTTGAGGTCAGCAGCAGAGTACGGCAGGTGCAGTCATCGTGGAACTCGGTCACCAAATCCACTGAGCTTTTGTTGGTGTTCAGGGAAAACAGAGGGAATGGTTTCCCTACCAGGATAGGGGGACAACAGGTGGAAGGCTTAGTGCCGGCATTACTGTTGTATGGATGCTGGTTGGCTGGAAACAAAGCTTACACAAACTGACTTCTTACGGAGGAATTTGTTCTCTTGGACAGTGTAAGGTTGGAGAAGTGTAAGACTAATTTTTGGCAGCAGCTCTTCTTCAGAGAGGCAGAAATTCACTGTAAGAACCTGCATTTCAGAGTTTATATGGATATGCAAACATAGCTAAATCATTGATTCACAGATGTTTTGTGTTTCTAATGACACTACCCATTTTTTTCAAGTTCTGTGCAAAAGTTAAAAGCACTTAAAGGTCATCTGAAGCAAATCAGACCCTAAAATCTATGTATTGTGAAACTTTCATTTGAAACACAAGTGTAGCTGAAATAGTTTGTTGTAAATAAGGATTTTGGAGGAGTATGTTTACATAAGAATAAAATAAAACTGTCTTATCTGTGTACAGGAAGGAAATTATTTTCTTATATAATTAGAAAATGCGTTGTAGTTGTTCTTTAATTATTCCCTGTAAGTCACTTGTGAGTGAAACATTGGTAATAATCTTGTCTGAAAATTTCACTGCAGACTTTGTCTTTTTTGTGTGGTTTATCTAGGGAAATAAGTGGTTGTATTTAGGGTTTACTGCTGTCCTTTTCATGATGTGCATGTTTTCAAAGTGATGCTTGTTTTGAGGATTTACTTGCTAGAAATTATGAGAAGACTCTTATAGTAAAACCTTTCAACTGGAGGGCTTAAAAAGTATAAACCAGATGGATAAAGACGTTTTTAATGTTTTTTGTCATTGATCACTGAATGTTTGTTATATTGTGACTTTTTCAAAGTTGCCCACAACTGACTGTTTTTTGTAATTGCATTTTAGTAATAAGTTTATCTTTTCTTGTAGATAAAATCCAGAATTTGAATGAAGATAACGAGAACAGTCATTTTATCTATGGGAATGCTGAAGACAGTAACAAAGCCAATTCTGAGACTACAGACACTTCTGGATGCACCATTGAAGCCAAGGACTTGACTAATTCTTGGGACTCCCATGTCAGGAAAACAGCAGATTCTCCATCAGAAACATCTCAGACAAAGGGGCCATTAAGAACTCACTTGTATGAATGGGAGGATGAAACCGAAGACACCAGAACTGGAGAGTATATATTAGCTTTTGACAATGAACATCTCTCAGAGATGAAGAGCAAGGATGAGGAGGGTGATAAAGAAGATACTGAAAATCCAAAGGAAGCCATTAGTGAAGAACTTGTGCAAACTATTCCTAGGCCAAGCAACTGTAGGACATACTGTCGATCCAACAAAGCAAAACTGCAGGGGGCAACAAATTTTGACAAGCTGATGGATGGCACTAGTCAGTCTTTATCCAAAGCAAACAATGAGTCAAATAATGATGGTCTGAACCCAGGAAAAAAAGTTTCTTTAAGTAGTGGGACCAGTTTTAGAGGGACGGTGGGACGGACTAGAGACTACACTGTTCTACATCCATCTTGCTTGTCCGTTTGTAACGTCACTATCCAGGATACCATGGAGCGCATCGATGAGTTTACCACGGCAGCCCCGACCGACCTGGGAGAAGCTGGACGCTTGAGGAAAAAAGCAGACATTGCCACCACGAAAACCACGACCAGGTTCCGACCGAGCAATACCAAATCCAAAAAGGATGTCAAATTGGAGTTTTTTGGGTTTGACGATCAAGATGAGGGCGGGGGAGATGAAGGCGCCTCTAGAAGTTCTGGGAGTTCCAATTACAAAATCAAGTACTTTGGGTTTGATGACTTAAGTGAGAGCGAGGATGAAGATGAAGAGTGGCAGGTAGCGGAAAGGAAGGCTAACAAAAAACGAAGTAGAACTGTACCATCTTCTTCACTGCAGTCAACCTCTGAGGGCAATGAAAACTGCTCCCAGGACAGCCAGCTCAGTACTAATGCAGGTAAGTAGAACTCTTCTGGAATACATCTTTAACATTTAATTTTGACTGACCTTAATCTTTTGTTCTGTTTGCAGTATACCTGACGGTTGAGCAATAGCACTGTTTGGAAATCTAACAGTTAAATTCACTTATTTCTGCTGTGGACCTGTCCGGTGCTTCGTATCTGTCTTGAAGTATGCTTTATATCCCTTGATCTCTTGCCAGAGGTAGTTTTTTTTTCTTTTTGAACAGAAGATTCTTACCTTACTGGTGTGTTGAGCCTACAGTGCCTATGCCCGGAAGGCAGATATCTTCCCACAGAAGCTCCGCATCAACCCAGAATTATGGAGCCAAGTGCAGAAATTTAAGTAACTCTGAGGAGATGTGAAATATCTCTTTGTGCTTTTTGAATGTGCTTGTAGGCAGTTGGGACCTTTCTCACGTTCCATCTTATCTGAGGACGCACAGCCTGGGAGAGGCTGTGGGGACCTATGGAGTGCCAGTCAGATAACTGGCATTGGGAGAGCCTCGTGCATATTCATGTGTTTCTGCTCCTGTTTTCAGTTTTTAGGTATCTCTGTGTTGTGCACAGGTGGAGGGTGGGGGGGTGTGTGTGTGTGTACTCACACACATACATGAGTAGAACTGTGCACGTGGCATTGGCTGAGCGAGTTCTGATGTTTGAGATCCTGTGAAAAATTAGACTTGCTTGGTGGTCGGTTGGGTCCTGAGTAATGACTCAGGTCAAGGTTGAGCTGTGTTGGTGAAGAACAGAAGGAATAACTTTGGTGAAAGGTTGCTTTTAGCTTTTTCGTTCTGAAGAAGTCCAATGCCAAAGAATCATGCATGTTGGAGTAAGTATTTCAAACCACTGCCACTGTTCCATGGATCTTTTTGGTCCTCCATTTTGGAGCATGAAGCAGAAGAAGTTTTCATCCATTCACCGAAGTGGTTACATTTTTAAGACTTCGACAAGATGTTTTTCACTGTGGTGGGGACAGGGGGGAACTCAAATCCAGCCTTGCAAACTTTGGAAGTTTTTTTTTTTTCCTACAAATAGCTTCTGCTAATCTAATCCAGAAATAAAGTTTCACAGGGAAAAATGTTATAATTATAGCTGTTTCTAAGACCAGATTTTTTTGTAAGCCTTTTAATCAAAGGTGAATGTCACTGCTAGGGTTTTTGTTACATTTGATTTGAAAAGGAACAAATGGATACTGATCTTCTATGAGAAGATTGTGTTTTTAACAAAATAGACCTTGATTTGTTTTCATAAATTTTGCTTATGATGAGACATTTGCGTTCCAGCCTCTTCGGAAAATGGGCTTAACTTACAGGGCTGCTTAAGAAATACTCTGAGTCCCTGTCTCTGAGTCTTTGTTCAGCCATTCATTCCATGGGAAAAAATTGCTTGTACAGTTAATGCAGCTGAGATGCTGACCCATCAAATAATCCTTTCAGCTGCTGTCCTCAGGAGTCTCAAAATACCTACAGTTTGCATTCAGCACTACATTTACCGAGCAGGCATTTATGCTCTGAGGTATCATAGATTATTTCTCTGAAATATTTTCCTAAGAGACTTCCGTGACACAGGTAGAATGTAAATTTATGTTTTGTTAGTTCTTAATACACTTCTCCACTTCTCAGGTAAGAGCTACCTCTCAGTGCCTCTGCTGAGAGATGTTTCCCCTTTATTTTGTGTTTCCTTTGCTGATATGATTCCTGTTTTGCACTACTGTAGCCAAGTGGGATTTGACTTGCAGTTTTTCTTGTGAAATTTGAAAGGGTGATGTCCTGTCGTACAGATCTTAAAAACAGGGAGTCTGGTGCTGTCCTAAAATTGCTAGGACTCCTTGATAAAGTTCATGCTGTCTTCTCTCAAACTGTGGCAAATTTTGAGCATCATGATCACTCAGAACAACCTTATTAAGGTCTTTAAATATAGTGATACTGAGTCTGAGAATTCTGGACTTTTCTGGATCTAAGCCTGAAGGTGCGGTAAAAGCGACATTGCTCTGAGGTATCATCTCTACATAGCAAAAAAAAGGGACTTCTGTGTCCATGAAAAATACCAGCTTTGACTCCAAGCCTCAGAAAAAGCCTTCAGAACATCTTGCACAAAAAAACTTTCCAGAAGTGACAAACAGTACTTGAGAGTTGCTAATGTCACCTGAGTTCTGCATGTGCTGTTCTTTTTTTTTTTTTTGTGCTAATGAACAAATGCACAGATAAAAATCCAGTGTTCCTGTTCCAGGTTGACAGGTGAGATGCCAGATTGCCTCTCTGAATTTCATTCCCAGAAATTCCTGAGACTGATTTTGGTGTTCGTGCATAAGGAATGTTACAGGCATAATCAGTTCTGCAGGAAACTTGCTGCTTTCTCTGCTCTGTTCAGTCCTGCTTTGCCATAATACTGATTTGGTTACTTACTGTAATCCAGGTGTATTTTTATGAAACGTATTTCAGAATCTTAGTTTAAAATACCTTATTAAGATTTTGTAATAGAACAGGAAATGTACTATTCCTTCCAGTCTAATCGTTCACAGTTGAGGGAAAATAAGTTTAACAATACATATTTAAATGTTTCTACAAATGAAATGTAAGAAGGTACAAAGACTACAGTGACAATATTATTAGTGCAGGAAAAAGTGCAAAATAGATGAATTCAATTTTAGTTAGACTGTCTTTCACTGAAATGTCTTTTCTATTGCTCACTTTATGCTAGGCTTTCCTGCTGAGGTGGTTAAAAATCTCCAAAAAAAGCCAAACAAATAAAACCCCCAACTCAAAAAAAAAAAAAAAATCGAAAGAAAAAAAACCTTCAGATTTTAAATTTCTAGATGCTGTTCACAAGCTTTTCTTTTTAATGAAAATACTTCATAACTTTATTAGCCTTAGATTTTTGCTGAAGCTTTGAGTTCTAGTTTATTTTTTATTTTGCCCTCGTAACCTAAAATTGTCTCATTAGTACTGCAGCAGCCCAGTGAAGCAAAAGCTCCTTTGACTCGTGAGCTTCCCAGCTGTGTTCTGCCAGAATGCCAGGGGCTAAAAGTGCTGGTGAGACTTTCCTAGATCTGAAACACTCCCTCTGTCATCTCAGTAGCCAGAGCACAGGATGACTCCAGTGAAGAGGAGCTTTTAATACCACAAGAAAATGCCTGACTTGACTGGAGTAATCAATGGGGAGTTGTATCCAGGAGAAATCTGTATTGCAGCCTAGTCTTTTGCTTTGTAAATCGGTTCTGATATACAGCTTAACCTTTGTGTTGTGCATTCATTTTTAGTTTCAGTAATCAAGATAGGATTCCTGTAATCCTTGGGGATCATATAGCTTTTGTATATCAGTATCTAGCACTCGGTTCATTTCTGGTGAGCCAACTTGCCCTATTCCTTTTTTTTAATTCGTTTGCATCTTTTCAAAAACTGAATTACCTTAATTGGGTAAATATTTTAAGCCAGTTAAAACTACATCAAAGTCCTCAAAGGCAGAGTCCTGTTTGGACTTCAAAACCTTCTGCAGAATTACTTTGAGGCACTAAAACAAAACTATGTTGTTGTTCCCCAGGAAATTTCCTGTGGTTGTTGCCTTCTAGTTGATCTTTGAACATCTTTCCAATTCTAGCCAAGACAGGCAAATTATCTCGAAGATTTATAAATGCCTTGAAAATGGTTGGGTAGAGGAGAAAAGACCTTACATGCTCCCATATTGAGAAGATGGTCAGTATGCCCAACTTCTCTATGAGGGGGCAAAAAAAAACCCATACAGGAGAGAGCTAGTGGAAAACAAGGGTCACTGCTTCCCAAACAATTCGTGTGTTTGCCTCACTCAGTTAATGTTAACAAAACACTTCTCCTCCAAACTTTGTTTAGTTTAGATTTGAAAGTCTGCTATGTGTGCAGAGTGCTTTTAGGGTACCTCTGAAAACACTGCTCAAATAAAAGCATTCCAGATGATCTTACAAAGCTAGTGTTTTATGTGCTAGCAGCATCAGAAAAATCAGAATTATCCTATTGCAAGGAGGAGTTGAAACATTTTTATCAAGAAGTTTCTTTAAATTTGAAATTACCTACTTTGAATGGGATAGTTCAGAATCACGTAAGAGTAGAATTCAAACAAAAAAACTTAAGATGATTTTAAAATTGTGACTTAGTTGATCCAGAGCTCTGTTAATCATGATTGAAGATGATGCCAGCTCCAACTCTTACCACAGAGCACAAATTACTGCACTGATTTGGTGAAATACATCTTGCATTTCTAGAGTGACTTGCATGTGTGTAATTGCTGCAGTCAAGTAAGTTACTTTTCAGCTTTTAATCTACAATAGGAAGGTCCAGTTCTGATGGTTTGGCTTTCTTTGGGAATTGAAATCAGGGCCTGACTTCGTTAGAAGTATTTCAGGATTTGCAAGGATGTGTATCAAAGCAATTTGATTTTACTCCTTAAACTGGCAAGTTCCAGCAAGGACTAAGTTGGCTTTTTATACAGATTTAGAAACAGATTTGCTTTATAGAAGTTAATGAAAATTGATCTGTAATATTTTCCCTCTGTTAGACTAATTTTATCAAAAAAAGATAAAATTAAAAGTCAGTTATTTTCAGAGTCAGTTTCAGAGTCAGTTATTTTTAAGTCAGTTATTTTCAGAGGGACAGCTCACACTGTATTCTTAAGCTCTTGTGCTCCCATCACACAACTAAACTGAAAATCAGTGGGCTGGGATGCCAGAGACTGATTCCAGTGGGTGCCTTGCAGTAGAGCATCCTACCTGCCCTGGTGCTGCCAGGCTTGTTGAAACTTCCTGCAGTTTATGAAACTTTTGGGCCTCATTTTAGGGATACTTACATCCTTCAGACAAGTTTTGTATCCTTGAGAGTGCCATTGGAAATTTGCTTGCCTGATTTGCCTTTGCTTCCCTTCTTTCACAGGTGCTTGGCCAATCCTGCTTACTGGATGTGGCTGCACTTGGGATTAGAGTAACCAATCTAACCTGCTTGGATTTTGGCAGTGCAGTTTTCAAATAGCACCAGCTTCTCTGGAGTAGATCAGTTTGCTAAACAGTTTATTAGATGAAGCAGTCCCTCTCTGTGCCTGTCTTGATTTCCATCTTGGTTTGTGCCAAGTAAACCCTTTCCCTTGTCTCCAAGGGATAAAGCTTCAAATACAACATAAGTTTAAAGAAAAAAATAAGGAGAAAAATTTAATCAGATGAGTGAATTGCAGATTTACAGTCCAAGACTTGAGTACTGGAATTACTGGTAAGGCAGGTATTGAATGCACTGGAAGGCCATTTCAGCAGTTCCTTCTAGCTGACTCCTTCCTGAGCTGATGACCATATTTTTTTTCTGCTTACAGCAGAATAAGCAAATACAAACAGACTGCCTTCATGAGAGATGAAGTAGGATCAATTCTGTACTCCTGTAATTGTAGTGTGTTCTCCTAAATCTCTTAATCTCATACTTTTGAAGAGCCCAGTCTACTGTTTCATTCACGTGCTGCTCAGAGTTTTATCAGGAAGCCATAAGTAAGCAAATGTAAAAGGTAACCTGGGATTCACAGGAATATGGAATGGGAAGGAGTAGCTTGAAGCTTACCCAGTGGACAAGAGGTGGTTGTGACTGTGTACCTTGTCACGCTTCTGTGTGCTGTGACAGTCCAGTCAGTAAACCTGAGGTCCAGCCAGAACGGTGTTTGGCTTTAAAGCTGATTTTTCTGATGAAGATTGATTGTTCATTATATAATTTCAGAAGCTGTACATGTGGAATTGTCAGATCTGAGAAAAGCTTTAGCAGTTCAACAGCTTTCAACATGGTTGCTTCATGTCTATATTTACCTTTAACAGATCTGGAGTTTTCAGAGGATGCATCTGGTGTGCTTGAAGGCAATAAGAAATCCACAAATAAACAAGGTGATAAATCTAAGGAAAACACCAGGAAGATTTTTAGTGGGCCAAAGCGGGTGAGTAATAATACTGAGTTCTTGTTTTAACAAGCTCCTCAGTATTGATGTTTCTTCTTATGTATGTAACGGGGGGTTTGTCGCCAACTTGTTGGCTCTTAATATTATTTCTGGAAAAGCAGAACCTTCAAGTGCAAAATTTGTGGAGTTTCACTTTTCAGATTTGCATTGCCATTGCAGAGCACCAGACTTCGGACCCAGATGCCGGTGATTTTTGTGGTGGTTGGATGTAGATGATTTTTAAAGCAAAGTATCAGTAAATGCTGTGTGTTTTATTTTGTGGTTTGTTGGCATTTGGGGGGAATTTTTTGGGTTTCTTTCCTTTGCTCTCCCAAGAACCATCTATCATATTATAGAATTGAACTTTTCTGAAGGTTTCAAATTGGGCATTGGTGTAGTCTTTATAGGATGTAGAATATTGAGATTTTCAGTTAAAAAAAGAGAACCCTCATCCCACCCCAGTATTCCCAAACTAGGTAGTATTGAGTATGAATTTGCCCTTTCATATTGTAAAAAGAGCTTATTCATTTTATTGATGTTAGGGGGGGTTTATCTTTCCTATTATTGTAGGTTACTCAGTATTTTGAGGCTTCTAAAAATGTGCATTCAGCAAAAATTGTTTACTATTAGGTGAAAGTTTGCAGTAGGGGGATCCAGGTAATCTCCATTAAGTGGAGCTTTTATGACCTGAGTGTCCAGGACAGCCATTTCCAATGCTGGAGAACTCTTCACGTGCTTTTTGCAAAACTCCCTGCCATTGCCTGAGGACAGTACCTGTGTCACCATCCTGGCAATCCAGAACTGCTGTACTAAGAGAAAGAGGGAAATGAACTTGGGTGTCTCCTTTCCCTATGAGTTCCAGAGGTTTTACAAGACCCAGCAGTGGCACGTTGTTATGGAAACTCTCTTGTTCAGAATGTGTTCATCAGTCCAAGAGTTCTAAGAAATTTTTTTTAAATTATTTTCCTTGCTATTTTTCCTAAGGAATTCTAATAATTAAATCACTCTAAAATTTCCCATGAAGGTACCTAATTACTTTTTTTTATATGATAGCACCTTGAAAAATTACTTTAGGGGAAACTTTTTTTTAGTCTTCCAGAACCAGAAGATTTATTATCTCCCCAGCTGTGTTGATGCATAATTTTTTTGTTTAAAAGTATGGATTTGTTTTAGTTCTCAAAACGTGCAAGGGAGTATTTTCATGTGGGAGGATGACCAGTAGGTCCTGTCAGTTGTGACGCCCTTTGGACGAGAAGTGTCACTTGCTGCTTTGTGAGTGGGCAGAATGGGAAGCTCTTGCCTCCAGAGTTTGAAGTCAGATAAGTGAGGAGAGTCTTTTCAGAACTGAAATAGTATTTCTTGAAGATGAGAGTTGCTCAGCTTCTACTGATTAAATAATCATTTTTTTTAAAAATCAGCTTCTCATCAGAGAACATGTTACAGTAGACACAGAAACAGAAGAACAGGAAGTGTAAATTCAACAGCACCTTTTTTGCTGTATATTAAGAGTACAAAACAGCTGTGGGTGTTCTGGTAAATGCAGAAATTTTTTTAGCATTTGAATATTTATATATTTCAAATAATATTCTATAATAGCATTTCATGTGTTTCTTGTTTAATTTTTGTTCTTTAAATGCTTGAGGGTTTGTGCGAAAATGGTTTTAATTAATTTTGAATGCATATATCATGAAGTTATGGGGGGGAAAAAGACAGCAGTGAATAAAAGAGATAATTATTTCAACTCTAGAAAATTCTCAGTTGGGAATAAACTCAATTCAAGTGGGAAAGGTGAGAATTAAACAGTCTTTTTGACCCTGTAGTGATATAATGGACTTAGAAGTAGAAACTGATGTAATTGAGATTCAGATTTTAAACTTTAATGTTCTCTAATCATACGGCTGTTACATGGAGTTACTAAAAAAGCTTGTAAAGCTTGTTCTGATGGTAATTAGAGATGCTATAATTATCTTCCTGAACTATAGATATAGACTCTTAATCTCAGTTGTATCTTAAGGGAATTTTCATTTGGGGAATGAAGAAATAAAGAACTGAAAGTATTAACCTGGCCATAATAACTAAATGATCTAAAAGAAAAAAGTCTCTGAAACTTCTTCACTGTCTCAGCACCATTTTTTTTTCTCGTAGGAACTAGCAGATGCAGTATTTATTATTATTTTCTGCTAGGTGGTGATGTTAGAGCTGTGACGCTTTGCATCAGACTGAGCTGCCAAGGAAACAGCTCTGTTACTCAGGAAGCAACAGGGAGTGTTGTTAAACTTCAGTAGATCCAGAAAGCTCGACTCTTTTTTCCAGTTTGTGGTCAGCAGGATTCTCACCTGTGTTTGTGCTTTTGAAACCTGACCATTGTCCTCTAGTGTCAAAGTCCAGCTCTTGAAACTTTGAGCATATGTGTAATAAAATGTTACAGGCATTACTGACTTAGTGAATAACAGCATTTCTAGACACTGCTTTTAGTGTGAGGAGACTCACTGAAATCACTGCCTCGTTGCAGAAGCCACAAATTATGATGGGTATGTAAAGTCTTTACCAGAGTGCTGCTTTTAAGTGAATTAAACCTCTTTATCCTGAGCCCGAGTTACAGGAGGAGTGTTATGTTCCATAGCAACATAATTATGTACTTACAGTACATAAATATTGGCATCACTTGACTTGCAAATTATGGGTGTGAAGCATACGTGAGTAACATCTGCAGAAGTTTGTTTGCAGCTGTTTACAATTTTAATTCAACTGGTTGGATGACTCTTGCTCTAGCATGTAAGTTTGGGAGCTCTGGATACGCCCACCTGCTGGCCCCTTTGAGCTTAGTTCCCCTTCTACTGATGAAACTAATGCTCTGTTATCAGGCAAAACCCTGTGAGGTAGCCAAGAAATCTTTAGTTGCTGTGGTCCAGGTCAGCTCAGACTAAAGACTTGAAAATAGGGACCATAAAAATGATTTCCTGAGATTTCTTGCTCCTGCTCCTCTCCCAGCAGATTTCCTGGAGTCAGGAAATAAAGAGAATCAGTTTTTGTAGGAATACTCTGGGATGGTTTCCAGTGGTCTCTACACAAAGTATCTATCTCTAAATAGGAATCTGGAAAAAACTAACTTTAAAGTGTGAGATAAAGAGAACTAGTCTGTCTCCAAATTTCAGTTAAAATGTGTAGTTTTCCCTTAACTACTCACTTTTGCAATGAGAATTAAATGTTTATTAATGAATGTAAGGTAGCTTGATTTTTTTTTTTTTTTTTTTTTTTCCTTACTCTTGTGTTGCTATGCCTGGAGAAATTTCTCTAAATTCACTTGTTGAAGTCTTAGTGCTAGAAAACCTGTCTGGTTTGTGACTCTTTGCATCCCCACATGTGCACAGTGAATGGGAATACATGAATATGCCTTTTTCTTCCTCTTGTTGTGCACACAGGGGGTTGTACAGGAAAAAGTATGGAAAAACCTCTTTGCCACTAACTTGATTATTGTGGTGTTTGCTTCAGGCCACTCAAGTACTGGACCATGGAGTTTCCTGTGTGTGCTGGTTTGGGCTGGGATAGAGTTACTTTTCTTCAGGGTAGCTTTTATGGGGCTGTTTTGGAATTGTGCTGAAAATGGTATTCATAAATCAGGGATGGTTTTGTTGTTCCTGAGCAGAGCTTACAGAGAGTCAAGGACTTTTTTGCTTCTCACCCCACCCCACCAGTGAGAGACTGGACTGGGGGTGCACAAGGAGTTGGGAGGGGACACAACCAGGGCAGCTGACCCCAACTAACCCAAAGGAAAATTCCATACCATATGACATTGTGCTCAGCAATATTAAAAGCTGGGGAAGAAGGTGGGACACGTTTAGAGTGATGGTGTTTGTCTTCCCAAGTAACTGTGAGGTGTGATGGAGCCCTGTTTTGCTGCGGGTGGCTGAACACCCACCTGCCCATGGGAAGTGGTGAATGAACTTCATGTTTTGTTTTGCTCACATGCATGACTTTTGCTTTCCTGTTAAACTGCCTTTTATCTCAACCCATGAGTTTTCTAACTTCTACCCTTCCAGTTCTCTCCCTCATCCCACCTGAGTGAGATGAGCGATTGGCTGGGTGGGGCTTAGTTGCTGGCTGGGGTTAAACCATGACAATCGTTTTTGGCACCCAACCTGAGGCTCAAAGAGTTGGAGATAATGACAGATTTGATTGGGATGTGCTAGATCAAATTTATAGCTGTTACTGCCCTTTAGCTGTTAATTGACAGGTGTCTGTGCTCGCCATGGGCTGTGCTTGCCTTACTGTGTCAGAGCCCAGTGCTCCTCAGTGGCTGCTTTCTGCTTTTGCTACTTACTGTGCCTGAGAACATTTCGATAACGGTGCTTTTAGCAGTGGTATTGCTTGAAGGTTATTCCACTAGTGTGGAATGCATTCATCAGGAAAAGCTGAGATCTTCTTGGATTATGCATTAAAAAACAGCGACCAAAAAAACCCCAACCCCAAACCTAACAAAACCCCATCTGCTATACAGGCTGGTTTTGCTTAAAACAGTAAAAATACCGACAGAAGCATTTGATTTTGCCGCTTTTGCTCTTATTTTGCACCACCTGCTCGTTCCTGTTTTCTTGCTCCTTGAGTTTCCCAACGCTGTGAATTACTATAAAAATAACTCAATAAAAAAGAAACATTTAGCATAAATCTCAGTCCAGTTCACTGGGAGACTGTTAACAATTGTATCTACTCGGTTGAGGAACCCAAGAAGAGAGATTAAGTCGTCTTAACCTGGTTAAGTCAACACTGCAACTGAGAAATGCTCACTAAACACAGCCGGCGTTAGCAGGATTACATGCAGTACTTTGATCAAGTGACATTAGGAGAGTTAGTCATGACAGTGGTGTCGAATACATGAATGAAATCATTGCTGAATTCAGACATGGCTTAGCCGGCAGACTGCTGCTAACTCTGTATCCAAGATAAAAACTTGGTCTGGTCGTACCCCTGTAACTATTTATTGCTTTCCATGTTTTATTGAAGTTTTAAGAATAACTTCTGTACCCAACAAAATACAGAAATGTGTGCAAGATTTCCAAATGTTGCTTTTAGACAGGTCAGTTGGAAGGAAATGTTAAATCACTGCTCTGTAAAGAGCACTTATTTCCAGTTACCAAATGCTGAAACAGGAGAAATTTTTTTTCCCCTTCTGTCTGATCTGCAACTAGTTCCATAGTTTATTTAATTGCATCTTTCTTGTCCTGTAGGCAGGTTTTTTCCATGAGTAGGTTATTTTTCTTGAGTTGCCGTACTCATGTTATAAATTTTAGGCACTGTTAGAAACTATCAATGCTTGAAAATAAAACTTAATGTGATCCTGTTGTTCCTAAGAGGATTTGCAGCAATGCATGTGTTAAGGGTATAACCAGTGAGATCTTTTACATGTCCATGGGACCTTTTTCCACTGCTGACTGGAAGGAACTATAAATACCAGTTCGAAACAAATGCTGTGTCGAAGTTAACTCGAAGTTCAAGATGAAATGCTTATACCTGATCTTTGGAAGTGTTTTGAAATTGAAGAAGTACAAACCCATGCCTGGCTCAGGGTTGGCTGCATAGTCTGACCGCTAATGTGACACTGACGTGTGTGTGGGAGGGGACAGCAACTAGGCTGAGCTGTGGTCTGTAGTTTTCCATTTAGCTTGTGTTATACTTTACAGTAGATGTTTATCAAAAGTGTCCTGCAAGTAACACTTGATTTTGCTGGCCTGCAAATGAATCAGCATTTCCCTGAATTAAACTTTTAAAGATTTTTTTTTTCTTTATTTTTTCGTCTTTATAGATTGAAAGTATGTGAAGATTAGTCTCTCCTAAGTGCACAACCCTGTGTGGTTTTGCTTAATTATTTTTCCATAGCTTATTTTAAGTAAACAGTCCTGAGAAAGCAGCAGTGGAGTCATGATAGAGCAGTTTTGCTCTATCAGTAGTAATTTAATGGTAGGATCAGAGTAGACTGACCAGAACTAATTTGAAAAAAGAAATGCTTGTCTTCATCTTGCATAACCTGTAGGAAAAGATTGTCCTGAAAGGATGAACAGTTGTAATAAAGCATTTTTATCAGCGATATTAAACTGCTGATAATTAAGCATATTGAGCTGCTATTTTCATCCTAATTTAGAAAGTCAAAATTGCATGTTTCTAATAGGAAGGATTATCAGTTGGCATACGCTGTTTTGACTGTGCTGAGGAGTCAAAGCTGAATGTCGACAATGGAAATATCCTGTGAAATCTTCGGCTGGTGTCAGTTCAGCGCTGAGCCCGCGGTCGGTCTGTCAGCAGCCTGACAAACAGTGCTGGCCAGGGCTGACAACCTGTGACTGCATGTTGCTGCTTCTGCAGTACATTCCTTTCATTTGCTGGTTGGTGATTCTGGCAGATCGTTTACCCAGTCCTGAACTGAAGTGGGTTTTGTGGGTTTTTTGTACAAATACTATTTGTTGGAATGATGCACGAGAGATGAGCTGGTCTAAGTGCCAACCAATTATAAACAGCTTGTGTGTTGTAAGCAACTTTTATGTTGCTGGAATAAAAATCAATTTTAAAAAAGGATAAAATATGATAAAAGGTAAGAATAAATCTGTTTATCAAGTCATTGATTTGTTAAAAAACACAACCTCGTATTGATACTATTATTTCACTTAACCTTTGCAAAACCAAATTATTCTTAAAGCATATTTATTTAGTACTGGCTTCCAAATGCTTACCATGCAGGCATTTTTTTATTATTAGTAATGTAAACAGACTAAAACAAATTTTTAATGTTTCAGCTACTAAGTAGGATACTAATGAGGACTGGCAGGTTTTTAGATTAGTCACCTAAATTGAAGAGTGAAGTAGCCACTGTAATCTTACTGAATTCACTTGGGACATAACACCTTGAAACCATTTCAGAAGGAAAGCAAATGCCAGGAATTGGTCTCCTAACTTCAAGGTAATCATTTGATTCTGATCAAAATTATTTACTTCCCACTCCTTCTTTTTAAACAGTGGGGAACAGGGTGTGTTCCAGTAGATGCTGAGATCCTTCAGCCTGGCAAAACTGCTTCCTCGGGTGTCCTCCATATGCAACTGTTGGGTAGAACTGTGGTAGCAACATTCTTGGAGCTTCATGTCTTCTCTGCAGTGCCAACAGAGTTGTTCCCAGCTTTGTCTGAGAAGGTGGGGATGCAAAGTGCAACATAGAGGCAACAGGCTTAGTCCTCATAGAGACAAGAGGAACAAATGAAAAATAAGTGTGGAAATCCTTCTCCCCCCACGTGTACTTAGGCTTTTCAGGAAGTAGAAAAATCAAGTTGAATGGAAAATGTTTAATGTCACAGCGGAAACTTGGGGTTTTTATACTTCCAGCTCCTACTGGCATTAGCTCTTAAGCAAGAAGCAAAGATGCATTTAAATACTTTTGAAACTAAATTCTCTTGCATCCTCACATTGCCTGCACACACACACACCCCCCACACTCCCCGTTTTGTAGTTCCCAGTAATTAACTCAGTGTTTTAGTAATTTGGCAATCAGGATAGCTGAGTAGGATAAATGCTACATTGCACAAGGCCTCAGTCCTGTAGGAAGTTCTCAAATAGGAAAAACACTCAAAGAGATTAAAATATACCAGTTTCATCTGCCAGAGGAAGTTTAATTTATATGCAGATGAATATGCAACATTGTATTCCCAGCTCCTGTGTACTGTATGAGCATGGCTGGTTCACTCAGCTCTGTCTGTGACTTGGTGTACATGAGAGAATTGCACAATGCAACATGAGCAGGTCTTGAGGGTAAAGCAGGTCTTGAGGGTGAAATGGGTGAGGGCCCAGTGTTCTCATGCCCATTTCAGAGTTTTTACTTTGGGTTTGCTTTATTCTGACCTGACTTAGGCAATGCCCAGTAACAGCTGCCATGAGGTGTGTGCTCTCTGGAGGAGCATCTGAAGTTTGGTTGCATTGGGAAGGAATCAGGTAAGTGTACTCAGCCTCTGATGCAAACCCCAGTGTTGCAACTGAGGACATCTGGAGATTTATTTGGACAGTGTTCTACTGATCCAAATGGAAACGCTTACGTGGGTGTATGTGCACCCCAGCCGTGTGCCCCCTGGAATTTCACTGCAGTTACAATATTGTAAGGCTTTACCTGTAGTAGATGGATACTCTTTGGGTAGATTTGAAGTGACGGGGCAGGGGTGTGTGTGTAGGGGGAGTGGGTGTCTGTGTCTGCGGTGGCTCCCTGCCTTTAGCAACCAAGAGGGCAGGAATTCTGTGTGAATGATTTGTACTAGGATGTGTTTTTGCCAGTGCAGTTTCTTGCAGGTGGATGCAGGTTTTTCTCTTCTCGTGATTGAAGTGTTATGTGTCCAGTATTGTGCTGATATGTCTAAACTATGGTACCTTGTCCCTTTCAATTAGACTTAACATGGGTTTCAGGCTGATTTAATGGCCATAACCATATGGCCTCTGCTTCTGAGCTGACCAGTTTGGAGTACACTCAGTGCAAGCAGCATACAGAACACCATCAGTTATTTCTGTTAGAGAATGAATCTTATGAGATTCAAACAAATCATCCTGCTTGTTCAAGTTCAGTTTTCATATTTCACTTGGGTGTTTGACCCATTGCCTTGTGCCCTGTGGGCCTCCTTTTGAGCTTCAAGGAAGAAAAAACATTTTACAGTTCTTCACAAATTTGATGCAAGAAAAGCTGCACTGACATTTTTTTTTCCTCTGCTCGTTGTATTTGCTGCTGATACTCTTCCACCTTGTCTGACTAACAACTTGTAGTTGTCTGCCTATGTGTGTGCATAGTGTGTTTTGTGTTTAAATGGTATAGCAGCTCACAGTTAAATGATCCATGGCACCCAGAGGTGACTTACTGGCACTAATCTGCTACTGTGATCCAAGTAATGGAGATTTGGTTCACGCTTTGAACATTGGAAAAATGACTTGGTCCAGGTTTGCTTCTGGTTTTAAACTGCTGTTGGAAACTGCTATCTTACTGGAACCTAAATTAACTTACTTCTTTTTCTGTTCTATACACATGGCTCAGGCTGTGCTGAATTGATACTCCCATCTTCCTGTTCGGAAGCGTGATTTCTCTTTCATTGCTCTGAATGATGTTCATTCCTCTCACTGTTCAGAGAAACAGCCTGTTATCAATAGGTTGTGCTGCATAACATGCTTCTTACCTTTTTCCTGTTCAAAGTGAGACATGCAGGACAGGGTAGTACTCTTAATGATTATGAATGCTGAATGGTAAATCATATATTTCCTTTATTGGGGCTTTTTTGGAACTTGTAGTTTTGACAAGCATCTGGCATACAGTGTTACTGGATGCACTTCAGATATAAATAATGCATTTATCAGGATATCTGTTAAAAATTTTCTTGAGTTTTCTCTTGCCATTGTCTTCTACCTTGGAAAGCATTCTTGCCTGGAAATAGATGCTGTCTCTCTCATTTTGCTCGTATTTTCTCTGTGACTCATATCCCTGGCTCTTATTTTCTGCTATTCTTACATCTATGAATGGCAGGCAGTGCTGCATCAGTATGTGCAGAGTGCCAGCTCTTGAAAATTTCAGCTTTGAGGCTTTCAGGGATGGGAGGTTAAGCATGACCCATAGTTGATGCCATTTGGAGATGATCTTATAAAAGTGACAGCTCTGTGTATTTTGTGAAGTCCCTGGCATTAGTTCTGGTTTTCCATCTCCACTCACCCCAAAGAACCACATCCAGAGTCCCGCAGTACCATATGCTTTATACCCTCCCTGGAATATTTGCACTCCCTCAGACATGTATCTCTGTGTAAGCAGCTGTCAGTTCTATACATATGAAAAAGGAAACTCTTCTGCTATTCAGCAGAAGCTCTTACAGCTCATTAATATTGCAGAACTTATTTGCCTGAAGAACACAGAATTCAAAGGAGTGATGTACTTCCACTCACATCTATTCGAAGTTAATTTTGAGAGAAAGACTTATTAAAGAAAAGTCTGCATTATTTGAATAATTGCAACGTTCTTGTCTTTAAGAGAAAGTAAGTTTCTTAAATCACTACTGCTTAAATATCAGTGTTGCTTCTTCAGGGAGGCTTGTTATCACAAGCATTAGAGTTGCCTTAAAAAATCACCACCAAAACCAAACCAACCAACCTCTTTGCTTTTGTGATCAAGCCCTTCTGAAAAGTTTTTCCTCACTAGCATTCTTGTGATCTTTGATGCTTTTCCTGCCTTCAGTTCTGTCACACAGTAATCCAGAGCAAGTCTACACATGCTCACTGGTTGATCGGTATTGGCACAGTTTCTTTGCAGTTGTTTGGGAAATTCATCTTGAATTTTGTGTTGCAAGGGACAATGTGAAGGTTACTTTAAGCAGTGGTTGTGAAGGAGGGATGTGTTTGCCATGTCGAAGTCTGTGTGAGTGGTAAGAGAGGCTCCAAAGTCTCTGTGTGTTAGTACTGATTAGGAGGTATTTCTTCGGAAAGCGGTGTTGGATTTTTGCAGGTGTGTTTGGGGTAGAGCTGTGTGCAGTCAGTGTGAGAGTGACCAGATACCAGCAGGTGGGGATGCTGGGGAGCAGTGTCTGCTGTCTACGGAAATATTACCAGGAAGGCATGCAGTCACAGGCCTAATCCCTTTTTTAGATCAATTCTGATCTAGAAGTGGAAGATACCACAAGGGATGGTGGCTAAAACTAACCTAAACTACCTAAAACTGTAGATACTTGAGGTTTTAAATTATTACTATTTCCAGATACACTTTGATTCTGTTACAAGAGAGCAATTAAATGAAGATGTCCTCCTTTCTCAGAGCAAGCATTTATTGGTGGCATTGCATGTTGTCTTAAGTAAAATGTAGTAGCTTTTTTTTTTTCTATATTGCACTGGTAATGCTTAAGCAAGCTGTAAATTGCTATGTCACGAAACACTTTGGGATGCCCTAGCTTTTGGTTCAGTAAGGGATTAAGGCAAATCAGGGAAGAAAAACCCATTTTTGACTGTTAAATAAAAAGCATGCCATCTTTAGAAACCTCTGAGCCCCGAGTATTTAGAAAGAATTTGGTTTTTATCTGTTTGCCCTGTTGAACTCTTTCCTAAGCATCAGCTGTTGCTCTCTGCTGAAGAAAACACCCTGATGCTGTGCGGACCTTTTGATTGCGCTGGCACAGCTGTTTGTGTGCTTTGTTCTAACTCCAGACCAGAGCACTGGCCTCGCTCTCTGTGACTGTGCCTCCTCTGTGTGTGCAGCAGAGGTGCTCAGCTTGGAAAAGCCAAGACTGCAGGCACTGCTGTTGCGTGGTCAGCAAGGGCCTGTCCCAGCTGCTGCTTTGCTAAGACAAGCTCCAATGCCAGTGTGACTCTGCTGCCCCTATGCCTGCCAGGGGTTGTGTTTGGCTGTCATGGAGCACAAGATCTGAAGAACAAGGAATGTGCAGGCAGAGCCTTTGTGTCCCAAGCATGGCATGCTTTTCCCCGGAACTTCATAAAAGTCCTGCAGCAGAGCCTGCGTGGGTCTGTGCCCCATTGTTTCTGCATGAAGCTAAAAGAATGCCACAGATGGAGGATCCTGTTGTGTGGGTTGCATCTCCCTTCAGCATCTCATGCTGGATGTGCTGAGCCTGGCACTACTGTTGCAGAGACCTGAAAAGCTTCTGTGCAGCATGATGCTCCCAGACAGAAAATTCAGGAATATTAATATATTAGTATCCTTTAAGCAGGGATAGAATACTGTTTGAGACTAAAACTGAGATTCGGGGCTATTAAAAAAGAATATTCTATGCTAACAGGACTTCTGGCAGCTGTAATGTGTTAAACTGCTGTCAGAATTGTAGTAGTTAAGCTTCCCTGTGAGATTAGGAATTATTGTGCATCAGCTGAAACTGATATTAAATATACAGGCTGGATGGAAAATGTATTGATAGCAGCCCTGAGAAGGACTTGGGAAGCATGACATGAGCTGGCAATGTGCACTTGCAGCCCAGAAAGTCATCTGTGCCCTGAGCTGTATCAAAAGTGTGGCCCACCCACTACTCCACTGTCACGAGACCCCACCTGGAGCACTGTATCCAGTTCTGGGGCCCCCAGCACAAGGATGTGGATTTGTAGGAATCAGTCCAGAGGAGGTCACAAACATGATGAAAGGGCTGGGATAGCTCAAACATGTAGATGGCTGAGAGCGCTATGGTGGTTGAGCCTGGAGAAGAGAAGGTTCCAAGGAAACCTTAGAGCACCTTTCCACTACCTAAAGGGACCTACAAAGAAAGCTGGAGAGGGCATTTTTATAAGCACATGTAGGAACAGGACAAGGAGTGATGGCTTCAAAGTGAAAGAGAGCAGGTTTAGATCAGATATTAGGAAGAAATGTTTTACCGTGAGGGTGGTGAGGCACTGGAACAGATTGCCCAGAGAAGTTGTGGATGCCCCATCCTTCAGAGTGTTCAAAGTCAAGTTGATGGGGCTTTGAGCAACCTGGTTTAGTGGAAGGTGTCTCTGCCCATGGCACGGTGGTTGGAATTAGAGGATCTTCAAGGTCTCTTCCAACCCAACCTTGACTAGTCTGTGATTCTATGCTGAATGTCCCTGCAGGTTACTTGGCAAAGTGTGTTATTTCCTTCAACTGTCCCATATACCAGGGATAGGGCACCCAGAAACTTACACCCTCTCTTCCCAATCTTAAATAGACACTGAGATAAAATTGTGGAACAGTTGTGAGTGACACAAGGAAAAAGTGTCTAAAAAATACTCAGTGGTTCTTTTCTATTACAGACATCTGTGAAACTTGCATCTTTGTTACTAAGTTGTCCTTCCTTTTGTTCATTGCAGACCCTGAGTCAGATTGTCGGTAAAAATTTGCTGCTCTGAAATGTATAGGAGAAAATAGTTAACTCTTAACCATTTTTTTTCATCAGTTAACTTTTTTCAAGTAAGCATCTGTGTGGCACAGTCTTCCTCTTAGTGGGCCCAGATGTCCTCTTGTAACTGTGGGAGCATGAACATGAACCTGATTTCTCAGTATAACTTTTTGAGCTGAATTTATATGGTGTAAAAGAGCTTCCTTGGAAAAATGGATGAAGCTTAATAACTACTGTATCCATGTTGCCAAATGGTAAATGAGCACTGCTTTAAAAACATAATTTAACAATCCATCGAAGTTGTTTCTCCTGACCATGTCAGAGCACACGCTAGGAGGCAAAGAGGCTTTTCTCTTGTCTGGAAACTCGAATGGTTTAATGCTTGACAGGTCTTTCAGGCCCTGAAACTCATAGCAATTTTCATTCTGCTTACAAACCTCGTAGAGGTTTTCATTCTGCTTATATTCCTTGAAATTTTGTTAGTCAGGGCTTTCTCTTGTGGAGAATGGAAGAATGCAGCACAGTAGAGTTTTATGCTACAGTAATACAGAAACCCTTAAGTTACAAAATCCGCTTTGTAGCTTTTGACAAGCCAGAACCTTTTTACGCTTCATGGAGTGATCTCCAGTCCCTGGCTGGTGGTACTGGCCTTGCCTCACACAGCCCCTCTGTGGGCTGTACTTGAGCTGTGTTTGGGTTAAAGAGTTGAAACATTATATTTTGATGGAAAAATATTTTTATTGCCTAACTTTTTTTTGTTGTTGTTTGCTTTTAAATTATTTTTTCCCGTTTAAGTGCTGTAAAAGTGCTGTGAGGGGGCAGGTGATTATACAGTTTATCCCATATGTGGCATGTTGGGAAATTGTGAAAATTGCACTGGTGTATTAGTCTGGAATATTGTTATGCAAATAGATTGGTAAATTCAAGTGCTAGAAATATAGTCTGTCTCTGCTTTCTCTAAGAATTATATTATGTTTCCCAGAAATTCAAGGACAGTAAATGTTGATGCATTTTGATCTGCCTTGACACATTTTTTGGCAAGACAAAAAGAAAAGGCTTCTTAATTTATTAATATGGATTAAGGCATTTCATTTGAGTGTTTTTATTCCTCAGAGCATCAAAGTCTGTATCAGTTCTGCATTTTGAATCTAAACTAGTCATATTTCTACTGACATAATGTTTGCTAGCATGTTTTTTTCCCCCCAGAACCGTCTGGTTTAGGAAGGTTGCAGACCTTTTGCCTTTAAAATTTATTCAAAGATTAAACCACTGAAAAATCCTTAAATATGTACATATCATGTCTTTTGCTATTTGGGTGGGTCTATATGTCTTTCAAACCATCAGATGCTTCACAGTCTGTCTGGTTTTCTGATACATCTATGATGTTGAGAACTTGCGTTGCTAGGAATACAGAAGGGGGGGGAATGAAGCTCGTTTTCCTTGTTCCTACAAGGAACTAGTTCCTTGTAGTTCCTACAGTAGTTTATGAAATGTATAGTGACTACTGATATTTTACTTAAAAAATAACTTATTTTTCTCTTTTAGTCTCCCACAAAAGCTGTGTATAATGCTAGACACTGGAACCAGCCAGAATCAGAGGCTCTGCCAGCACCACCAGCTTTGAAAACTCCCAGTGTCCCAGTAAGTAGACTTGTTTTTTTCTCAAGTTTACTAAATCTCCTTTGAAGATTCACTGATTTGTATTTTTTTTAAAAAAAACAAGTTCTTGTTACCTGGTAATGTCACAGTAATTCAGAATGAAGTCCCACTTTGTGATGTGAGCCATTGGGTATTTGCTAGAAAAGACATTGTCAGTCTTTTCTGTCATACTGTAGAATGGAATCTTCCATATCACTTCAGTATACAGTTCCCAAAAAGTACTTCAAGTTATGACCATAGAAATCAGCGAATTGCAGATCAAAAAGGAGAAACTTAAGAAGAGAGTTCATTTCTTTTTCCTTTCTAATGGTCTGGTGTCAATTGCTGGCTTGAGTCTTTAGATACTGTGAAAAAAACAGCATTTTCTGTGTACAGTCAGAAATGCTAATAGGAACATACTGGATATAAGCATGTCTACAAAAACAGACAAGAGGTGAGAACCGTTCTAGTTGTTTGTTCAAAAGTCAGTGATTTTTTTGAGGCTCAAAGTAATTGTTCTTTTAACTCTTTTGAGACCCTGAGAGTCCAGGGTCTTGGGCTTATGTGTGTAGGAGTTGTTACTGATTGTGCCAGGAGAGCATTGTACATTGTCAGTGAGCTTCATTTCATTTGGTGCCTTGCTGGCAGTACTTACCTGAGAACAGAAAATCAGAAAGTAGATATTTTTTGCTGAGGCAAGTCTTCAGCTTTTGTTGTCACCAGTTTGTGGTGAGGTTTTGAGGTTTTTTTCTTTCTTTTGATTTTTTTTTTTTTTTAAATTCTGATAACTTTTTTTTTTTAAATTCTGATAACACCTCTTTGGTTTGTGGTAGGTTTTAGTTGCCTTCTCACAGTACTCTGAACAACCTTCCTTGGATGCTAACTGCACTGCTGGAAAATGCAGATGACTCATTGGAAAATAACAATTTCTACTAGAGTTTCAGGACAGAGCAGACATTTCAGCTCTGGGTTTTTCCTAAACCCCTTTCTCAACTTAAATTATGTACATTTGAACTGAAGCTTTTGTTGCTTACTGAATCTTTGTGTTGATACTGGTTTTTGTGTAGTACTCTGATAGCTGACTTAAAGGCAGATTTTGTCTGAGTCTTCTCAGACAGACTTTGAATATAACTTCAAGCTAGGAAAATGTCTGGATCATTCATTCAGACAGGCACTTTGGTCTTCTCTCAGACTTCCCCTTTGTAACTGGAACCATCAAAATATTAATTCAGGAACATGGCAGAGGTTTGGCTGAACAAACCAGTTAAGGAAAATTGTATCTGCTCCTCATGTTAAGATGTGCATCTGGAGTTACTTCAGTCGCTTTTAAACCTTGGCCTACAGGAGTGTAAATTGCATCTGTTAAAAATTGCAAGGTAAATGAGCCTTAATCCAAGTATTCAGTGGCATAATTCCTGTGCAGATGATGCTGCCTCTTTAATTTCTGTATAAATCTGTTACCTGAAGATTGGGATAAATTTGTCTCAGGTTTATGGTGAGAAACCCACAGCATGCCAACTGCTTATGCCAAGTACTCTCTTATGGCCTCTCCAAGCTCCCTTGGAACTGGCTTTGAAGGGGCAGCCATTGACCAAGACTTGGATGAGACACTTGAGGCGATCTCATGTGTTCACAGACTGATAAGATCAGAGTCCTCCAGTATGTTCTGTAAACCAGCTTTTCAGGGTGGTTTATTAGCATTTTGCCACGTTGCCTAAGTGAGTGAATACTGAGATGCCACGCACTGATAGAGGCAGAACGTAAAGAATATTACATTAGTAGAGCAGCTTGTTTTGGCTTATGTTTTATTTTTTGACTGCCAGTGTACAATGCACAAGAAGGCTTCCTCTTCTGCTGCCCTCTGGAGAGAGTAACAGTTCATGCCTCCTCCTTGCCTGTATATTAATTCCATTTTTTCAGTCACACATTAAAAATATTCTCATTTTTCTGTGTAAGGAAACTAAGTACATGATGTTACTGAGAGATTGAGGGTAAGTAAATGACCACTGGCATTGGCACTACCTTTAGAATTTGGCATTTGGAGGTCTGTTTCCTGTATGCCTTGTTTTCTGTAGCTTGTATCCGTATCTGAATTTGTGCCAAAGTAGTAAACTGAAGATAAGCTGACGCTTAAGCTTATAGTAGCCTCAAACTAATACAGCAAAGTAGGTTGAGGAGAAACCTGTAATACTTGCCTGAGATGTCCGGAAACCTGTCAGTAGTTATTCTAGACCTAACATCAAGTTCTCTCCTGCCTGTTGTAAGTTCAGAACAGGTTTTGCTGTATTTTGTACGATGATGTGTTGTTCCTAAAATAGTTAACAGCAGGACTAGGAATAAGGCTCGTGTACAGAGAATACCATGAATTTAGAAGAGCATGCTGTACCTGTTTGAGGCATGCACCACGCCTCTCACTTCTCCGTGTGGCATTTTTTATGGTGCTACAAACTTTAATTGTTTTTAAACACTGAATTTGGTTGGTTTACTTCCCTAAAGCTTAAGGAACCAGTATAAAAGACTTTTTTTGGGTTTTTTTTTGGTTTTTTTTGTTTTTTTTTTTAAGTTTCAGAATTCTACTGGAGCTTTTTTGATACTTAGAAATTTTGTTTGTTTGTTTGTTTTTTTATTTAAGCATAGGTACATTATGCCACAGCTTAGGTACATCTTGGCAGTGTAAGGCAAGGACTAAATAGTCCCAAAATGTGAATTTGACAATTGCACACCTGTACTGTTTCCTGATGTATTAGTGTATGTTTACGTGCTCAAAACATCTGCCCATTTTAGCACTTTCTTATTAATAGGTAAGGCTATCTTCAAAGGAGGCAATTCATAAAGATGATGGAGTTTTTAAGGCTCCTGCACCACCTCCCAAAGTGATAAAAACTGTGACAATACCTACTCAGCCCTATCAAGAGATAGTAACTGCATTGAAATGTAGGAAAGAAGACAAAGAAGTAAGTATTCTTAACAAATTTTTAAGATAAAGAATTATCAGTAATCCTAAGTACTGAAGGAACAGTATCAAAATGAAATTTGGCTTTCCTATTAAAAATAGTATTTTTATCTAAGTAGTTGAATGGCCTTCATTAACTTTGTAATGTTTCCTTGCACTTAAAACTGAATAGTTTTTTAAACTGTACTTGTTAAGATGATAATCAATCCCAAGAGCAACTTACCTAGATCAAAATATTTGTCTTTTCCAGTTATATACTGTTGTTCAGCATGTAAAGCACTTCAATGATGTAGTGGAATTTGGTGAAAATCAAGAGTTCACAGATGATATTGAGTACTTGCTAAGTGGATTGAAGAGCAATCAACCCCTAAACACACGTTGCCTTAGGTAAGATATCTTAATGTAAAACACTGAACCTATATTTCAGAGATACTGAATTAACTATTCATCAGAGACCATGCTTTAAAATGTCATTGCCATTTACCTGGCACTTCTGCTATGAAGAATAAAATTTGAAAATAATAATCAAGATGGTATTTTGTGGATAATCAAAAGCAGTATAACTATGAAGATGAAATAGAAAATTGTACCTTAAGAGACATCTGACACACTTGTTATCGTAGTTATAAATTAAAAAAATATTTTCTGATAGCTTTTCTGTTTAGTGCAATCTAATGTACGATGCCTGTTCTGTTTTTAATGTAAAATCCAATTCTAAAATAAAATCCCTAAGACTGAAAAATTTGCTGATGATAATCTAGAACTAATGTAATACTGAGTTATTGTTTAAATCCACTTGCCTGTTCTTTATCTTCTGTTGAGGAATAACACTGGAAGTATAGAAGCCTCAGTGTTAATTGGAAGCTCCCTTTGTAGTCCAAGTTGTCTTGGACTACTCATTGCACTCTTAATACTCAAGTTAGACATTATTGTGAAGTTAGTGTGAAAAATCTTAGTCTTATAAACTTTGAAAAAGTTTATGAATTAATATTGGTGTCCATCCTCTGGGCATAAAAGTAAATTATCATATTGTTAAATATAATAACCATTTGTAATATTTTTTAATATACTTGTAAATTTTCCTCTCTGTTCAGTAAAACTGAAATGGTAAAACCGAAATAATAGAGAAGGTAAAATTTGAACCCATAGAGACAGGTGATGGGAATGTTTTATTTGTGGTTTGACTGTGGCCGAGCAAAAGCTTTATATGCCTTTAAGGGAGCTATTTTAAAATCTGTTTGTTCTTTAGAAACTAGCCTTGAATATTGTTGCTGGACTATAAATACAAGAACTCTGTTACCCAGTTTGTATATATGTTATGATAAGAATAAATTACTACTATGATGACAGTTTGGGGTATTTTTCATATTGAGTGCTCTTAATTTGCTCACATGGCAAACATACTAAGATCTTAAACTGAATTCTTTACTTTCCAGATTTACATAACAGAATGTAACTTGTATAAACACAATAAAAATCTTTTCTTTCAGTTAGCAAATTAAAAGAAAAGTTTTTATCCAAAGGAAGTCAATGTGTAAGGATAGGAATAGACGTAAAAGAATCAGAAACTGGTAGGTAAGCTCTCACTGGTGCTGTTGTGACTGGAGACAGAAAGGCCCCTTGTTCTTTCAACACCTTACTGTGTGAATCTCTTACAATCAGATTCCTCAGTAGTCACAGAAGACTCGATTGCAGAATCACTCCCACATTACTTCACGTTTGAAAGCAATATATTTTTAATAGTTGCTATATGTCACTGTGCTAGAAATGGCAGTTTACTGATAATGCCAGGGGAAGGGCTCCATTTTTGAAATGAACTGGTATGCTGGTCACTGATTAGACTAATATATTTGTCAGATTTTTTCTGAACTCTTATAGTGTTTGCATCAATCATAAATGCAGCAATAAATATAAAAAAAGTATAATGTAAAAGTAATGGCAGGCATAAGTGGGACTAGTCAGTCAATTAGATAACATCAGATAGCAGTGCAAGTTCACATTTACAATTTCTGATAATGCCATGGTCTGTAATAAGCTCTCCCATGTCTCTAAATGAGACCTTCATGCTTAATCCATGAATGTTTTAATTTAACTATTGGTTTCAGCTTTTTTTGGTTTGCAAGTTCAAGGTGCCCTTTTAAATCCTGGTTTTAGCCAGGCTTAGAATAAAACAGACATAGTTTGGTGCTGGTAAGCAACTGTTGAATAAAACACTACTCCGTTCACCAATTGCAAACTCGCCTTATATAAATTTTAGAAGAAACATCCCCACAGAGTTTGTCAGGGTCTGAGGCATATGGTCAGTCCTGTGTTGTGGACTTGTTTATGTGCTGTTTTTCTAAGTGTGATCATTTCAGTTGTCCTAATCCAGAATTCATTTGCTCCAGTGTAATCAGCTTGGCGACCAAGTGCGCCATGCCCAGCTTCCGAATGCATCTGAGAGCACATGGGATGGTAGCCATGGTTTTCAAAACACTAGATGATTCCCAGCACCATCAGGTATGGACACATTGCATGTTTCGTTAGAGTTAGTTGCTACCTGTCTACTGTGTGTGAATTTTGTGTGCATCTGGGATCAGTGGCTCCATTTGAGAAAGCTGCGTTCCAATGACAAATCCCTCTTCCACTGTTCGTGTGCTTCTGGGTTTGGAAATTCTTTTTTAAGAAATCATTTTAAGCTTTTTTAAAGAGCTGACTGCGCTTTGGATTGTTATTTTATGGCATCTCTTAAAACTTTTTTCATTGTTTTCTTGTTGTGTTTATCATTTCTTTCAAACACAATACATTTGAAAGGAATCCTTCCTCCTTATATTTAAGGGTGGCTCTAAGTGCTCACCTCCAGACTTGCTTGTATGTGAATCATCACTTTTTCTGTAGCTATTGTGGGGAATTTGTCATGTCTTGGGCCTGTCTCCTTGAGCAGTGCTGTAATTGCATTTGTGGGATGCCTTGAGTGTTCTATGAGAAATCTAGAAAAGGTAAACTTCAGCTACTTATGATAGCATGACCTTGAGAGTTAAACTGAAGCAGTTTGGGTTTTCTTTCTTATCAATGTTACCTCTGTTGGGGTGTCCCTTGAGATATTTTTACAGAAGTTGAACATACAAGATGTTACTGGAAATGGGTAGTAGATCTGTATAGCCAGTCAGGTTTATTATTTTCTGTAATAGCTCTAGAAGAATGACATACAATGCAGAATGAAACTTTGCACCCACAGAAATAGATAGATAAATTCAGAGATGCTGTTTGACATCTTCCTGTGGGTGGAGGGGAAAGCTGTAGAGTCTTAAGTAACTGATTTAGAGTAATAGCATATTTTCCATCTCCCTTAAAAATTAGCCATGGCTAACTGTAAAACACAGGCACCAGGCTCAATGATTTCATTATTTTGTGAGCTGTCAAAAGAGTGCCAAGTGATACTAGAAATAAATAAAGTGCAGTCACGTTATTTAGGACAGTTGCCACCACTGAGTTGCAGGAGATGGGCAGAGGACAGCTTCGGTTCCCTGGAAAGCGTAAAAGCTTGCTGGGTGTAATTTTGGCTGTCTTTTACCAGTTACCATTATTCCTTCATTTTCCAAAGAAGTAGCACATGCAGTTCAAAAGGAAATTGCCTGCTATTATTAGTCTGCAGTAGCAAAAAGCATTGCTTATATTCACTCTTTTCGGTGTATTTGATGAAACGCTCCCTTTTGTCAAGGAAAAAAGTTTGTAGTTAATGTTTTAATATAGTTACAGTACATTCCTGGTACAGATTTTACAGCATCTTGAAATTACTGATTTATTAAACTACTCCTGATAAATGCTAATATATGTGCCCTAACTACTGACAGTTTATGCTTTAATGTGGTCTTCTCTGGATAAGCACTCTGTCTTTCTATACTACCCTTCCATTCATTAATTATTTCACTATTCAAAATGAATAAAATTTGTCCACGAAATCTCAGTTACTCAAGAATAATAAATCCCATTAGTCTTTACATGCATGACTCAAAGCCATTTAAGATGAATAAGGACTGAGGAGAAAAATGCACAATTATTTGATTAATATTTTTCTTTCAGGTATTTTGGAGATGGGAAAACCGCCACAATTGCATTGCTGATAGAAACAGATATGAGCATATATTGCATTCAGTGTTCTGATACAGTGGAAGAGACTGAGGGTGGAGGGGACTCTTTACTTTCCATAAGGAGTAAAAAGTAGCAGTTGCAGATTGGCAGTTGGCATTTCTTTAAGCAGCAAGGAAAACAAAATAACCAGCTATCTTACTGAGCTATGCCCAAAAATAATCACATGAAAATTACTTGTTCCACCAAATTTTTCTTGTAGACTTTTGTTTAAGCTTAAGATTTTAATTGACTCTGTCTCTTCAGTGATGCTCTCTGAAGGTTTTGAAGTATTATTAATTTTTAAAGTAAAAACTATATTTTCATAATAACTGTCAGTAGTTAAGCAAAGAAACGTGGTTTTGTCATGTCTTCAGCATGTGAAAAACTTAAAAAAATAAAAGTGCATTAAATGCAATGCTGAACCCTAGAAAATAACCATCTGTTCCCACAAGCTGGAATATAAATAGAAGAAGCAAGAGAAGACAAGGATGAGAGTGGGTGTAAATGATCTGCTGTTTCTGGAGTGTATGTTCAACTAGGATGTTTTCCTGAATTCTGTAGAAGTATGGAGTGCAAATCCGTAGTTAGATATGTAAAGTTTCTGTCTAGAGCAAATTCTATTTATTTTACTTTTTTTTCTTCTCTCCACACTTATTTGGAAGCAGAATGTGCCTTATGCATCTTGAGGAATAGAATGGGATGGGAAGCTCATCTGAAAAAAAACCCGCCCCTGTACTGCAATCTGTGCAGGAGGGATTTTGAGGGATCGATCGGGTTCTTTGGCTGCTTTGTTTTCTTAGGATACTGATAAAAAATAAGTTGTACTAAGAATTTCCCCTCCTTCTCGGCTCAGAATTCTGTGTATAGTACGTGTAGGGCATGAGATAGCTTTCAGGTGGGGTGGTTAAACAGAAGATCAGAGCAAAATACAGGGTTGTTTCATTCAAGATGAAACCAGCTTGCTTACAGGGACTAAGAGAAATCAGTTTTAGAAAACCCATATCACTGGCATGAAGCTAAAGCAGGTTTATTCCATGTCATAAGCACCATCCACCTTTGAGGTCCTTACTTCTATGACATTTCCCTTTTCCTGTTGCACAGCAGCATTTGGAGTCCTGTTGGCCCGAGTCCCTGCTGTATGTGTGCAGTGGCAGGAACCTGGTTCTTCTTACACAGAGCTGGTCCTGTCCTCTTTGCTTTTCCAGCAGTCCTGCAGCCTGAGACCTCTTGCATCATGTCTTGGTCACTTCTGATCACGATTTAACTATTTTAGAACCTGGGAGGCAGATCTGAAGGGATGTGTTGGCAGAGCTGATGTGGAACGAGAACCATTAGTCCCTGCAGAATGGAAAGCTGGATGGGTTGAAAAGAAGGGAACCTGGGACAGGCAATGGCTTGGTACAGAGCTTTACAAAATGGATGTGACAGCCTTATCAGACTTTGGAGTATCTGCAAAGCATTTCTGAGTAGTGATCTAAGAACAGTCCCTGATTTTTTGAGATCCTAGATATTTGCAACCAATATTATAAATTCAGCAGTTTCCCTCTGTGACCTGCTGCATAGCTTCTAGCTGATGGAAACTCCTTTGGGGAGTTTTTTTTAGCAGGAAACCCACCTAGATAACGCTGGTCCTTAGAAAATAGTTCTTCATAGATGCTGCTTTATTAGCTCCCACATTAGCTGAACGATGGGTGGTGGAGTAATCTTTAGTTTCTCTGGGATGCCTGTGCTCCTGTGTTCTGTTTAATCACTGTTATTCTGAAGAACCTAGTCTGCCAGAGTCTTCCAGGAATCTGATGGTTTTTCACAGGATAAACCACCTGCAAGTAAATCAAGAGTAAACATTTCTATAATTATAGAATTGCAAGGCTTACTGGGGAAAGTTAATAAAAATTAAGGGAGAAGAATGTATACCCTGTCTGTGTATACAAGTTGCATAGATTGCTTTCTGCTTTACATCAGGGAAGGCTGGAGTAGTGACATTCACAGCTAAGATTTTGTTGGGTGTGTTTTTTGGTTGTTTTTTTTTTTAACCAACTCTGTCTCAAGGTTGTATTCACGAAAGGAGCTGTGGATTTGGAAACTTGTGCTTGCTTCCTTCCGTACTTCAAATGCATCTTTGGTGGTGGGTCAGATTGAAGTCTTTATTCACCTGAGGATTTCCTTGGCTCAGATAGGAAGGAGTTTTAACATAGCTTTTGATAGACTGTCATCTGCCTAATCCTGTCTTGGAAATGCTGATACTGCTTAGTATGACCAAGTATGATCATTACTTGCTTCTAAAATAAACAGCAGTTAATGACTGCTTTGCTGGTTGGCTGAACTCTAAACAAGATGTTAATCAGCTATGACACAGAAATTCTGCTCTTTCCTGTTGAGCTGTACAACACTCACATCCCAGAGTTAGTTTGGTTCCAGTTTTAATTTACCTTATACTGAAACAATTGCAATGGATGCATGCAGCCTGTTGACTCCTAGAGAGTTGATCTCAGTAGGACACTCATACCCTGCACACACCTCAGCTCTCATCTCCTCTAGTTACCGTGAAAGGTTTCTGAAACAGCACAACTCAGTTCCCTGGAACATTGTTCTCTTTACCATGACTTGGAGCTCAATGCTCCCAGTGCAAGTGCTGTACTTAAGACACCGAGGATGGATAGCTTTGCTCACTCTCTCTCTTTCTTCACTGTCTTCTGTGTCCCTTCCTCCCTCCCTGGAGGGAGAAGAAAAGGCAGAAGAAAAGCAACTTCTGCCTTTGCTTTTCTGGATCCTCATGATGATGAAATTTAATTCCTTCTTTAAGGTGGCTTAAATCTTCTTTAGCCAGTAAGAGATCCCCCTGTACCAATTCTGTATGAGGTAGGGGTGGTCAGGATAATAACATTCACATCTTAAGGACTGGTGGGAACAGGGCAGGGGGGAAAAATGGTTTATGCTCTGGTTACTTCCAAAAAACAGAATTCCCCTGGAACTAAAATGTGTTTATGCTGGAAAGGTTTGAATAAACTATTGACTGACAGACCTTTTTGGCAGAATCAGAATTTGTCATCAGGTACTTCCCCTGTGTCACCCCACTCCAGACACTGTCCCTGTGATCTCTGTATTTTCTGGTGCTGTCACCAGTCCATCCCCTGGAATCAGAATGTTCACCCACCTTGCTGTGCACCCTGTGCTTTTTCACTTTGTTCCCCTGCCATCTGTCTCTTCTGTAATACTGCGTTACCGGAGGTTCTGTTTCTTATTCTGTCTGCAGCACTGAGTCCCTCAACAGTAGAAACCTGTGCTTTTCTACTAGGATTTCGTAAATATACTGAGTACTTTGTGTCTCAGCTTGATTTGTTAGGAGAAAGCGTTAGTACCTTGCTAGAAGGAATCTGTACAACAGCAAGTGCTCATGTGAGTGCTAGTGTACATTGGGACTTGTCAGGCATTTTCTTTCATAAATCTTCAGCTTGTTTATTAAAAATGGTAAAAGGTCTGGCTAAAATGATGATTAAAAACTAACTGGTCTCTTTCTTTCTCTCCCACCCCAAGAATTTGTCCCTTTGTACAGCAGCTCTGATGTACATCCTGAGCAGAGATCGCTTGAACATGGATTTAGACAGAGCGAGTCTAGATCTGATGATACGGCTTTTGGAATTGGAACAAGATGCTTCCTCTGCCAAGCTGCTGAATGAAAAAGACATGAACAAAATTAAGGAAAAAATTCGGAGACTGTGTGAAACTGTTCACAACAAACATCTTGATCTCGAAAACATCACGGTGGGTAACATGGTTTTATTGGAAAGCCTTGGCAGTTGTGGAATGCTTAATAAAATGGGTCTTGTCAGCATTATCTTTAATTTCGTATCCCCGCCGAAGCAGTTGTGACACTTTGTCTACCTTTGATGTATACATGACTGCACTGCAAGTATTTTCTTCTTCCTGTTTGAAATTTCCTTTTTAAAAGGCTGTTAGTAGGATAAAAGGTATTGTGTTCTTCAGCTGTCTGGGTGTTCATTTGCGCCTGCTAAGGGAGCAGTTACAAACAAATACCACTTTAAATAACCATGTGTTTAAAGGCCGTGCTTAGATTATTGGACTCCATTTCTTTGCCTCAATTTTCTGTGTACTTTTACAAACAAATAGGGGTTTGTGCATGGGAATAAGAGTGTGTTGTGTTAAATTGAAAATGTGGTACAGGTTTTCCCATTTTAAAAAAACCCCAGCAATCTGTCCTAAAGAAACTGATTTTTTTTTTCCCTGCCCAAAGTGTGGTGGCAGATCTGTTGATTACCATAAATGTGGATGAATTTTTTTTTCTTCCCTTTCTCAGTGTACTTGCTTTTCATGAAAATACCTTCAGCTGCAGCAGAGTGAACTGTTCTTGTTTAAAAATAAATTTAACCATGGTTTGATGTTAGCTTAGAAAATAAAGGGCAAGTTCCAAAGGGTTTTTAAAAGAGTGTATTTAAAGAATTGATTGACAGATTGACTAGATGAGTGGTCATAAATGACAAAAATTAGTAACGTCTCTTTGCATTCACCGTATTTCAGTGGGTGTTGGTATGATCTTAATTTTTTAGCATCCTGTAATACATTCTGTTCAAGATTCTTACTACGTTTTTGCCGTTTTTCTTGTAATACTTATACCCAACAGGAGAAACTTCTGATTTATTGTTTATGAAGGGAGCTTTATAGAGCTTTATCTCTGCCTGTAGTGTTCCAACCCCTGCCAGTAATCTGCAGTCAAGATCGTATTCCATATTCGGTTAGATTAAAAGATGATATGCCTGGTTGAGCTGGCATTTTCTTCCGTAGCTTTTGTGACTTCTGTGTCTCTTTAAGAAGGGTCACTTTGGTGGTTTGGGCTGTGAGACAGACAGCTGAGTTGGTGTGAAAAGTCAGTATTATGTAGCAATAGCAAGACCTGCATTTTGGGTGAGGAAGATAACACTGATGAGATCATTCTTAATCTTGGTAATCAGTTTGTGGTGACAGTGGAGAACTGTTTATAAGTTTCAGGTTTTTGTTTCCTGTGAAGATACGAAACATGCAGGTAGGGGGCTCATATTAATTTTCTGACCTCAGAAATCTGCAAAGGAAGAAGGAATTTGAGGTTGTATTCTCCACTTCGTGTTTACAGTCTGAAAATACCAACACAGAATGAAATTTGTTCTCTAGGTGGTGATCAGCTAGGAATTGGTCTAATCAGAGTCTTATTTCAGTGCAGTTTTGGCATTGAAGGCAGCTCACATAGCACACAGTTTGTCAGTGCCAGGATATCTCTTGCACTATAAAATGTAAGACAGCTCCCTTTATTAAGCATGGAACAGCTGGTACAGGTTCCTCATTGCTAAAGCATCCAGCCACAAAGACCGCTGTCTCCTGCTTGAGCTTTTCTCATATTCATAATCTGATCTAGCCTGATGCTTTCTTATGAACTTAATTCTGTTCTTGTGTTTTCTTAGGCATGGGTTTTAAAGGGAGAGGATATATCAAAAGGGACTCTGTCTCTCGGTCTTGTGAGGAAGCTGTTCATGAGTAATAATATCCTAGGCCATCAATTTCAGCTGTTTTATTTGTGGGGGTTTCTTTCTGAGGCAGCTCTATTTTTTAAATTTATTTCGAGCTGTTGCTGTAAATGCACTGAATACTGTAGTACCTCACAGATGGAAACTGGTTTCCTCCCAGCTGCACCATCTAGAAGCAGAGACTATAGAGTGTTCAGAGAATATTTGCAAGCCAAATGAGATGATTAGGTTCTCTTCCATTTTAAGATAGTAGCGGTGGTAAGTTGGGACAATAATGAATTTCATATGTAGAAGATCAAGCTGCTTTTGGATGGATCTTTGTCATGAGATACAATAAGTAATCTCTGTTTTGTACCAGATGACAGGCAGAAAATGCTACCAAAATGCAAATCTTCTGGGAGTAGAGAAAAGATCTGGGCTTTTTCAGACTCAGACATATCCACTGAGAAACAGGAGGATGTTTTGATAACTCCAGTTTTTGCCTAACCAGTTACACCTTCCCTTTTTCAAATCTTACACAGATCAAGTGAAGATGATCAATAATGGCTCTCTCTTCCCACAGGCCATGTTGTTTGTGTGACTGTCTAGAAGCTAAGTTGGACTAATTTTTGAGTACTCAAACAGGTTCTGCTCTTAATATTAAAAACATAAACGCAGAAACTAAAAAGGAGTTCTCTGTGGGTTGAATTTGTTCCAGATTTTTTGTGCTGGCCTAGAAGAAGATAAAACCTGAAGAACTGAGCCTTCATGTTAACAAGCAGCCCCTGCCTGTCAGTCAGCACAGCCCTCTGTAGCTCATGCTTGTAGCCAGCTCCTCTCTTTTGCATCATAACAAGAACCTTCAGAGGTGACTTCTCTTTCCAGATGATGAAAGAGGTTATTCTGGTTTTCACTGTCAGCATAAGGCTGAAAGCTTAAGGGAACCACATTTTGAACCTTTGGTGTTAAAATTTCGTAATAATTGACATAAAAATTGGATGCCATGGATTACTTCCCTTAAAAGCAAAAGGGTTAGAAGGTTTCATTTGATTTACTGGGAAAAAAAAAAAAAAAAAAAGAAAATTATGTTCTTATGCCCAGTAGTACAAATATCAGATTATATTCTCCTGGAGTTTTTTTAAGTCTTATTGCCCTTTGGCAGAAAACTAATCACTATGTTTCAAATCTTGTGTGGCCTTTGAGCTTTTGGGGTGAAGGTATTTAGGAAGTTAACTAAATCTTTTGTAGCTGTAAAGATCTCCAGGGAGAGTTTTTAATCGGCTTCTATCAGTCAGGTTTAGATTATGCATGATTTCAGTTATCCGTGTTTCAAGCTCAATCTGTTAAGTGGGAGGAATCACCTGGGCTCAAGCCTGGTGAGTACTGCTATTCCCAGGAGGGGCTGAGGTTTTGAACCGGCGTCCTGGAACATCCTGCACAGCTCAGAGAAAGCCCAGCCCTCCTTGGAGCACTGCACATCCAATGTGTCAGGGAAGGAAGGTAACTTGAGAGTGGTAGAATTCAGTTGGTTTTAGTGAGATCTTATGGCTTTTCCTTTGACCTTTTATTAAATTTATGTACCACATATGAATTTATTAAGCTTATGGTAGTTCAGATTTGCCCCTGTGTTTTCCAGGTGTTACAAGAAATCTGTACTAGTTGCTTTTGCATAGGTGTAAATCTGTATGTACACAAATTTTTTTTGTTAACATGTCTTTTGTTAAGGGCCTTTGGAAAAACTAGTTATAGTCTTGACTTAACAAATGGTTTCGGTTAAAGACAATGCAGGGGATTATTTAAGATAGTCACCTAAAACCTCTTTTAACTTCCATTTGCAGGGAGTGAACTTATCTTTGCTATAGCTGAATTTCTGTATGTGTTCCTCTTTTTTAAAAGAAAACTAAATTAGTAAATAGAGTAACATCCTTCTACAGTGTTTCAGTTTAATTGCTTTATTTTTTGGGTTTAAAATTAAAAACACAAAACACCTCAGTTGGAAGCAAATGTGTTCTACAAGCACAGAGTGTATCTGTGAGACGGGGAAGCAGTGTTCACTCTGGCTTTTCTTGGTTTTTTTTTTTCCTGCCTGGCTGATTTGTCCACTTCCTTCCTCCAGTTGTTTCTTTTGATAACAAAAGAAACAAACGAAAGGAGTCTGCTTGGGTTTCCTAAGCTATTAATAAAATAAAGAAAATTTCAAAAGGCAAAAAGTACCTTTTTATCAGTACTGACATTTTTTAAGATAAGCATATTTTTTAGTCTGTTCTTGCTCCCTCTGCTGGTTCTTCTACTCCGAATCTCTGCTGCTGTTCTTTATGGTTTTTATGTGATGTGTGATTTGATATAAACAACTGCATGTGATGATTTCACTAATTCCAGAACCTACCTCTTTCAGACCGGGCATTTGGCAATGGAGACGTTACTGTCACTCACCTCAAAGCGAGCTGGGGACTGGTTTAAAGAAGAACTGCGACTTCTGGGTGGTCTGGATCATATTGTAGATAAAGGTACATTGAAGATACTGCTTTGGCAGTGTGAAAAAATAGTGAATCATAATCAGCTGTTTGCTTTTATTAATGTTCATTTTCTGTGGTTAAAACCAGTAAATTATTAGCTGTGTTCAAAATAAAGTACATAATTCAATATCAAGTTATTGAGAAATAGAATGTTTATAATGTTGCATGTAATGTGTGAGATGAAAACGTCTTAAACTAGAATAGAGATCACTGTGTTACACATCTCTGTTCAGCCCACAAATATAGCATACTTTTTGTAGACTAGGTCTCCTTTGCAGTCTTCCAGAATTATATTCAGACCTAATATTTTTTAACTAAATATCCCAGAGGAAGTCAGCCCTTCAAGAAAAAATGGTGGGGGTTTTGTTTTCATTATTTTTTCACAGATATGTCTCAGGTTTTTTTGAGTATCTCACAGGTAGGAAAAGGGACATTTTTAAAGTGAACTCTTGAGTTGAATAAAGCTTGGTCTTAAGTAACCAGAGGAAGAACAAAGGAAGGATTGGAGAGATGAAAGTGTTCAATTTGCACATGGTTTCAGGTTATGGTTTCAGATTCGTGAAGTGTGGGGAGTGTGTGCTTGCTATATCTCTTTTCTGTGCTAAAAACCAGTCCATTACAGTTAAGAAACATAGTCATGTGCTGGATAATCTCTTCTTTGTCGGGAGAAAATAAAATGTATGATTAGGTAACTTGTAGCAACAATCACAAACTTGTAAAGCCAAAATGTTAAGATTCGGTTTTTAAATTTACTTGGAGAAATGAAAAATGCTGATGTGTCTTCATGATGGTTTCCTAGCATTCATTACAAGTGGGTGAAGTGTAAAACAAGGTTGATAGCAACTCTTTGAGTAGGTACTTAGTTTATACAGTTGGCTTTTGAAAATCTCGTTCTGATAGTGAAAAACAAATTCTTTTTGTGTTCAGTTAAAGAATGTGTGGATCACCTGAGCAGTGATGAAAATGAAGAGAAGTTGGTTGCTTCGTTATGGGGTGCAGAAAGATGTTTACGGGTCTTAGAAAGTGTGAGTATGAGCAGATACATTGCATTTCTGAAAACCCTTCTTAAGCAGACCTTTTCAGTGGAACAGTCTTCCAGGATACAGTTACATTATAACACTATAATGTTGATTTTTTTTTTTCATAGACTGTACTAACTTTCTGGTGTTTATCAGTGTTTCTGGCATGTTTGAAAATCTGTTTTACTATTCTGTATGTGTGTACTGCATTCCACGTTTATTTTTTTGTAAGAATAACTAAATGTAACACAATGCTTTTTCTTAAGTTCCTGTGAAAAGCTGCTGTTTATGGATGTTGTTTTCACGGCATGAGTTTGACTCTTTAGCGTGTGTCTAGTGATAGCTGATCATTATAGAAGCAGTATTTTCTTAGAAGCAATAGATCGATGTATATTTTAAGAATTGCTAATTTGAACCATCGTCTGGCTAAGTGCTGAAAGAGAAAACTGCCCTGAAAGGCCAAGTAGCGCTGTCATCAGTTAAGTGTGTAAGTGGAGATGGTAAATATTGCTGTGAGAACTTTGAACAGACTCCAAATATATGGTACTTTTGTAGAGCTTAATTGACAGGAATGGTGAGTGTGTGCTTCTCTACAATGCCTTGTTTTGCTGAGTGTGGTGTTTGTTACCAGTGTTACTCTGTTGTTATTGCGATACCATGAGCAAGCAGGAGAACATTATGTTCTAGCAACACATCTCCAGGTATCAGAAAGAGATATTTGGGATCAAAGCACAATGAATCTCACTGAACACATTGAACCCAGGTGAGAGGGCAAAAGCTACAGTGGTAACTTTCTTCACTGAAACGAAAGGACAGACTCAAAGACAGTATAAACACAAGCTAAAAACTGAGAAAGACGAACAGTTGTTGAAGGGTGTCTGCCTGACAATACTTGATACGTGCCTTCTCAAAGGTGAGAGAAACATTTTCAGATCCATTTTCTGCTTTTAAACTGGATAGGTGGAATTTCCAAGCAACACTAGAAGAGCCTTGTTTAGTGTTAGAATATTCAAATTTGAACTTCGGGATGGTTCATGATGTGGTAATGGACAATGAGAAGGGAAAGTTGACACTGGATAATAACCAAGAAATATGGAACTGAATAAAGTGGGGTAGTAGTGAAAGGGAATGCTTCTCTTTCAGGGAAAGAAAACCCCTCCTATTTTTAATACTACTTTCTCCTTCTCTTTTTAGGTAACTGTGCATAATCCAGAAAATCAGAGCTATCTGATAGCATACAAAGACTCACAACTCATAGTCTCCTCTGCTAAGTAAGTTGTAAAAAAAACAAATAAGGAAAGAAAAAGACAATTTGGCTCAGCACTTCTCATGATAGGGGGAAAAAATAAACAAAAGGTTATACCAGGATATTCTAGGGGGGCATAATCCCACAATTTCCACTGTTGCTTTCCATTAAGTAATGCTGAAGTTAACTTAGATGAGGCTGTGGGCAACTGACAGAGTACCACCAGTGTCTAGTGCTGCTACTGCTGGTCCTGTAGAAGCTGCAAACTGTGGATTCAGCTCCATCTGTACCAAGTTTAGTAGGAACACAGAAGAGGGCAGTTATGAAGCTACACTTACTTGCTGTGTTTTCATTATGCTTATGTATTTGCTGAAGTGGAGCATAACAGAATTGACAGTGTAAGTAAAAATTAAAATAGTGAAATTCTGTTCTTGGCTGTTCTCCCTGGCAGAGATTCTTGTACAAACACCTCTAACGCATTTTTTGATCTGGGTGAGGTCTCAGCTGGCTGGCAGAGACTGTCTGCCCCTTGGATTGCTCTTCGTAAGAGAACAAATGAAGCTGAAAGTTTGACTTTGCAGACCTCATTGGAAACATAATTTAATGGTTGTAGGTTAGATATTGGAGTATTTTTTTAACTTAAAACAAAACAAACTGCAGTTTAATGTGCTATTTAGACCGATATATATTTTGGACATTTCTAGTTTTATTTGTAATTTAAATCAGTGTAGGGGTTTAATATGAAACTGATGTTATGCAGTAGAATTGTGCCTGTGGTCTACTGGTGTTACAAGATTAAGATTTTACCACTAGGAAGTCATGTGTAATTTCTTACAGAATGGAAATAGCTCTGAGAAGAGAACAGGAGAAAATTTAGATAACACTGTCAGAATCATGTTGTGCCTTGACGACCAGAGGGTATGAGAGGCTGTGTTTGTAGGAAGAGGAGATATCTTTTGTAAGACCAAGTGTTGAAGCTGGGAAGGAAAATTAACTTTTGCTCTGGAAATACCAAGCTGATAAAGCTCTAAGCATCAAAGCTTCCCTGGTTTTTGTTTTTCATGATTTCAGTTGAGCTTATAGAAGATTTTATAGGTGATAAGTTTATCTCTCTCTACAGACTGGGCATCTGGATATCAGAAAAATTCTGCATAAGCCCTGTTTGAGTTTTTTTCCTGGTGAAACAAGTATGAAGGTGGAATGTTGTGTATGTTGTGAAGATAATTTCGTTCTGCATCTTCTCCCTGCAGGGCCCTGCAGCATTGTGAGGAGTTAATCCAGCGATATAATCGTGCTGAAGACAGTATCTGTTTACCAGACAGCAAGCCTTTGCCTCACCAGAATGTAACTAACCATGTGGGTAAAGCAGTGGAAGACTGTATGAGGGCCATCATTGGGGTCTTGCTCAACCTGACAAATGATAATGGTAAAACAACAATTTTTTTTGCATATTCTCTGGTAAAGCATCGAATAAAACATTAACGGAAACCGTTTTTTGGTACTGATTAGGGTTTTTCTACGTGCAGTGCAGTGGAGCAGTTACGTATTGTAGATGCTTGTTTAGAGCCATGGGTAATTTGTCTTTGCAAGCTGGATGAGTAATTGCAAGTGTAAAGTGTTCAAAGTGTGTGCTCGGGCTGGGGGAGGCTGCTTTGTCCGTAGGGCCAAAAGGTTTTGATCAATCTGTTTACCATTATGAACGTAAGTATTTTCAAAATTGAGCCTCTCAACTCTCTTTGTTTACAGAATGGGGTAGTACAAAAACAGGTGAACAAGATGGTCTGATAGGCACAGCAATGAATTGTGTGCTTCAGGTTCCAAAGTTCCTACCTCAAGAACAGAGATTTGATATTCGGGTGCTGGTAAGCTATTACCTTTGTTACATTAACAGAAAATGATTTGCCCCCTTCTTGTCCACTGAACTACTTTGGCTCCACATTAAGGAATAGTTTCCTGTATAGTTTTCATTGTCTATATATATATATATACACACACTTAGTGAGGTATTTAAAGTTTCTGCAAGGTTTTGGTGAGTTTGAGGGTTTTTTTCCTGTGTTTGGTGGGGGGAAAAAAAGTGCACTGCTTGGTGAACAAAGAGATTTAGCTAAATAAGACTGTGAATTACTAATTTTCAAACATCTTTTAAACTTTGGAAATATGATGTTATTATCTAAGATAAAGGCTTTGTCAAATTTACCTCAGCTTATGTAAAATGGGCCAGCATGGCCTAAATAGCAACAGTGAAATTTTGTATGTGAAGGATCTCTTAAGAACATAATCTGAAGGTTGGATACATGAATCCCTAACCTGTAAATGAATTCTCAGCTCCAGAAATGTTTTCATGTTCAGAGCTGGAAAAACGGAGGTGCCTCTGTAAAAGTGTAGAGGGATCTCTGCCTTGTATTGCTTTAAATCCTGTTCCCTTTGTCTATCAGACTGTTTCATAAGGGTGTGTTAGTAAGTTATGTATCCTCAGATAAGACCTAAAGAAGGAATTTATCTAGCTAGATGCTTTTTTACTAAAATGCCTTTTTTTTTTTTTTAATGTGTGTAATCCTCTTTGACTCTGCAATTCTCGCAGGGATTGGGTCTGTTGATCAATCTGGTGGAATACAGTGCCCGGAACAGGCACTGCCTCGTCAATATGGAGACATCGTGTTCCTTTGACTCATTGTGCACGGGCGAAGGAGACGAGAGCCTGAAGATAACTGGACAGATTGATGCTGTTCAGGCTTTAGTGCAGGTAAGAAATGGTTGTCCTCTAACAGCTACCATTTCTCATTATCAACCTGTCAAGGGGGAAGGGAGAACTCGGAAATGAAGATGTGTCAGAATTTTTTTCTGTTTAGTGTTTTGAGTAATACAACACAGTGGGGGAGAGGAGTGCTGCTCAAAAGACAGTACTGACTTTTGCAGTACTGTCCACTACAGAAACAGCTTTCCTGGTAAAAGACAGTGGTATCATTATCACAGACAGCCAAAGGCTGCTGTCATGTCCATGAAGTTTTTTTGTTACTATACAATTTATTTCTAGTTTTATTGTTCCCAGATGGTTTACTTCGACTTTTGTTTTAAGCCAGCTGTAAAAACTGTAAGCTACTTTTCTCTTACATGCAGGTGTCATTATTATGGATGTGAAACAGCATTCTTAAACCCTGTATTGACTGGCTTGTTTAAAAAAAAGAAATCCACCCATAATTTTGGTGAATGAGTTCCACCGTGCAAACTAAAATTAAAAAATGGAAAGGAAATGACAGACTTCTTATTTCAATGAAGTTAATTTTGGGGGTTGCTTTTAGCATTTCTGTTTAACTATATGGAATAACTGCCCAGCAGCAGACCGAAAAAATCAACAATAAAAATAACGATATTAAATATCTTAATGTATACAGTTTGGCAGTATTTAAAAGTGGTCGTTTTATGGTTTGGACAAAAATTGACGAGACATAAATGCACAATATGAGATTACTGGTTCATTCGCATTCCTGATAAGTCATTTTAAATTGCTCCTTCGTACTTTTGCTTTTTACATATCAAGGTAAAAGCTAAGAAAGCCAAGGGCGTGTAGGTAGCATGAGAAGAAAATGAAGATTGGCAGACAACAAAGATGGACAGGAAATTATGGTAACTTTTAGTCTTCAAGACATGTCTCAAAGAAAGCAACTAAACTTTTACAGTGCCCAAGAGGAGCCTGGCAACGGGTTCAACACTGGGGAGGAAGGTCTTGCTGTGGAGCTGTTGGTACAGATTATATTTTCCTTTGAAGAAGAAAAGGCTATTGTTAGGAAAAGTATTGAAGACTAACTGTATTAAGGGGTGAACTGTGACTGGGAAATAAACTTTCCAGTATTAACTCAGTGTGTTTAGGGTTTAATTTATAATGGAAATTGTCCTGAAATTTTCCCCGTTAGCTGTTCCTGGAGTGTGAGCGAGCGGCACAGCTGGCTGAGAGCCAGACAGACGAGTTGATTAAAGAAGCTCCTACTGCTCAGCATGACAAGAGTGGGGAATGGCAGGAAACAAGTGGGGAGATCCAGTGGGTCTCCACAGAAAAGTCAGATAGTACTGAAGAGAAGGTTAAGAAGGAAGAAGATGATGAAGAACTTGATCTGAATAAAGGTACGTTGTCTGGCTGTGATGAGCTCAGAAAAGGCAAAGAACTGTGTGATTGTATGAAGTCCCACCCTGTCCTCTGCTTCCCATCTACATGCAGTCTCTTGGGCTGAGATTTCCTGGTGAAACTGCTACAGACCATAAGTAGGAGCAGTTCAGAGCTGAAGTATGAGAAGTGGAAGAAATTATGCTGCTTTTTGTTTTTTTAATAGTACCTTTTATCAGTTTCTAAAAAAAATCCAAAACAAACAAAACCCCAAAACCAAAGAGACCCAAAAACCCCCGAAGTTTCTTAGGGACATTTTTGTTCTTCTGAAACAGTCCTTGTAAGTTATCTGCCTTAATTTTGTTTCCTAGGGTTCTTGTTTTAAGCTACTTTTAAGGGTTAGGGCTTTTTTCCCTCCTCTCCCTATTTGCATGTGTGCCTCCTCTGTCCCCATCTTCTCTGTCTTCTCCCTCCATCAGTGGTATCTCAGGTATCTCTGTAATGCCTTGATGTGCTGCATCTGTGGTAGCCTTGTCCCACGAATCTAAGTATCTCTAAGCTGTGATGTACTTTGTCTCTGGACAATGTGTCAGGTCTGAAACATCAGTCCTTCTTTAATCTTCCAAATGTAGGTGCGCTGTATTACTTCTAATAGTGTTTTAACCTTTTGTTCATAGGTGTGCTAGATTGCTTTATATCCTTCCTCCTTTTTGCAGCTCCACCAACTGGTGTTGTCTGCAGTTATTTGTAGTTTGCAAAAAAATGCTGAGTCATCAGCAGAAAAAAAAAAATTGCTATATCTGCTGTCCTTAACACTATAAACTGCTCTGGGTGGAAGTCTTAGTGGCTTACAGCATCACATGAAACATTTACACTGGTAGTTTGGTGTGTTCAGCATAAAGTTTGCGCATTGAAATGGCAGATAATAAAATACTATCCAGCAGAATGAGTTAAAAGTGAAAGACGACCATTTTTCTTGTCGAGAATGTGCTGCTGAGTCAGTAAGTAGGGTGCTTCCTGATTCCTGCCTCTGAAATCTCAGTCCAAGAGCTCGTTTTTTCTGAGAAAAAAGAATTCTGGAAAGTGATAATGAAAGATTGTATTTGAAGCAGTAAAAGATAGCAGCTGGTTAGAGAATACAATACACTCAATTGTCTCTTTTTACAGCTCTTCAGCATGCTGGGAAGCACATGGAAGACTGCATTGTGGCCTCATACACAGCATTGCTTCTAGGCTGTCTCTGCCAGGAGAGTCCAGTAAGGGAATAAGTTGCTCTTAAGTCCGGTATAATTTTTAGTGAAGTGATAATTTGCTGTATTGAAAGAGGTTAATTAAATTAGGCTTCAGTGTGACCAAGTACATTGCTGAAGCTACATTGATGTATACAGCTTTGTGGAACGTTGCCAGACGTATTCCATCCGAAACAAATTTTCTGAACACCAGAGTGTTTCTCAAAAGCAGTTGGAATTGAATATTTAACCTCTTTCACCTCTTTCCCCTTATTCGTAGCCAGCAAAAGAACTTACTTTGGAAAGGCAAAGGAAAATTGGCAAGCCTGTACTTTCTCTGTAGTTTTAATAAGCAAGTTACCATCAGACTTGTTTATTCTTTATCGCTTGGCTTGATTTGGTTTTTTTTTTTTCCTCCATTGAAATGACATGAAATTGTGTCTGGCCATATTAGTTCAAGATGATTGCCTCAGATTGGAAATATGTAATAGAAAGCTGAAGTTAAAAGTACAGAACTCTAATGGCTGAGAAATTCCTCAAGTTTCCTATCAAATATATGCTCGAATGAAAATGAGGTTCAGACCTGCCTTCAGGCCTGACTAAATTTGCTGTGGTGGCAGAAATGGGGCTGTTCTGTGCTTTGTACTGATTAGTGTCCGTACAATTGTAGTGTTTGGAGTGAGACTGGCAGTAAGTTCAGTAATTCTCAACCCTTTAACAGTTGTAAAGGGAGAGTCCCTCTATGTCAGAAGAGTGATGTGGTGGGGTTTTTAGTTCTTGATAGTCTTGTGGGTCCTGGGGAGGTCTGACAGTCCTTTTTTTTTTTTCTATTTTTTAATAGAAAAAACCAACAGCAAAAAATATTCTAGCAGTTGTTGTTGTCTAGAAACATAAACAGTGTAAACATATGAATATTGCTTAAAAGAGTCAAATCATAAAGATGACAGCAAAAGCCTTCTTAATAATCCTGTGAATATACTTGTCTTACTGCACATTGCATGCAGAGTACTATAGTTCTGTGTTGGAAAAATATTTCCCAAATGAAAACAGACTGTTTTATTTCTTAGATCAATGTGACTACTGTGAGGGAGTACTTACCTGAAGGGGACTTCTCGATAATGACTGAAATGCTCAAAAAATTTCTCAGTTTTATGAACCTTACTGTAAGTAATATTTATTTTAAATTGATGTATGTAGATATTTTTGTAACTGTGTTTTTTGTTAATATTTCATACATTTTTAGAAGCATTAAGTTTTCAGTTTTTGTCTTCATAAGAGCACATGATGATACTCTATTTTTACATACTGAAGACCCACTTGTCTGTCCTAATTTTGCCTGTCATTATATTGTGACCGGTCAGGAAAATACTGTTGATTGTCTGCCTGAACCTAGTTGCTTTCACTGATACATAATTGTAAAAACTAAAAGTCTGAAATTAGAGTAGCTCTCAAATATTTTAACAAGGTGTTACAAATGCTTGTTTGTTACTTGTGTTTTCTGTTACATTTCCAGTGTGCTGTTGGAACAACAGGCCAGAAATCTATCTCTAGGGTGATTGAATACTTGGAACACTGCTAGATACTTAACTTCCGCTGCAGGCACTCTAATGCTGGAGCTACCCTTAGACAAAAGAAGAAGTCATGAAAGAAGTCCTTGAAGGATATACCAAGAGCATTCATCTGTGTCATTCGTGTTCGGATTTTTAAGGCTACCTGGTCTCTTAACCATGCATTCAGCATTTTCTAAAAGACAGTTACTACATCAATCTGCAACTATCAAAAATGAGGGGAAAAAGGTTCTGAGGAAAGTAAATAAAGAAACCTTGCTGTTTATGATGCAGTGCAGTATTTAAATATTTTTGGCAGGGTCTGCCCTCCCTATCTTTTTTTTTCTTGCTTTGTTCGTGACAAGTTTCAAGGGGAAAAACTTGCTGCTGATAGTGCAACTGCTGTTTACTGTTGAGCCACTGTTTCATGCCAGCCAGGTGCAAAGGCAGCTTAGCTACTGAGGTATCAAACAAATGTTCTAATAAAGAAGTTCTGGACAGCAGCACCGCTCCTATTTGAGTTTAATTTGCTCTTGCTTTTTTTATTAACTAGATAATTCCAAAATCATAAAATATAAATTTTTAAATACTTTTGTGATTTTAACTACTGTCTATATTTAAAATTTGTTGGAATCCAAAGAGGCGAGGATTGGATAGTTTATTTTTTATACTGTTTTGATTGAAATTAGGTCGTTGAACTATTTCTCAGTTCTTCAACTACCATGGCCCACGTACTGTAACCTATCAGACCATAACGCTTTGTAGTTCCAAGCATGCAGCCCCATCAACACACAAAGCCATTCTGAGGGTATGTTATCCACTAAAGAAATAGGAACTGTAAAAAGTTGTGCCCTGTTTAAAAAAAGCAAATGAAATAAAGGAAAAAAATACTAAAAAAAAAA
>VXAY01001313.1:2028027-2055190 GCA_013399855.1 Oxyruncus cristatus | reverse complement strand
AAAAAAAATAAAAAAAAAAAAAAAAAAAAAAAAAAGGTACTTAATCCCAGGGTAGTTTACACTTCTAATAAGCAAAAACTTTGAAATGCTGTTTTAATTTGTTTCAAGGAAGAACTCAAGGTGTGTTTTATAATGTTCAGTACAGAGAATTTGGATGCTTTAGGGGGAAGAATTTTAAAGAAGCTAAAACACCAATGGGGATTAATGTTTCCAGCTGACATAATCTTTCTATTTCATTCTTCTGTAGTATGACAAAGTTGAAATGCATACAACACAAAGCCTTAAATTGCTGATATAGCTAAGATTTTGTTCAGTCTGAGGTCTAGTTCACAGCAAAGCATTGTGTTTGAAGACTGAAGTGGAACAAAGAATCCCAGAAAATACATGACTTTTTTTAGCAATTTTTTTCTTGCACTCACTATTCAGACCAACAGAATTGGTAATTATTTTTATTAAGGTGGTCTTGAATATTTGCAGACTGTTCTGAGATCTGCTTCGCTGACATTTTTAAATACCTGTATAGGTAGTTACATCGTGTTACTCCATTGAATTTGTAAAACTTGAAGCCATAAGAATATTAGTTCTGTGTATAATGAGGAGGAAATAACAGGAAATCTAACCTGCTTTTAGATCTTGTGTTATCTCCATGTATAAAGTTAAGAACTTGTGCTTTTGTATCAGTGCCAGCTGTAAATTTTTTACATACAGTGGCTGCCTTCTATGTCTTCCTATTTTTGATAATGCAGATTGTTGGGAATTCTGTAAGGAAGTAACTGATTAGCGGCAAAAATCTTATGTTGGTCATATTTTTTTGCATTTTCTCTCATCACCTTCTAAAACTTAGTGTATCAGTGTAACTTAGAAAAGTTTTTGAGGTTGTATTCCCCTTTGTTAAAAAAAAAAAAAAAAAAACCAAAAAACAACAAAACAAAACCAGTACTGAGAGAGAGGCAGAAGCTTGGATGTAAATGATCTGTATCAGGAGGAAATTATTCAATATTTGGACCCTCCAGTTTTATGATTTTAGAGATTTTCACTTATAATGGGATTTCAAATCAATTACATAGTTTTCTGTGGAGAGATGGCGAGGGAGAAGAAAATCCAAATGTGATGATGGGGGAAAGCAGGGACAACTACCTTTCTTTGTTACACTGGTAATTGTTTGGGAATTGATTTACCTCAGTGTTTAACAGTTTTTTTTAAATGTAACTAATTGTCAAGCACTGACAAATGCAGATACCTTTTTTTTGAGGGTGGGGGGAGAAATCACCCTGTGAACTGCAGTGCATTTTTGTGTGTTAGACCCTCAAATAACTCTGCATTAAAGGGTACTTGAGGCCAACTTGCAAATTAAAGTTTTAAAGTAACTTTTTTTCCACTGTAAATATTTGTGTAAATACTCTCAATTGGAAATTAGAACAGTAGAGTACTTTTCTGAATCCAATCCTATTTTTATTTTATACAGTATTTCTCAGCTGTGATCTTTGGAGCAAAAGCCAACGGCAGGAAAAATAGTTTGTACCAGTTTCATGAAGTATGTCTTTGGGTTTTTGTAAATAATTTTAACTCAAATAAAATTGCTACTTTCAATACATATCTTGTCTTTTAACATGCAATAAAACACTCCTCTGAGTGATTGCAGCAAGAAGGCAGTGTCAGGTAAATTGCTAAAAGACAAAAAAAAAAATACAAAAAATAATAGTGGAGCATCCTGAAGGTGGTGCTTTGCTTTTCTCTGTTGTGTGTTGGGACAACAAAATTCAGTGCCTGGACCTGAGGCTGTGGTCAGTCAAACCAACCAAGCCTGGACATTGTCTGGAGGTGATGTGCTGTGTCTCTTGATGCATTTTGAAGTTCTCTACCTAAGCTGCCACTGATCTTTCAGTAACAACTCTCAGGAGCTGCAGTCAGAATAACGAAAATGTGGTAGAGCGTAGGGGAAATGGGGCAGTTCTTATTCTGGTGGTCCTTTTCACATCAAGGGGCATGTTAATGGCTTCTTTATTCAGTGAAAAATGTGGAAAATACCACGAGCGTTGCTCTGTTTCTCGATTAATATGAACGATGCTTTAATTTCCGGATGGATTTTTTTTTCCCATGGATTTTTCCTTAATTGGTACAACTTGATACGGGTACAATATGCAATAATTCATGAGCTGTAAAGTGAGTTGAATGTGATGTGTCATCTCGTTGCCACTTCAACAAGCTTCAGCATAATGTAACTATTTCTGTGCTGTAAAGGAACGTTACTGGAGTCTGAAATGCTGAGTGGTATGTTATTGGTATGTGGTACTGTAAGAGGCAAATGCAGCTTTGTGTAAGCAAATGTTTAAAAAAAAACCTGGTGAAAGTATTTCCTCTTGTTTATTTTGTTGGTAGTTATGTAACGGAAGCACTGTGCGTGGATGCTTTGAGATGACATCAGCATTTTCAGATTAACAGGACAATTGTGAAGCTTCTGCAGAAGATTTGGGAGTCATAGCCTTTCACGTAAATTATTTCCCTTTCGGACTGTCTGAAATGCTTGATTTGCGTAACAGCAAAGTGATCTGGCACGATGTGACGACACTGATTTATCAGGAGCTTAACACAAGGGCAGGCAGCAGTGCTGGAGATGATTCCTTAGGCTGGCCTAAGGGAGTTGTTTTTGTGCTGTCAGTAGAAGGGGGTCACAAAGGTATAAAAGCTTCCCTCTCCCCCCCAAGCCAAGCATCAATGCCAAGCACAGAGCTGGAATAGTGTGGTTCTGCTGGGGGGCCAAGGAATGCTGCAGGGCCTCTGGGTGGGCAGGGTGACAGTGGGGATTCTCATATCACTCTGTATTTTGAGTTTACAGGTTTCACCGAATATTGTGAGCTAAGGGATCATTGAGCCCAACTCCTAAGTGAATGGACCACCTGGGGATTGAACCCAGAACCTTGGTGGTGTTGGCACCATGTTCTAACCAACTGAGCTGATCTCAGGGCTCTGGGGTGTTGCATTGGTTTAAGTGTTTCTGGAAAAGATTATTCTGAAAGGAGTTCTTGGTTTGAACCATGTATTTGGGCTCAGGTACCTCACCGAATTGATAAAGATGTTTTCAGTGTCAGATGCACTAGTGAGCATTCTGTCTTCCCTCATTTTTCCTTTCTGGACATCACCAATTCCTGCTTTTAGTAAGCAGAAGTTAGAGCATGCTTGGTTAGCTGGGGCTACTTTTAGCCAAGCCACAGTAAAGTTTCTTTTCATGGATGTGGTACTTTTCTTGTTTAAAGGGCATGGAAAAAAAAGTGTATTTGAGTTGAAAAAATAAAGAGGACTTAGGTAGCTGCATCAAGCCCTTCCTTATAGGATGGCCAGTTAATTGGATTTTTGAAGATAATGAGACTGGAATTTGCCCTGAATTCTGCTAGCCAAGTGTTTTCAAAACCAGGCCAGTGTAATTTTTGATGCTGCTACTTCTCTTCCTCTGTGTAATATGTTAATTTGTCTTTGGGTAAAGGACACTGCTGGATTCTTTTAGCTCCATGGAACAGAAGCCTTTCATACATATTCTTTTTTACTTGCCCTAGAGGTCCCCTGCCTAAGGGACTGTAACTTAGGATGTTTGCAGCATCAGTGTGTTCAGATAGTCTTACTGTAAATAAAAGTGAAACCCTTATAAATAATGCAACTGCTAGAAGCCCTTACCCAAGGGTAGATTGGTTTACTTAATGCCACAGAATCTTTGTTCCAACTGTGAAAACTGAACTTAATTTTCAGCTCTAGGTTAGGCCCCAGGTTTCCATGCTGGGTATGATAGGTGTGTCCGTGACAAGAGGCACTCTGGTGATGAGAGGGTGGAGTAGGGAGCCCTGGGAAAAGCAGTCCTTGTTGGGAGACAAGTGAACTACCACCGGAGACCACCTGACATTTGAGAGCTGATGTGTCATATCTGTCACCAGCTGTCTTCAAACTGTGTCTCTAAAGTCTCCCAACCCACAACTTGAACTTGAGTGTCATCAGTTTGGAGGAGTGATGGCCAAAGAATTTTTCTGTGTGTGGGAAGCTGGACTGCTGAATATTGAAGAGTTGTACCCCCAGCAGTACTTACTTCCTTTCATGCCACCATGTAGACTCAAAGGTGGATCAGAGTTATTTAGAGGAAGGTTCGCTGAACTTCTGCACAGTAAAATTAGGTGATAGAGAAAAGAGGACTCTGCTTGGACTGAAGGAAAGAATAACAGTAATTTTATTTAGGTCTGCCGTTTAGTGTGGGAATCCTTTTAAGTTTCCTGTTTTATGACAGAAGATTTAGTTGTGTCTCTGCATTTAGTTTTTTAAAAGTGAGGAGGAAGAGTGTTAACCTGGAGTGTGAAGTGGATGAAATGGTTTTTATTCTGCCTGTGATAGTGTCCTAGAAAAGCAGTTCAGTGTTGGTCAGATGAGTGAGTAATAATAGTCTGTGTGTGTGTGTTGCTGACTTCCCTGAACTTTCTAGCTCTGTCACTTCACCCATTTTAGGGCATTAAATGTATTCTCACCACTGAAAACAAGGAATAGAGACAATGAAAAAAAAGAGGATATTCTACCAGGGGTAGTACTTGAGTCAAAGATGTACCAGATGGTTAATGTTTACCTGGGGAGATGAATATTTACCACCTGTATAAGTATTTCTGTTAGAGAGACCCAAACCAGACTTCTTCAATGGATTCTTAAATTGCGTTTTCTCCTTTAAATTCCCTAATGTTTTATCAGTAGAAACCAATACTTGAGCAAAACTGCAAGGGATACAATTTGAAGTAAAAAAACCCCCGAACAACAACAAACAAACACACAGATGCTATAAATACTTTTATTTTTTTCCCAGCCTGTAACTGCCATGTTTTAAGTAACCTGTTTAATGGGAGGAGGGCTTGTGAATGTGGCTGTGATGTGTCCTAGTGCCGTTTGCTGCTGTTTGTGTCCTTCTGCATTACAGTGTTCACTTGGTGGTTAGCAAACCTTGATAAAAAATATGGGTATGTCTGTACACACACACATACACACATATAGTTATTTTTATGTTGTTAACAGTACGTAAGGCATGAAAATCAAGGTGAAGGATGTTACCGCAGGAGTTGGAATGAGAAAGGAAAGGATGGAGTTGCTTTTGTGTCAAACGAGACCCTTCAGGAGCACCTTACTGCCTCTGGGAATGACGCCCAAGTTGTAGAACCTGGGATTTTGTTCATGGATGTGTTGTTGGCCTCTTATCTCAAACATGTGGCTCTCAAAAGCATTTCTGAGGCAAAAAGTTTTAAAATATCCAGCCTAAAGTTGTTTTCTGATCTGCTGGTAAAGTTACAGCATCTGTTGGAATTGAAGTACAAATCATAAGGAAAACTTTCAGTAAGATCAGTTTGTGTCAGGGCTTTGCTCTGAGGCATGAATTTAGGTTCAAAAGGTTGATATTCAGGTTACTAAACCTCAAAAAATAGTTCAGTAATGTGTTACATAAACTGCTGTAAAACATCTGTTGTCGTTTTGTTGGCTCATATTTTAAATTTTGTCTTCATTCAACAAGGAATTTCGAGGCAGAGTTTTCTTACCCAAATTAAAAATGTCTAGGTTAAAGTGCTATAATGAAACTATACTTTAGCAGCAGAAATGGAGCATTTTAAATTAAATAGAACTGATGCAATTATTGTTTCTAGTTTCCTTTGCCCTAACTATTTTTAAAAACTGGTGATAAATTTTTAATAAGAAAAAAATTTAATCTTTCTAATGAAAATTGGAATTTGTGTGCTGAGCATATTCATGCATTTCATGCATGTCATACATCCAGTTTTAAGATGGAGCTTCATCTTGCAAAACAGTGTTTTTTATTAGTGATACCTTAGATTACAGTGAGAGTCTTAGTGAGGATTTTGCAAGAACAAATTTGTAGCTGTTTTATCCCAGGTAACCATAAAAGTTCCTTCCTCCTTATTTAGTGTATGTTATAATGGTTATTCAAGTATTACAGGACTTCAAGCCACTTTATGTATTCTTGCAGAACAGAAGTTAAGATTGCTGGGGCAAACCAGTGCTCCGATTTCTTAGTCTAGGTTACATCTAGTTGAGGACTGTAAATAAAAAAACCTAAATCAGTTGTGACAGTCCTCACAACAAGACAAAAATATAGAGCTGCCCTGTTGGTGGTGTGCAGTGTTAAGCGGTTTACACAAAGATGAAATACATGCTAATTTTATGTAACACTTGTGATTAGCCTTCGGAAGTTCTCAGGAGAACTGGTTTGTGCTGTTTGATTAACATACATAATGTAATTTAGCCTTTTTAAAATTTGAAAATAGAATCTGCTTTGGTTTTTGAACTTTGGTACCTGGGACCAAGTAACCATGAGCCACAGGTTTCTGCACATTCCTACCCTGTGCAGATTTTACCTGGGCACAGTTTTCAGAGTGCTCAATTCAAAGCCTGAAGTTACCAACCTTAGTCTGTCCTACAGGGTGCTGATGTTGTGTAAATCCGAGCTCAGTCTGTGTCCCTTTTTCTGGAGAAACCCTCAGAAAATGCTCAGTGCTCAGCAAGACCACAAGTGCTCTTACGTCAGTGTGAGCATGAGGTCAGAGCTCGGGGAGCTTGGCTTGTGGCCAGGCCCATGGGCTTGGAGTCCACTGAGCAGGGGCACAGTGCCAAATACATCTGAAGAAGTTGGCGTGTTCATAAGGGGTTTGCCGAGGTCACTGCAAGTGTCTGTCTCGGGCTCTGGCTGTTCACAAACAGCTCGAGCTGTTCACAAAGGAAGGATCTAAGGTGGAAGTGGGGGAGGGCACCTGCTCAGGCTGTTTCCAGGTTTTGCTGTCACCAGAACCCCGCTGTGTTTCCTGGGCCTGACTTCAAAACCTGGTTGCTGAGCCACTGTGAGCCCAATTCCAGTTAGAGCAGCACACGGCACTACTGGGATGTGCTTTCTCTCCTGGGCCTAGCAATCCATGCATTAAGATTTTAGAAAGGTGCAACCAAAAGACTTGAAGGAGTTCTGTGAATCCAGTTTTCACTAACTACTGTCATATGTGAGATTCTGCTTAGAATTTGTGAGTATGTGGCTTGAATTCCCAAACAGGAGTTGTACTCTTAGAGAGGTGGAGATTATCTCCCTTTCAAACAGGATTTGAGCCAAATGTAAGAGAAGCAGATCTGGAAGAGCAGGACTGTTCTGCACGTCTTAGTCACTCTCTTAATTGATGAAGCTTCCTCAACACCAGTAAATGTCAGATTATTTCAGGAGTGTGTGAAATTGTTGATGTCCTGGAGATAAAATAAGAACTCTACAGATTCAGACTTGTGAAAGAAAAGGATGTTTCAGCACTAGCATGCTAAAAACATATCATCTGCCTGTGGCCAGCAGTGGGGATGGAGAATACCCTCAGTTAACGAGCTCTCCCTGGAGATGAAATCAGAGAGACAGAGGTCTGACAGGGTGAGGAAGAACCATCATGCAAGTTATGACATCAGAGGCTGGATCAACATCTGGGCCTCCTGAAGTGTCAAGTATTTCTTCAAAAAACAAGGTGCTACTGAAAGCTCTGAGGGTCTCCAAATGGGCCAGCAATTAGACTGTGGGGGCCTTTTACTTCCCAAATGATATTCCAGGAGTAGTGCATGCTCTCTAGGATTAGGTTGCTGTCTCCCAACATTCTGCAAAGTATGTCTACTGCAAGCAGTTGCCATGGAGATTGCATACCCTGCTGCCCCATAAGCAGTGTTGCAACACAGAACATGGCAAAATAAGTCCAGGTTGGTGTCCTGCTTTTGGTGGTGCAAAGTGTGACATCTGCAAACATGATGTCAGGCTCCAGGACAACACTGGCACTAAGCTGCCAGGTGCTTTCCTTGGAAACTGCTTTGCTTTCTTCCATTGAATGCAGTGAAAATTGTAGTACATGGCCAAGAAATCTTTTTATATCGTTGTCTATTCATCTCCCTCTATCTCATTTCAGTATCAGTGCTGAAGTAGGATTTTACAAGAGAGGAGTCTTTTGCAGGAGTACCTCAGAGTTGGTCTTTAGCACCAGGAAGAAACATTCTAGAATTTCTCTTCTTGCCTGGGGGAGAAAGGGGAGGAGGGCACGGGAATCATCGGGATCTACTGGAAAGACTCTTAAAATTACTATGTTTCAGGATGCCAGGGTCTGCTTCCATCAGTCTAAGGTCCAGGCTGCTTCATGGCACCTGGTTTATTGCTCACCTTTCCAGGTCCAGTTCACAGAAATTGAGATTATGAATCCTTAATTTTCACACAGCAGTAAGGACCAGCACTGACTGTCTGCACAGTACCATGCAGTAGGAGTAGAAGATAAGAGGTGGTTTACTCAGAATTGAACTCGTCAGCCATGATGTCCAGTTGTAATAATACTTGCTAGATTATAACTCCAGTTGTTAGAGATGTTGTGAAAGGTGTGAAACACATAATCTCTTACTGTCAATGTTTCAGAAAAACCATCATAAGCATCAAACTGCAAGGAGCAAAAGAAAGCTTGCAGGTATTTTGCTCTTTTTACTTGCATAAGGAGAGAACCAGGAGGCCCAGGAACATCAACAACACAGCTTCAAATACATCTTGCCAAAACAAGCTCAAGATCCTAAGTTCAAGAGCAGCAGATATTCCTCTAGTAGGTTTTGTGCCAACTCCTTCATCTTTTTAGAACCGCACTAACTGCTGGAAGCATGTTGTTCCTCTGTCTCCTCTGATTGCCCCTGCAGCCCCCAGGAATTCTCTTGCTGAGTTTCTGTGCCTCTCAGGGCGTTGAAGGGTTGTTGAACTCTGTCTGGAGTCCTGTCTCCATGGTGCTCTGCCCCATTGCCCTTGGGGAGAGCTGAGCTCTGCCTCGCTATGCGTGTAAGGGCAGAGGAGGTAAGTGCGTGTGTGTGCTTGGCTTCCAGAATGCCTTATTTTTGCAAGGAGCTCTAAGTGCACCTGGAGCCTTTCCTGGGGGATGCAGCACAGTGAGAGCAGAGGAATCCCTTGCTACTCTGAAGCTGTTGTGCTGGTTTATGCTGGTTATGCTTTCCTGACTGGAAATTCCTGTTACTGCATAACAGGTACTACACTCTGGTCAGCTCTGGGAGTGGTCAGAGGAGATCTTCTGAACACAAGACTGCTGGAAATAATGTGGGATTTGGGATGGGAATATGAGGTTTTATGAAAGGCAGAGTGTTCAGTTGTGTCCTGCAGAGGTTTAAATGAGAAAAGCCACCACACTTGCTGGAGTTAACAGATGACTTTATGAAAGAGGTGGTGTGTGAATTCACTATGTGTGTAGAGCTTCCTTGCAGCTCTGCTACTTAGACACAGGGTTTACTAAGGAGACATCACCACCAGTGTCTGTCAGACACACAATGCTCCACTCTCTTGCTGTTTGTCACTATTTGCAGAGGATCTGAAGACAGAGAGCACACTGATTAAAAATAGACTTCTTGGAAGCTTGGGGGAGGGAGAAGTGTCAAGGAGGTGCCAGTGTCCAGGGAAGAATGTTGTAGGTATGAAAAGAGCTGACTATCACTGACTCTCAGGCCCAACTGGTGTGGACCAAGAGTCCTAAAGCAACTCGGCAAATGGCTGTGGTTTATAACATGTTGCAGTTGGAACTAGAGGAAAGACTGTGACCACAAACTTTCAAAAGAGCTTCAGAAATAGTCCTACTAACCACAGGCTAGCAAGTTTAGTTTCATTCCAAAAGAAATTGCTGAAAGTTATACATTACAATAAAACATCGGCAGCTGATCAGCTACTTAGCTAAATATTGGGGGAACAAGAGAAACTGTAAGTAGGGATTGCTCTTAAAAACTGCAGAGGAGCTTATGAGTAAGTACAGACAGGTGTGACACAAAAAAAAACCAGGCAAGTGTTCCCTAAAAGAAACTTGGGAGACCATCTAGTCCCCACTTTTGCGTGAGTTCAAGCTAGTTCGAGCTCTTTCAAATCCCCAGCCTTTGTCTAGCCAAGGCTTGAAAAGATCTGATGATGGACATTTCACAACCTCTGGGTAGTGCACACCAGGGCTGTGCTAGTCTCTTAGTGGAAGAAAAAGTAGAGTGTACTTGTCAAATTAAAACCAAATAAAATTTAAAAAATCAGAGTTGTCACTAAAGCTTCCTACAGACTGTAAGCTGTGGAAAGAGCGACAACTCTTCTCTTGGGCTCACAACCTTCAGTCCAAGGGCTTAGAAGAGCTGAGCAGAAATAGCAGTCTTATCCCTGCAGGAAAGGAGGACATGCTGAATTCCCAAGGGCCGTGAGGCGACTGCTGTCCTGTTGCAGGGGTTTGTGACTGACTTGGTGAGAGGAGCCTGGTGGGTGGGAGGAGTGATGGACTGCAGGCCCCAGTCTGGGGGTGTTTGGGTATTTGTGAGAGTCAGATACAAACGTGAGTGCCAAGAGATGGAGAGGCTCTAATGAATGACAGCTTGATGAAAAGCCCAGTGAAGCTTGTCACTGATAAACATGAAAGTAATGCACGCGAGGAAAAACAGCTCCATACTTCCGGCAGGTTAAACTGCAAATTAACTCTTCCTTGGAGAGTGGGAGTCTGGCTGTTCAATTTCAGCAGAGGGCAGAAAGACAACTGTAGCATTAGGTGTTATTAGGAAACAAATAGAAGAAGAAAACAAGAACCATTTTTGTATCACAGGATGCATCCATGATGTTGCCTTGTTTTGACCTCAGCATGGATTTTAGGAAAGAGCAAGATGGGCAGATAAAAAGCTCAGCCTCTTTATCTTCCTTTTTTCTGCTTTATACCCTGAGTAACCAGCAATATGGAATAGCCAGAAGAGGTTAAATAGCCCGGAATTCTTAAGCTTGAAGAAGAAATAATGACTGGAAATACAGGACTGGGCAACCAAAAAAAAAAAAAAAAGATTAAATATGATGTGGAAACCATAGATAGGAAATGACTGATTCTCCCAGAGCTCTCCTTCGTTCTTATAACAGGGAGCCCAGTGCAAGTACCAGGTATCAGAATTTAACATAAGCAAAAGGAAGTACATTTTAACACAGCAGAGAATTAAACTGTGGAACTTGCTCCCCCACAATCCGGGTAACAGCTCACTCTGAATATTTTGCTGCCTAACTGTAGCCTTTGCATACCAGGCAGCTCAAATGCACAGCAATGCATGAGGGAATAGTAGCAGTTCTCTGTTCCTACAAGAACTGGTGTCTCCTTTGCAATCTTGCACCAGCCCCCCTCACCGTCCCTCTGTGCCCTTTGTTGGTGGCAGCACGTGTGCTCTCCAGGGTGCACATGCAGCAGGAGCAGCTTTACTGGGAGCCTAATTCCTCAGTTACCCAGCAGTGTCCCAGACACCACTATGCTTCAGGATTAGCTGGGCTTAAAGGGTCATGTCCCTGGCTCACGATCCTGGAGTGGCAGACTGGCAAGGCCCAGGCTCCCTCGTGGGGCAGGGAGAGGGTTTCCACCCCTACTGCCAAAGCACTCCACATCCCACAGAAGGATTTATTTGCATCTGCTTGGGTGGCACCATGGGTCTATTCTCATTTCTCCTGTAATTTTGGTGCACATTTTCCAGAGCTCACCTTATACCTTTTCATCCCCTTCCTGCTTCTGTTCTAGCTCTAATTTCCCTTCACCTCTCTGCTTTCTCCCAGCCTCCACATGCCTACCAACCCCTGTATAAATAATTTGTATTCTTTTCAAAAATAGCCCAAGTCCCCTCCGTATAATCTGCTACACTCAGATTGCATTTCCAAAAATACTGAACAAATGCCACAGACAGACAGACAGGCCGTGGCAGCAGATCTTGCTCCCACTTTGACCCTGGTTAGAGTTCCAGCTTCTGCTGGCTGGAGATGGCTTTAGTTCAGTGGTCACATGTATTCCCTTGAGCAGTTTGGGTCACAGGAAACCCGGCTGGGGAGAAACCTCCTTATCCAGCCTTTCTGCTGCTCACTCCCTGGTGCGTCACACACGCCTTTCAGGGGAGCTCAGCTCTTCCTTTAACGCCGTTTTCCCTCCAGTTTCCTCGGAGTGACAGGGAGGGAGCTGGGAGATGGATGTCCGGCCCTGGGGATCAGTGAGGGGGCAGCCGGAGCAGCCGGCACGCTCCCGTTCCCGCTGCCAAGTGCGGGGCTCAGGGCGGTCTGAGTGCTGAGAACAGCAGTTCAGAGGCCCATGGAGTGGCAGCGCTGAGCTCAGCCCCTGCACCATCACATGCTGCCTGTTCTGAGCCTGTTCAAGGATGAGTGAGGCCTTCAGCACAGTTAGGAAAGCCAGGCTTTAAAGAGGACTCCCGAAACTTAATTGCATATGGAAGTGACACAGATTCAAAGAGCTGCTCCCAGAAATGTATACTGCTCTGGTGTAAGTCCAGCTCTGCGTTAATTATTAAGGAGTGGTATTTTTAGTCAGTATTTGCAATAGATTCCACGTGTCTGAAACCTCGTTCCCATGAAAGTTCATCACAATGTCAAGTATTTCATTAATTTTAACCTTTATTTCAAAGGTGTTGCTGCAATTAGTAGAAATGTTCCTAAAAACCTCTTTGATTCCTTTCCTGCCCCCTCGCGATTGGGAAGGCTAAACAATGGTATAATGAGTTTTAGCCATGCTTTCTAACATCACAGAGTGGCAAGTTTGCACAGGATCTAAATAAAAATCCATAGAAGGGGGGAGGCAGGAACAGTTGGTTTACAAGAAGATGGAGTTTCTTTCAAAGAAATGTATAAATGTCTTAAGTTCAACAAATAATCTGCTATTCTGCCAAGAAAAAATGTATAATTTTTTAAAAAAATTAAAAATAATTGCAACAGTTGCAATCTTTCTTACAAAAGAGATGAAAATCCTTAAACAGTTGGAAGCTCATTTGCCTGAATTCATACACTAATTTACATGTAAGAGTACATTACCATGACAACTTTTAAATGTTGCTGAATTCTCTTCTTACTACTTTTTTTTTTTTTTGCTTGCTGTACTTTCTTCAAGAAAAGTGACCTGTAGTCTGGAATCTCCTCCACGCTCAAGGACCTGCATCTCTAACTCTGAGTGCACTTTGAGTTGGACTGTGACAACGCAGACTGGGCCTAAAGGATATTACCCTCGACATCTTGTTTATGAAGAAAGAGAAAACAAATCATAAATGCAAAGCCAAGAATTTATTGTTAGTATAGTTGGAATCTCAGGTTTAATCTAAGAATCGTAATTAGCCCAGACTTAATTGTTACAGAAAAAGAAAAAAACACTTATGTGCACAAAGAATTGAAATAATAATAATATAACAATAACACAGCTAAAACCAATATATAGTTCCTAGATTCTTCCCCCTTTCCTGGTGCTACACTCATCCTGCCACTATTCCTTAAGGTCCTCAGGTTGCTGCCTTCAGTGCAGGGGCAGGGGTCTGCTAAGGTTGTCACCAGCACTTGGGGTCTTTTGGCTGGGAGGGATGTGATATTGGCTGCATCTTTCTCACTCCACGATTCACTTGGGGTCTTTTTTATGTTTGCCAACAGGCTTTCACACCTTGCTGCTTCCTCACTGGTTTGCAACCCACATGATATCCAAATTTACCGTACATGATGCATCTTGCATATGCCAGAAACTTGTTCTTTGTTCTGCTGTCCATGAAAAGGTGATTTTGTCTGACTGCTGGTCTGTACTTTTTAATGGAAAACAATTATTGTTTTGTTCATAGCCATGGGGTCTCCAGTGGCAAGCCTGTCACCCATCTTTTGTCCCCTGTGTCTCTACCTCTCCAGGCCTGTGCCATCACCCCAGGTCTGTGTTTCTCCGCACCACATCATTATGTTGGTTGTAAGTATCTTGTTCCTCGGAGAACAACAACTTGCTCTTCCTGTCTGTGCACAGCTACGGTGGTACCGTACAAGGATGAGCAAAAGCAAAAACTAATCATCCATGGCCACGTGGTCAGAAGGAAAAAATGCTGTTTCAGCTAAGCCAAGTTAAAAGAAAACTTGCAGGCAGGTCAGCAAATGTTCTGCCAAAGCGGGCTGGGCGTGACTCAGTGCTGAGGCCTTGCAAACTCAGTGCAGAGCATGTGGGCTGTCTGACAGCGGCAGTACCTGATCCAGGGCTACAGGCAGGAATTGTTGCATCAGCAGGATGCAGTGACTGCTGCTGTAATGCTGCTGTGTCACATTCCAGCTGCAATGGCAGCAGTGCCTGCCCTGCTGACAAAAACAGGGCTGCACAGGTGCAAAGCAGCAACATCTGGGATCTTAATTACTGCTCATACAAAAAAAGAACCCAGGCTGGCATTGCAGTCTCGCTCCAAGTTGGCTTGGCAGATGCTTGAGTGGAAAAATAGCTTGCTGGTGAGATCAGCCTGTTCAACCCAGGCAAGTGAGAAGAGCCCTCGTTATTAAAATAGAAGGCAAAACGAGGCAATTCCTCTGCCTGTCAAATAATTGGGTAAATCTTCTCAGAGTCTTTGTTCCACATGCTTTTTTGGATTTAGTTACCTCTGTGCTATGAGAGTAAAATATTATTGGCAGAGGAAATGCTGCTTTCATAAGAACCAGGTGCCAAGGTTTTAAAAATTAATACAATGTAGAAGACATGCTTTGTTTTTATAAAAAGGTTGTCAAAACAGCCCAAGTTTCAGACAGATCTTTTCTTTAAATACTACTTTGCTTATTTTCAGGAGCTATGCCCGGTTTTCGCTGGAAGCATCAAGAGGCTGGGAATCTCTCCGTGCCTACAGCTGGACTTTGCATCAGGGTGTGGGAAGCAGGAGTTCTGATGTGCCTCCAGCCAGGAGGGGCCAAGGCACAGCTTGGCAGGTGGGAGACATTGGTTTGTGCTTGGCCAGAGGCCTCTCAAGCAGCTTGGACCAAGTGTCCTTGGACGTTCCCCAACCTGGGGTGCTCCAGAAAGTTAATCTTCATCTAAGTTAATGAAAGGCAAGACTGCACCAGCTAGAACTTCGTTAAACCTGCAGCACGGCTGCTAAGCCCATGCTTTAGTTTAATTCACAAATGGGATTGAGTCAAGCGTTTACCAGCTCTCCCTGACCCCAATCCCCAAAGGCTCGCTGTGTTTGAGCTGTGAGCTTAAATGTCTCTGCAATCCTGCTTCTAGGCCAGGCTGGAAAATGAGGACGCTCGTGTTTCCCGTGGCAGTGGCCCGGCCCCTACACGAGGTGGCAGAGGGCCTGTCCTGGTTTCAGCTGGGATAGAGTTAATTTCTTCTCAGTAGCTGTTACACTGGGATTCAGAATGGGAATGGTGTTGATAACACACTGATGTTTTGGTTTTTGCTGAGTTGTGTTTATCCTAAGTTAAGGACTTATTTCTTGTCTCATGCTCTGCCAGTGAGGAGGTACCCAAAAGAAATTGGGAGGGAGCATAGGTGGGACAGATCAGTCCAACTGGTCAAAACTGGTATTCCACACTAGAGAATGTCATGCCCAGTATGTAAACTGGGGGAGTCACCTGGAAGGGGGAAGATCTGGGTTTGGGAAGGCGGTCTGGAGTCAGTCAGCAGGTGGTGAGAAATTGCATTGTGCATTACTTTTTTGTTTGGTTGCTTTGGGGTTTTTGTTTGGGGTTTTTTTGTTTTTTTTTTCTTTCCATTTTTATTATCAGCCTTATTATTATTATTTAGCATCATTACTGTATTTTACTTTGTTTTCAATTATTAAACTGTTCTTATCTCGACTTACAAGTTTACTTTGATTCTCCTCCCCATGCCACCGGGGTGAGGGGGAGTGAGAGCGGCTGAGCGCGTGGCCGCGTGGTGCCTGATTTCCAGCTGGGCTTAAACCCCGGCGGCCTGTCATGGCTGCCTGTGGGCAGCCCTCCTACCCCCGGCCTCCACGGTTTCTCCCAGCCCGGCAGCTGCTTTCTGTGCCGCGTGGGGTGGGCATGAATCCCACCCAACCCCACCCTTCCCACACCACAACTCAGCTGCAAGCAGCTCCTCAGGGAGGGACGGAGACGAAACAACCCATTAGGGAGAGATGAAAGGAAAAGTGTCGAGCGTATTCGTTCAGTTTAGGTTGGTTCCCGGCTGTTGGTTCCCTGGGTGGGACTCTGGGAGTTGTGGGGGAGGAGGGGGGTGGCACCGTAGCCTGAGGCACCACCTGAGCCCTGTGGGCTCCTCACTGGCTGCTGCCGTTTCCGGTCACGGAAATCACGCGAACCTTCCAGAAAGTTCCTCAGGCAGCAGTCGGGCAGGGCACCTGTGGCGCTTGCAGGTGCTGGGCAGGTGGGTTTTTCCCATGGGTTTTGGGGCAAGGTGGCAGCCCTACGCCAGCACACGTGGAGGAAAGGACTTTGCACTCTTGTGCTTGGCTGTTCTCCTGAAGAGGGCCTTGCTAAACTCACCCTGCGTGACCCCAAAAGGCTTAAAAACATCCAGGTGTTTCACTTACTTACATTTGCCTTCAGTAGCCACCAGAGGGTGACACGCTGAAATTTTAACTTCCGAAATACAGAAGCGAGGCATTAAATTCTTTAAAGGTCAGAACTCACGTTAAAACTCTGCAGGTAAAGAAGACATTTTCTTTTATGAGCTATCCATGCACCAGCCACTTGTCTGCTGCTCTCCTGGGCTGTGTTTGGTGCATACTAGCCACAAGTAGCTGTGAGTTTCCTGTGGAAATCTTTTCCCTTGTGGAAAAAATAATGATCATCTCCTACAGTTGGAGATGCAAATGTAGGAAAATAATTGTGAATTCTGTGTTTCCTGATGTGAGAAGGAAAAAAAAAGTATTGATTTGTATATGGCTGATATATCCAGTGTCACTAATATTTACAGAAATGTATTTGTTTTGATTTACTCTTCTCTTTGGAAATCTACATTGTCCTTTTTTCCTAAGAGACCAGACAAAATGAGTAAAACATGTTTCTACACGTTAACATCCACATGCTGAAGGTTGGTTTGTGACTCCTCCTCTCCAGAGCAGGACTGTGTCCCCCACAAGCTGCTCATGCCCCTGCATCTCTGTCCAGCCATGCCAGCCAAGCCATTATCCCCCCATGGCAGCAGTGTTTGCTGCCACACAATTCACATCTCCCCACCGTGCACTACACAGTTCTCTCATCCCGGTCCCTGTCCTGCGTGCCAGCTCGTGACCTGCTCTCATTCCCTGCAAAGCCTGAGGGTTATGTGCACGAAGCACGGAGCAGCATCAGTACAACTGTGCAAAAGCTGAATGTGGAAAGTAAAGCATGAACAGTACTGATAGGTTGCTGTAGTTTATAAATTTATTGGTGGCACTGATGTGAAACAGGCCATATTTTGAGGGACTGATGTTGAAGACTCATATTTCCGTAGAGATTAGAAGAGATTATGTGGTCATTTCGGACATTATTTGCTGCCAATAGTGGACAGCTATGGAAGTTACTGGATGTCACATGTTGCTTTGGAGCTTACCAACAAGTGGATCCATGCTTAATGACATGATCTGTTCAGTTCCATTTATTTCAACATCAAACACTGTTGTTCCTGTAGGTGTGAGTTCTGTGTGAAAGGACATAAGCAGCAAGCTGCAAACTAAACATGAAACAGACCCTGAGCCCGAGGAAGGCACAGTCCTCACCTCGATGAAAAGGAAACAATAAACCAAATGTTAAAATGTTACTCTAAACAGGTTCTTCATTACACATGTGTAAATAAAATTATGGGGTACTCAAAAAAACCCCCAGTTAGTTGCTTTGATTAGTGATCTGAATGATTGTCATTTAAGACCTTAGCATAAAATAGAAAATGACCTAATTTAATCACAGCAGGAGCTAAATAGGTGATGGCTGGAGCTTAATCAATTAATAATTAAGAAGCAGGAGGTAGAAGATACTGCTTGAGAAGAAAACTTGCTATGTAATGCAGGAGTGACTGCTGCAGTGCATGCATAGATGGGGCTTGGATACTTTGGTTCTGGACAGCACTTTGTTAAAATACAGATGTGTTGCAGATTGAAGACTTCAATGGGATATATAAATCAATAGAAAGGAATTGCTCTTTTAACTTTACTCAGTTTTGGAAGCTTAGGAGGTTTTTGACTTCTTGAGGACTGTCACTGTACTGTCTCTTTCTAATTTCCATGGTTAGACAACAACTTAGGTGGAATACATACCTTGTTTTTTCCCTGCTCCTGTCCATTACACAAGGCATGAAAAGGGCTGTAAGCAGTTCCTTGCTAAAATCCAGGCATGCAGTTTCTATTTTAAAACTCAAGTGTTTGTTTTTGTGCTACAATACTGCTGACTTTGCTTTAGCTATACATAGCTCCTTGCCCTCTGTCCAAGACAATTTTAACTCCCCTGTTCTGTTTTAAAGAGAACTGAATTGGAGAAGAAACATGCTTATAATTTGGACTTTTTTTTAGCTTCAATGGAGATGGAAGTTGTTCTTCAGGGAACAGTAGTAGATGGAACAGAAGTACTTAGTACCAGAGTCATAATTCATGCTGCTCACGTCTTGTCATAGAAATACAAACTGTACTGTTCTTGAAATGTCAGTGCTTTTTTCCTCATTTAAAACAGGGATTCTATCTCTTCATTTTGGAAAAAGAACTTGGTGTCTTCGTTGATTTCACAGTGTAAAATGTTCATGGAGATCCTGACTTCTCAAAGGACCATGAGGTAAATCTTAGCTTTATAGCAATAATTTAAATAAGAGATTTGTTTCTGCTAAGTCAGTTCTTTTTTATCCTATACGGGTTTTTTGATAATTGAACAGTTTGTTACTAAGTTTTTGTATGCACTTACAAGTACAGGAAGGCTTGTGAGTGGACTGCATTTGCAAAATTCAGCTGGAGCTGAGCCAGGTTCCTAATTATAGCAATTTAATTGGTATAATTATGGGATCATCCCAGTTGCTATATGTACTTTAGATAGACCCTGCCCAGTGGCAGATTCTCAACAGCCTACTGATTTCAATAGAAGTTTCTCCTCTAGTGAAAATTATGAACATTTTAAAAAGGAAGAGGTCATCCCCTTGTGGATGTGTTATGTGGATCCTCTATGTGCTAATTGTACCGCTTCCAATTGTTCATCATTGCTCCCTGGCTATACTTTCTTGCCTTCACAGCTTGTTATCCACTGACAGCCAACTGAGCAGTCCCTGTGCAGCTCTAGTTCTGCTTAAAAAAAAAAAATGTCATATTGACTGTGACCTCAACAAGGAGTGATTTCATCAGCTCTGTCCGTCACAACTAAGATACTGTAGCCACACTCTTCTCCCTGTTTTTAACTGACATAATTGTGCTGTCAAAATGTTGTTGTGTAAATTAAGCTGCAGTGTGTTTGCAACATCAGTGCTAATGTGGCTGCTCTAACACTTCCTTCTAATTACACTTTGCATATTTGCAACAGTTGGCTGAGCTGCAGGAGGTGGTGGGAAGGGTGAGTAACATCAGGGAGGCTGGGAAGGAGTTGGAGAGCTGGTTCCAAGTGCAGCCTGCAGTGGACCCACAGCCCATGGCCAAACAAATACAAACTCCCCCACCAGCGCACACAGAAGGGTGGGAAGGAGGGAGACAGAGGGACAAGTGATGCAGGAGAATAAAAGCTTGCAAAGTTAATGATCTGCAGGAGGAAGAGATGTCCCCCAAAGCCTGTGGTGCCCTTGCAGAACTGCTTCACCACTCTGCAGCTGAAAAGACCTTTCCCATCATGAGAGAGGCTGAAGCTGAGTAAGGCAGCCCCATCTGCTCCTCGTGTAACAACCAGCACAACTAAGAAAAGACAACAGATGAGAGTAGCAGGTGACTCTTTTGATAAACATGGCGGCACCCATTTGCTCATGTGACCTCTCTCTAGAGAGATGGGCTGCCTGCTGGGGGGGTCATATCAGGGTTGTCAGTGAGAGACTACCAAGCCTCATACAGTCCACTGAATATTATCCACTGCTGTTGATTCACACGGGCACCAGTGATACAGCCAGAGCAGTTTGAGGAGTACCTGAGGAGTATCCAGTACAGCTCAGCAGGAGAGCACCTGAAGAGTAGCACAAAGCAATTTCAGCCACTCCCCAGCTTCACTGGGGGCTGAATTTGCCTCTGTGCAAATACTCACAGCGTTGGCAATAATTAAGAGGAGTTAGAGGTGTGCGCACTCCTGCAGGGCTATGATCTTATTGGCATCAGGGGATGGGTGGAATGGCTACTATGAGTGGAGTGTTGGACTGGAAGGATACAAGGCTCTTCGGGAATGACAAACAGTGGAGATGAGGGAGGGGTGTTACCCTCTATGTCAATGACCAGCTGGAGGGCATGGAGCTCTGCCTGGGAATGGATGAGGAGCTGACCAACAGCTTAGGGTTCAGGATTAAAGGGAAGGTTGGGGCAGGTGATGTTATAGTGCTACAGGCCATCCAACCCGAAAGACTGAATAGACAGAGAGAAGTGACCCCATGTTCACAAGTCCTGGTCCTCATGTGCTGCTTCAGCCATTCCAATATCTGTTGGAGGGACACCACAGCGGGACATTAGCAATTCAGTAAGTTCCCGGAATGCACTGATGATCACGTCCTTCTCAAAGTGACAGAGAAGCCAATGAGAAGAGGTGCTATGCTGGACCTTGCTCTCACCAACAAGGTGGGAAATGTGGGGAATGAACTTGGTTGCAGTGACCATGGAATGGTGGAGTTCAAGATCTTCAGGGCAGCGAAAAGGGTGCACAGCAAAGTCACTACCCCAGACTTCAGGAGAGCAGACTTTGGCCTCGTCAGGGATCTGCTTGGTAGAGTGCCATGGGATAAAGCCCTGGAGGGAAGAGGGTCCCAAGAAAGCCGGTTAATATTCAAGTGTCACCTCCTCCAAGCTGAGCTTACACTACGTGGAACCCCGTGACAGCGGAAGAACAGTTTCTTAGCTGCTCTCTCACCTGACTGCAGAGATCCCACAGAAAACTAGAGAGGCCTCTAGAGCAGATTATATTAATGGTTCTGAGATCTGTACTACAGCACTTCCTGCAAATTTGATGCAGTACAATATACGAAGCAAACACTTCATCAGACTTACAGCAGTCCTCACAGACATTCTTTGGGAATGGTAGGGAAGATGTAAATACTTGCCCAGAGAAGCTTTACAATGTCTTTTATCACAGGTAGTGCTCAGCAGAAAGAAGAACCAGATGTTTTTCCGTGATAACCATAGATTCTGAAATGAGAAACAGCAGGCATGAAAATTCAGCCAGTGGGTTTATCTAACTGCTGTAGCCTTCCAGAGCTATGTCTTCATAACTAAAGTGTTACCATGCATAGGTATTGTTTAGCAAAGATGTAACTCAAAGAATTTTTCACTTGGATGACCCAGACTGATGTTTTGCAACTGAGAATGCTGGAGTAGGGAGCACTGACTTTGATTCCTTTCTGCTTAGCTCAAAAATCTGCAAAGGCTTTATGTTGTTAAGTGACTCTCTAAATCGCAAGCATCTATTAGCATGAGGTTCATCAGCAGACTAGTTTCTCCTTTCCTAAGCCCCTCAGAATCTCCAGTGCTTAATTTTTATAAATCCTAGGTCTAGATCTTTATCAGAACTCAGTTGGGGAACGTGGTACATGACCATTAATTGCATCTCTAAATGCAGTTGTTCTGTTGAAAAAAAATGCCTCAGTTCTTCACTCCTCACTCCTGCCCTCAACTCAAAAAGGCAATATCCAGCTTTTATGGTTAATATAAATTACAATGTCCTTTTTCAGAGCAAAGTCGCTGAGAAGTAGCTGCAAATACACATTTCCTTTAGCATAGATACTGTGTGGCCTACAGGTCCCAGAGCAGTGGCAACTGCCTCTGTCCTCTACCTGGTCAGAAGCTGACCTGGTCAGCTTCTTGTGAGCTCACTTGGCTTCTCACCTTCCCTGTACAAACCTGCTTCTGGAGAATTCAGGCAGATGTTCCCTAATGAGATCTATTGGAATAAGAATGGAGGTGGTGCAGATGTGGTTTTGTGTGTCTGTCCCTCTCCTACCTTTCATTTCTTGTCTCTGAATTGCCAGCTCCAGAGCATAAAAACAAGTGACTGTAGAGAGAAAGTGGGATACAGAAATGCTAAACGAGAAGCTCATTGGTAACCTGTTTGTTTGGAGCAGACATTGCAAGACTAATAGGCAAAGAAGCATGAAGCAGAACTGGCTGGCAGGGAGCCCCATAATGCCCTGCACCATGGCCCTTTCGGCCTTGCTTGGAAGAAAACATGGTAACTCACATCCACGGCCTTGAAATTAATCCTATTAGACACTCTTTTGAAAAAAAGCAAGAGGCATACAGCTTCCCACTTTGATAAATCCAATGTGGATCTATGGGAAAGACAACCCCTCCCATCGTGCTTTGTATTTCCACATGGTCTTGAATAGAAATGAGCTCAAGACTGTTGCGAGCTTCAACTGTTTCAGAAACCTAGGAAGACAGGAAGAGGATGTGACAGCCGGGCCTGTTTTGCTTATTCAATTAACAGACCATCCAGGGAACAGAAGAGTTATGAAAGATCAAAAAGGGGCTGTCACTGTCCTTGATGACCCCTGATGGGACTCTTCTCCATAACTGAAACATGACAGTTACTCTTTGTCCAGGACTGTCCTCTTCCTCAGACCCATGTTACAGCAGGTGGATATTCATGGGATCTCTTCTCAGGTACAGACTGGCTATTACCGCCCTCCAGGATGGACACCATTCTTGTGGTGATTTACTTTTCTTTTCTGCATTAAAACAGAAGAGCAAAGGGTGAAGAAAAAGCTTTGGTGCCCCTTGGTGGACTGGGAAAGGGTTGAGCTTTTCTTAGTGAGCTTCCTGTTATTAATGGTTGTAGCTCGAGTAAGTGATGTGTGTGCTATTGCACTGTCTGTCTGCTCGATTTTTCCTGATACCATTTGAATCCATAGGTCACACTGAGCTGAGTTATCTCAGAGTCTCCCTAAAGGCCACAGAAGCTGGTGGCTCAATAAAGAGGTAAATACCCCTAGGAGTAGTTTCACAGAGGGAAATGCTAGCTGATTTCAGGTTGTGTGTGTTCTCAGCTCAGCAGGCAGCACAGCTTTGGTCCTGCATTGGCTGTCCCTTCCTGTGGAGTTATCACAAGAAAAGACAGAGCTGCTGCTGCTCCTGCTAAGACTAAGGATAGTGGTGGTGGCCCCAAGTCCATAGGACATATTGTTGATTCCACTATTCTTGTTGCTTCTAAGGGAGCAATAACCTGTTTTGAGCTACTTGATTTGAGTATTCAAAGTATCTTTAAATCAACCATGCTAACAACTTGTATGTTTTCACTGTATAACTCTCCAACACTCAGAGCCTTTGGGATTTTCAGTTGATTTGTTTTTCCCCAATTAATTTTGTCTGTTATATAAATAAGTCCTTAGGTTAAAAATAATATGAAAATTACATGAGTGAAACAAGCATCTTTGAAAAATACTCCTAAGTTGGAGAAAGCCCTGCAATGGAGTAAATACTAAAGACTAAGAGGAAAATAATGAGGTTAGGAGGGGAAATGTTGCTTCAGTATTTCTGCCCTGAATATTAGGAGTGAGTCTTGCAGAGAACCTAATTGTAGCAAACTCACAGGCAAACTCCACATTTGCAAGAAAGTGAAAAGTAATTATTTCAGGTCAAAGAAATGGATCACAGACCCTGCTATATCTGGCAGGTTTGCTTGCAGCAGAAAAATGGTGATTCTGTATGTGTGCAGCAGAAGTGATAAGAAGTGGGTGTATCTGCCGGATTTCAGCCCCTCCTCGTTAGCTCTGCTCCTATTACAGTCCCAGACATGTAGGACCTGGGAGGAGACAGTGTTTGTGTTTCCTAATGCCCTCTACAGGGTCTCAGAAGTGAAGCACCAGCTTAAAAATACAGAAATATGTTGCATTAAACATTATGCAACAGCAACTTGCACATATCAGGAAGACAGCTGAAAAGACTTTAATAAGCATTATTTACCTCTGAACAATATACTGCTACCTTTCTGTGGCTAAGCTGGAAAATTGCACGTGTAAGTGCAATTTAACTTATTGATTAAAGCGGCCTTTAAATAACCACAGAACTCCACAGTGATCCCTGCTACTTTCTGTTATCATTGGATGTGTTGCAAGCCCAGCAACACTGTGTTTTGTGAGCCTGGAACAGGTTCAGTTGCTTATTCCCCTCTCTCCCCGGGCCTGAAAACAGAATTCAGTGTTTTTGTAACACTGCCATTTTAATCTACACAGTTTTGGGGAAATCAGCATATTCCTATCTGTTAAACAGTGCTTTTTAGTGAATTTGGCTCCACTTCTGAGGAGTCAATAACGCTTGAATGCCCTCCAGTTTCCATTGTAATTCGCGCTTAGAAGTTTAGCCAGGTTGGAAATCTGCGGAATAGCTTGGGTTACAGGGAAACAAACATTGCAGAGCTGAACGAGAGTCCCTTAAAATCAGTCGGAGACTTTTCCCATTGCCTGCCACAGGTCTGGAGTCTGACCATGATTTGCTCCCTCTTTGGACAAAAGGTTTGAGGCAACTACTTGCACATTCATGTTTGTGTCACGTTCAATAAATCTGTGCTGGGCGGTTACGAGGACAGGGTGTGATTCAGTTCTGCCTCAGCATTCTCATAGGCTTGATCTTTTTCCCAGTTTAAGTAGGGCCGGTATTACTTAGTATTACTTACATCGATCTCTAGGAGCATTTGTTTAGTGCTTTATAGCCCAAATAAAACGTTCGGTTGGAAATTTTTTATACCGATGATAATTTTTCCTGGAATAAAAACATATATAGTTTTGTTTGATTATTTATTTGTTTATTTATTTTAATTTTTACTTGGGTAGTAATCTCTTATTTTGCAACAGAGACTTACTGTACAGTAAGAATGATGCTTCATACCAGGGAGCCCTTTTTACTCTGTACCCAACTTTGAATGAATTTTTCATTATAAAAACACTGGAAATTTATATGTGTTTCAGCAAAGACTGGCTAGAGCTTAAGAGTTAAAATTTGTACCCACATTCAGACTTAGTTTGTAAAGTAGCCAGTGAGCAGTAGATTCACACCCCTCCCATTTTGAACTCATGCCCTGTCTAGTCAAGTGCTGAGTCTGCTGTAAATCATGCTGCTTATGAAAAGAGAGGTCAGAAAATAAAAGTCAGAAAAATATACAAATGGGAGGCTCCACGCAGCTTGATGAAATGTGGTATGTCTGTGCACAGGGCATTTTATTGCCAGATATTGCTGTGACATCTGAAGACCACTGAAAATCAACACTAAAATTGCATCTGATGCCTACCTGCACGTTCTTTTATATTTTGGACTATAATAATAATATCTGACCATTTAGAAAATGAAAATTGGTTGGTTGCTGGTTTTCTTAAGGCAGAGTTTTCTCACATAGACGAGTAATTAAATATGCATGTGCTTGTTTTTAAATCTCTCAGAGCAACTTTGTGATACTTCCTGTGTTTTTGGCAAAAGCTACTCTCAGCATATGGGCAAAAAGGACTAGTGCCCTTCAAAATAACTGTATCTATCATGTTGCATCTTTAAGAGAACAGACCAATAAAATGCGTCAGTCTTCTATCAGAGAGTTATTTAGATAAATTGCTGTTTACCTTCTATCACTTTCACTGATCCATTCTTCTTTTAGGAAAATGGGTGCAACTTCCCTTTCAAGAAAGATTTAATGCCACAGGAGGCAGGGAAAGAGTGAATCAGTCTGTTGCTATTTATTTATTCCCTGACCAGTTTCAGTCCTTAGGCCACTCATACCTGTTGCTGCAAGATATTTATCACAGGATTTATTTTTCCATTTCAGTCTGTGTGAAACTGTGATAATGAGTTTATTTTGTTACCTTAAAGTCTTCAGAACAAATAAGTTTAGAATTTGCAAGTATTTAATTCAGGATAATTTCAGAAGAGCAATTAAATTTGCATTTGTATTTTAGAAGACAGGATCATTGGGTGTCTTTTTCTTACACTGTAATAAGTAAATGTGACACAAATCTTCATTTCCATATCATAACTCTCTTGAAAGTGATATTGCAGATAGCATTTAAAACAAAGTAATCTGTAATGCTAAAGTTCAAATGTTAAGTATCAGCTGTGATGTCAAACTTCTACCTTCACTTTGGGTGTGCTGGGATAAATTAACCTGCAGGTTGGATTCCAGAATCTACCCCAATTTCGATGAGTCTTTTTTTAACTGCCCCCTTTTTTTTCCCCTTTTTTCCTTTGTGACCTTTAATGGTGGAACTAACTGCTAAACCGTTATTTCTGTGGAATAAGTGACTGTGCAAGTTCTGATACATTTTGTTCCTTTTATTGACACAGTGCTTACTGAAGCTGACATACAGTGAGAGCCATTCTCAGCTCCTGTCCTCATCTGTAATCATGGAGATAATAAGGTACCTTTAAATGTATTTCTTTCTCTACCCCTCTTCAAGATAGAAGTGGATCAATAGAGAATTCTATAGCAAGCTGAGCTTGTTTTGTAATTACAATGGCTACCAGTTGAATCAGGTAAAATTAATTCACTCCAATTGCTTACCTATTGTTATTTTGCTACACAAAATGTCTCTTCACATGAATACATTTTAAAGGAAGTATGACAAAAGCATTTTGTGGCATAAAATGGGTTTCTTTGGCATGTGGGTGACAGCTGAATGCCACAATGGAACATTCAATAATTGCTCACAACTGGGGAAACCCTGGTGGTCCCACTGGGATCAGTTACAGAGTTCGGGTCATTTGCCAGATGAGTGGCTGAGCAAGGAGTTAATCAGCCATGTCCACTAATAATAGGAGACCTCTGTCTCTTGGAGGAGACTGAGGGCACGTAGTGGGCCTTGTCCCACTTGAGTAGTTCTTCCATTAAAATGACTGCATTACCAATTAGACTTCTCTAAGCTTGTTTTCTCTTACATCAATATCAGTTGTGTTTCCCTTGTCTTTTAATGACCTTACAATTGATGTATTCTCTCTTTGATCACAACAAGCTGACCAGGATGGGGTGGGTTCAGTTTTCCATTGCAGTCACTTACTTGTTGGTTTTGCTTGATGATAATTTCCTTAGATGCATTGTTACTGATTTCCATTAAATTCTTTTAAGTTGGGAGATCAGAAGCACAGTTGAATTCAAATTTTTACCAGTAATTAGGAAAAAGATAGAAAAAAGAAAAATCAAGTTGATCTCATACGAGTTGTAAAAGGTAAAATACAAACTGTGACCCTAAAGTAATCAGTGTGGTTTGGTTTTTCGTTTGTTTTTTTTTTTTTT